>CAJNDT010000280.1:117500-609747 GCA_905221615.1 Symbiodinium sp. CCMP2592 | reverse complement strand
AGAAGCGTGGAACGATACCTATCTGCCGATCGAGGACCCGAACAATGCAGAGGTCAGAGCTTTCATGGTAGGACTTCCTCCAGAAGAACAAGAAAACCTTACGCCAGCTCAGGCAATGGAGAGAGCCAACGAACGGCTCAGAGAGCAGCATGCTCGGACCATTCCGATCACGCCCAACCTGGTCGCTTTGATCTTTGTGTCCCTGTCTGAGCTGACACAGGATCAGCGTCAGGTGTTGACATCACTGATGGCGCATCGGAACCGAGTCCTGGCTGACTACAACACGGCCGAGCTTCGCGAAGTCTACCTGGAGATCTTCTGTACGACCAAGACTACCGTCGACAATCCACGCCTCGCTCCTTCCGGCCACGGTGGCCGCAAGACCTTCCTTGTGATCGATGAAGGATATTTGAACGATCATGAAGGCTACTGGGTCGAGGACGAGGAAGATGGCACCGAAGGTTTCCTCGAAGCGGATGAGGACGCCTTCTGGGTCTACGACGACGAGAACTATTCATGGTTCCAGCGGCGCTTCCAAGGCCGCAAGATGAGGCGCGGAGTCAAGGGCCACCGTAAAGGCAAAGGAAAAGGTGGCAAAGGATCCAAAGGAAGGCGCTTCTTCAAAAGGAAGAAAGGCAGGTCACATCTTGCCGAAGAATCAGAAGCATGGCAAGCAGAAGGAAAATGGCAAGATTACCAGTGGAGCGATCAGTCCTGGGATGACTGGTCCTGGTATGAGTCTGAGGAATCCTATGCAGCCAAAGGAAAAGGAAAGAAAGGAAATAAGGGCAAAGGAAAGAGCAAGTTTGGCAAGGATGGAAAAGATGGAAAGTCCGGAAAAGACGGACAGAGCCAGCTTGCTGATGCTGCCCCGAGCGGCATCACAGCCGCCACAACCTTCTTCGTTGAACATCTCAACACTCCGAACTTTTCTTTCATGGCCACCGAAGAGAAGATCAATGAGATCGAGGAAGCCGTCATCTCTCAGCCCTTGACGCCGACCGCGATGGTGTTGGACCTGGGATGCACGAGAGCAATGGCTTCGAGAGTGGCCGCACAGGACCTCATGGAGTTCTGTGACAAGAACCAGCACTGTGGCATATGGTACACCATTGCTGAGACCACTTCTCAGTTCACCTTTGCCAATTCCGAGTCTACCAAATGCAACCAGAAGTTGGTCATTTGCATGTACGACCGGGACTTTGCAGTTCAATCCACATAGTTCGACATTGTGGAACAAGGGCATGTTCCCATTCTCATGTCCTTACCTCAGATGCGCAATCTTCGTTTCCAGTTCGAGCTCCATCCGGAAAAGGCCTTACTCAGCAGCCCTGTGCTGGGAATCAAGGATGTGCGGCTGAAGGTTGCACCCAGCTCACACTTGGTACTTGATCTTCTTGAACTCAGTCAGCTGATGTGGAATGTGCGTTTCAGCAAGCATAAGAAGTCGTCGAGCTTCCTCACCTACTTCTCCCACTACGAGTACGGCGAGTACGGCTTCCATCAGAAGACCGAGGGATGCTGTTCTCATGAACAGGTACCTGACAATCTCGTGTTGGCGACTGATGATGAATGGGTGATCAACGAAGCCGACATGGAAATGATTCGCATCCACAAGAAGATGAGAAGAGTCAAGTACGAACCCAAGGCGGGTTATGTGCCAATTCCGTTGGAGTATATGGACACCAAGCGCAAGACGATCATGGAGTTCTCCAAGGGAAAGAGCGTTACTCAAGAAGATGACTGGCGTTCTTCTGAGCTTTCTTCAACAAGAACTACTGCCTCTTGGAAAGGCAAGACCATTTTCAAGATTCTGCCTGGTGGCATCGAGAGTAGAACCTCGGTGCCAGCCAAGTCCAAGGATCCAACCCGTGGAAAGGTAGGATCTCCAGAGGACATGGTTAGCGCAGGTAAGCCTGAAGACAGCTCGAAGAACACAGGAGCATCCGGAAGCTTTCCGCAGGGAAAGGCACCGGCAAAGCGAAGGATTCGAGCCAAGGGAAGCTTTCCACAGGGAAAGGCACCCGAGGAACCGGCTCCTCCTCCTCTTGCTCCTGAAGATGATCCGGATCTTCAAGAGTACGAACCTTCCGAACCGGGGAATGCAGATTTGCTTCCTCCGAGTCCTCCGAAGGCCCCAGAGCCACAGTCGCTAGAACCTAGGAGGATCGCGCTTCCGTTGCCAGGCCACGAGGTCTCAAGGGCTTCTCCGCAGTATCAGCGCAGGTTGGAAAAGCTGAACAATGATGTTGAGCTTTACAAGTTGCATGTGAAGCATTACCACATGAGTCCTGCTCAGTTTCGACGCAGGACCAGCATGCTTGGTCTGCCAGGAGAGACCTATGACAAGTACGACCGCATTGTCAAAGGCTGTCGTGTTTGTAGCACCTCGGTGCCTACGCCTCCGCGAGCCAGAATCGCAGGGTTAAGAGCATCATCCTTCGGTGATCTCATTTTTGTTGATCATGAAGAAATAAAGTTCGGTACTAAAGCCTACTTGGCTTTGGTCATCATTGATGGTGCTTCAAATCTTCTGTGGGCTACGGCTCTTACAAGCCTGGAAGCGCCAGAGACTCTGGGAGCTTTTAGACAATGGACAGAGGAGAACAACTGCGTTCCTAAGGGAATCGTAGGAGTCCGTAGGAGATCAAGCATTTTTCACGCCGCAGTTCATGTCTTACTACAAGTTCCATGGCATTACTCCGTATCCATGTGGACCACGGACTCCTTGGCCTAATCGAGCTGAGACCGCAGTGCGTCTTTTCAAGCGCACCTGGGCAATCATGGCCAATGCCTTAGCTGATGAGGGCCACTACCCCTGCACGAATGAACGGTGATGTCTTCACAGCAGTCAAGCCGAGTTGGACTTGGGCTAACCGACCAATACCCCTGTATGCCCAATGTTCTTACCGTTTTGTACGTTTTGTACGTATTATGTTGTTACTCCTTTTTTTTGGATTTGGTTTTTTTTAGCCCAGGCTTATATTTCAGGGCCCCACTACTGAATCAATGTGTGCCCCGGGACTTCTGGGCAGTTGATGTCGTGAGCAAAAATACCCCCCCCCCGCTCGCTTTCTCCCCCCAGAACACCTTATTTACCCCACTGCCCCCCCCCCAGCTCTCTGCTGAACCGGCCGAGGAGGATCGAACCACTCTGGAACTCCAGAGGATTGCCATGCGGGCTCATCAAGAGGCTAGACAATCACTTGACCTTCGGAAGGACCTTGCACGGAGAGTCATGCCGTCTGATGGTCCTTACTCGAAGGGTGACCGCGTGTTTGTTTGGCATAAGGATGAGTCGAAGAAGAAGTCTGAAGGAACCTGGGTCAGAGGCATAGTTGTGTCACAGGAAGGTGCCATGGTGTTGGTTGAAGTTCATCGTGCCGTTCTTCGGGTTAATTAGTCGAAGGTCAGGCGTGATGGAGATCCGTGGCATGATGTGGCCATTCCTCTGAAGAAAGATGAGGTCCCGAGACGCTCTTCTCAGGAAGAGGCACTCGACCGCATCGGCGACGATATTCTTGATCGTGCCGGTTCTGTGTTCTGCTATGAGCATGAGATCTGTTACCACACTCTCACTTCAGGCAAGAGCGATTTCGTTGAGATCACACCTCGCCTCACCGGGCTTACTGCGTGCACAGTCCATTCTGGACTTGATGCGAGTGAACCTGTGGTGTTTGGTGAATGGAACGCCAAGTCTATCCAATCTTCGATTGAGGCCGCTTGGCGAGTGATCTTGAAGGCAGAGCCTAATCACATTTTTATTCATCCTGTCATCCCTGATGGTTGGACCAGGAAGGCCACCAATGCCTTCTGGCACTTTTGTGCCGAAGTCTGACGTTGGCAAGATGACAAAGGTGATGGATACTTCGTGACCATCATGTATCCTTCTCATTGTGGGTTCTGGCTTTCGCAGAGTAGTCGCTCGCTGAAGTGGAGGAGAGGACTTTCATTCCACACTTTCAAGAACCGTGGTGTACTTCCTTCAGGGGGGGATGACCACGGTAAGCGTCAGCATGGTGAGCTTTCTTTTCTCACTAATCTGCCTGATGGATCATTTGGCCGTTTGGAGTCGTTGGAAGAAGGCTATGACTCTGCTAACGCACTGGATCCAAGGTTTGCTGTGCTGCTTTCGCAGTGTCTTGTGGGTGATGAACGATCAGATCTCCGACAATGTTACTTGTTCGAAGATATCTTTGAGGATTTTGATGATGGAACACTGTGTGCGTTGTGTTTGCGGTCAGACCGCAATTCAGAGGCTTTACCGGTTCTTCCGTCAGAAGCAGAGTACTCATTACTCTCAAACAATGACAAGGGGAAGCTTCCGACACCTCTGAGGTTTGTTGCGCCGCAGCGGTTTGTTACATCGTCTTTGGTCCAGACTCTGTCATATGTTGACAGTCTCCTTCCCGGTACTGAGTTGGAAGTTCACACGACCACATCGTCTGACGCGGTCGCCTTGCGGCCGATGATTAAGAATGTGCGCGTGCTAACTCTGCCGTATATGGAATTTGAGTACTGTAACGTCTACAGGGGGACTCAAGGGAAAACACTCCCTTTGGTTCATCGTCATCCTGATGCTGTTGTCATTTTGTGGCAGAAGGGTGATATGAATCATGTGTTTTTCGTGACGATGGCACAGTTGCTTCCTTGCCTTAAGGATATGCAATCAACGCACTGGTCCATGATAGTGTTCTGGAACGAGTCACAGAACAACAGTTCCAGACGCAGGCCTGATGTTGGCTTGGACTTCACGGACCAGCCAGCGCCGGCCCCGGTTGCACCGCAACCGCCAGCCACAGACGACGATGTGGACTATCCAGGATATGATGATCCACACGGTGATATGCCTGTGGACGATGAGGAAATGCCACTACAGCATCCCGAGCAGGATTTAGATGATAATCCTGTTGAGTTGCATGTCGGTGGTGACCCTCCGTCACAACCTCCTGGAGGCGGTACTCATGTACCGGTACCAGGGGGAGATGATGATTCCGACCTGGATCACGATCCGGACGGTGATGGACATCCGCCAGGAGGCGGTCCTCAGGGACCGGGACCTGGTTATGGTCCGTCACCGGAAGAGCCTCCTCTTCCGATGGAGTTTCACGAGGAGTCGCCTCCTCCTGGAGGTCCTCCCGATTCTCCTGGGGCTCCGCCTCAGTTTGCGAACCCGGATCAGGTTCTTAGTCCACCGATGCCGTGGCCGGCACCACCTTCACCTATTGTTCCTGTTCCAATTCCGCCGCATCCTCACTTTCCGGTGCCACAGAGTATGCGACCGCCGTCGCCTCGCAATGTGTCTCAGACACGTGCCAGAGGCACACATCCTGAAGATGTGTCTAAGGCCAAGTCACGTACTGTTGTGGGACCCCCGGTTGTGTTGTTGCCTGGGCAGTCTGCGGGAAAGAAGGATCCCGATCCGTCGGGTGACTTTCCAGGTTTTCACGAGCCTGCTTCCTCTTCTTCTGATCCGGCTCCTGTTCCTGGTTTGCCGGTGACTGAGGGGGAATTTCCTATCCAGCAAACCCCACTCCCGGAACCCACCCCGGAACCGCCGGTGCCGGAAGCTGGTGAGGATACTGATTCGGATGCTACGGTTGACTATCGTGATGAAAGCTTGCTTGCCTTGGCTGCTGGCGACGACGACGTTTTGATTCGCCTTCCGTCGGACTTCAAGGTTCCGTCCTTTGTTCCGTTGGATGGTGATGGTTTTGCGTCGTGGTTGACTAAACAAGATAAAATCAAGGCAGGTACCCTCACGCCGGAGATGCAGCGCAAGTATGCCGCCGAAATTCGGAAGGCTAAACTTGAGGAGTTCAAGAGTTACTTGGACAATGATGCAATTCGGCTGACGGACCGTCGCAAGCTTAAAAACGATGTCAATTTTCTTACCGGACGTTGGGTCCTTACTGTGAAGGTTGACAAGAACGGTTACTTTTCCAAGTTCAAAGCCCGATGGGTTTGTCGTGGGTTTCAGGACAAGTTTGCCTGGGATCAACAAACGGACAGCCCTACGGCTACTCGGTATGGTTTCCGTTTGGTTGCGCAGTGCGCTGCCAATCACTATTGGGATCTTTTTCATTTGGATCTTAAGACCGCTTTCCTTCAGGGGGAACACTACAATCTGTCATCTCGCATGGTTGTGGTTCAGTTGCCTCCTGACATCGGTTTGCCTACCTGGATGGTTGGCCTTTGTCTCAGACCAGTCTATGGTTCTGAACGATGCACCGAGAAGATGGTGGAATCGTTTGGACAAATTCCTCAGGTCTGTAGGCATGGAACCGACCAGAGCTGACCGATGCACTTATGTCGCATACGACGGCATAGAAGGCAAGAAGGGCAAGAGCCACCTTGCGGCAGGAAGCTCCTCTCAGGAGGAGGAACCTGAAGCAGGAAGCACCTCTCTTGAGGTGGAACCTGCCTACCTCAAGGAGGTTGCCCTTCATGCCATGACATGCTACGCATACGATGAAGGAAACCGTTCTTCCTCCGACCGTGCGGAGGAGAGATCCTATCTCTCATGTCCCGATATCGCTCAGTGTTTTAACACCGATACCAAGAAGATGGTTGACTATGCTTGGAGACCTGTTACTGACGATAAGCTTCTCGGATTCTTGGGCAGTGTTGCTTGTAAGAAGAGAGGTTGGTTCCCTTATGAGAACGGGCATGCTCTCGTTTCTCACAGGGCCAAGGCTCTTCGTACTCCTGCACCTGTCTATCAGGTCAAGGACTACCCTTATCGAGTTTCCATGATCCTTCGTAAAGGACATGGTGGATTGTCGAAAGGGCCCATGACCTGAGGTTGGACAAGGGTGACAAGACCTGCTTCCTTGAAGAAGAAGCTGAGGTCCTAGTCTCCTTGTTCCTTCCAGAGAAGGCTTCATACAAGGTCGAGAGCTTATCAGAGCTCTCCCCCGAGTTGGTTGATCAGCTTCTTGAACACTTTGTTGACCCTGTGCATGGAAGTCCCAGCAAAGGTCGCAGGACAGTTGGAGTGATGAGTCTTCATGTTGATGATCTCATCATAAGTGGAACCCCTGAGTTCCTCACTTGGTTCCTTAAGAAGATCAAGGAACACTTCACTGTCGGCCATGAGGACAAGAATGACCTTACGTTCACGGGACAGCGTGTTCGTTGGGTTCTTGATGCACAAGGGAAGAAGAAGTATATCTCGATCGATCAAAAGCTGTGTGTTTCAGAGCTTGAGGAGATTGTCATACCAAAGCATCTTAAGGATGCAGATGCGTGTGATAAATCTCTTCACACTTCCTATCGCTCTTTGCTTGGTAGCATCAACTGGCTTCAGTCGAGGACGCAATTTCAGGCATGTTACCAGTTCTCTCGTCTGGCATCAGCATCCGCTGCTCCGACTGTTGGTCACTGCAAGGAGTTGAACAAGTTGTGTCGACAGATACGCAGTGAGGAAGTAGAGTTGCGGGTGTGGCCAGTGAAGGGATCACCGAGGATTCTTGGAATTCCTGACGCAGCTTTCCGTAACAACAGCGACAAGTCCTCACAGAGGGCGATGACTATCTTCATCGCAGATGAAAGGGTCAAGAATCGAAGAGACACCCGAGGCTCATTGGTCTTCTTCGAATCAACCAAGATTAAGAGAACGACCCTCAGTACCACTGTCGCTGAGCTTTACGCCTTGATGAAGTGTTTTGGTACCTGTCAAATGCTTCGTGGTTTGTGGAAGGACATTAGTGGTTTGGATGCCGAGATTCACATTCGCACCGATGCTAACAATCTCGTGTCTACCGCTTCTACTACTCACTCACCCGAACAACAGGAAACCATTCACATGATTCAAATGCTGAGAAAGGAAGCGTGTTCAGGTGCTATTGCTGATCTTTCTCACGTTCGAACCGAACACTGTCTTTCTGACTGTCTCACGAAACGAAGCGCTAATCCTAGAAACCTCCTGAGTTCTGTTCAAACTGGGTGGTTGAAGGAAATTGATTCACATCCTCCTTTTCGTTCCATGATTGAGCACAAGGCCTTCTTGAACGCCTGGCTCCGTAAGGAGTACGCGGTTTTGAGTGCAGTGCAACATGTCATGTTCATGCAGGAGCGTTTGTGAGTCATGTCTGCTTCATGTGTGAGCTGTCGGAGCAATTCAATGCATGTGCTTCATGAAGAGTTGTTGGTCTCTTTTTAAATTTGTGCCTGCATTGCTCAAATCAGCTGGTTCAAAACTCAAGTGAGAAAGTAGCCCACAACTTCCTCTTCTTCTGTTACCAGCATGGCTGCGGCAGGACCCTCGATGGACACTGGACGCTCCTCTCATGAGGAGGCACCATTCCAGGTCTACTGGACACCGACAACGGGATGCAACTTCAAGATTGACGTCCGCACTGGTGTCCCCGACCTGTCCTTGTACCAACAGAGCGCGTCCTGGGCAAACCGTCGTGTACTCCGAACAGTTGGAGATGGCGACGGTAGTGCCAGCTATCCTACAAGGGATCGTCGAGCCTATCCTGCGAGTGCTCCGGTGGCCTCCCTCAGGATCATCCCAGAAGGTGTTCCACGATTTTTCGGTCAGCAGGACACCACGGCGTACTTCCCTCAGGGGGAGATGGCCGCGGTGAACATTCTGGAAGGACAGTTGGCCTTCCTGTCACACGTCCTGCTGTACGAGGAAGCTCACCCTGGGACCCATGTGTTGCAGCGGCACCTCACGTGGAAGTTCGACTTCCTCCGGTGCTTTCTTGGATGTCTTACCGGCGACGAGCTCACCGAGCTCGATCGTGAAATCTTCAACATTCACCAGATGCGCCACAATCACGGTGGATGGGCGGTGAAGTCATCCAAACAGCTGTCATCATTGACCAGGCACGACACGAGGGTCACGCCGGGTCGATACATGGAGATCCCGTTGGAGACGATGATGAAGCACCCCATCAGGCCTTTCGAGTGGGAGCCCAAGAAGTTCTTCGCCTTCTTGATGGCGAACTCGAAGGGTCGCTTCAACATCTGGGCGGCCCCAGTGGCTCTGCAGTTCGAGCGGTTCTTTGACTTCGACTTCTATATCGGGGTCTCCGCCGTCCAGGGTCACTCACGGATACCCGAGCGGGTCTCTGATGTTGCTCTCGGGGAAAGGCTCACCTTGGAGCGATGCCGCCAGCTTGGAACGATTTTCCACGCCTCGGATAACAGCAACTACGAGAGCATCCGGGAAAACGGCTTAAAGCTGGAGGCGACGAAGGCGGCGTGGCAGCGGCACAGGAAGGCCATCCACCTCGTTTATGCGGGTGGAGTGGTTTCTCCTGGGGCTGGGACCGTCATTAAGTACGGTACCTACGTCTTCTACGCCAAGCTCGATTACGAGTGCTACCTGAGTCACGGCCACAATCTGTTTCTTACAGACAACGGCGTGGTGCTCTCGTACCAGGACATTCCGGCGATGTATCTCACACATCACTACCGTCCTCCTCACGAGCAAGATCCGGGTGGCATTCGCCACGAGAGGAAGCAGCAAAGCGCAGGGGTAGGCTCTTCTCAGGAAGAGGGAACCTCAGCGTCTGCTTCCGCATCTGCTTCCGGAGGCCCTCCACAGGGAGGGGTACCGGGTAGCAGCTCGGATCCAATGCCTTCGGAGCCAGCTCCCAAGAAGCGGCCAAAGACATCTCAGGATGCAGGCCAAGCGTCACCGGGAAGCTTCTCTCAGGAGAAGGTACCCACATTGGACGCGGCAGCTCTTCAGAAGCTTATTCGTGACAATGAGCTTAAGGAAGAGCGGGAGCGGCAAGCCACAGCCTCCGAAGGAGACACCAAGTATGCGTATCAGGCTGGGGACACCGTCCACGGCAAGATTGATGCGCATAAGTCCCAGCAGCAGGAGGAGCTCAACGAGGTTCTCCGCAAGGCCCGGACGAATCCATGGCATCTCTTCGCTCACGGCAAGTTGCACATGGTGGACTCCTCTGGCCAGCCGATGCTTAGCACCTATGGCGATGCCCTCGTTCAGGTCACCCCCTGGCACACTTTGACTACTTCTATGAGAGAGTCTTTGGGTGGTGAATACGATTGGGCATCGTGGTTGCAGCATCCTCTTTCGGGGTACTCCCTGCACTTCTTCCTCAAGGCCTTCGAGATGGGGAAGTTGCAGGGGAACTACCTCGTGGAGCTGGACAAGAAACCGAAGGTTTACTCCAACGGTTACACGTCACCTTGGATGAACTTTAAGCGTCATCCTGGCGGTCTTGCCCAGATGCTGGACGATGTCTCCGTTGCCGCGTCGAACGAATTCAGGCCCAATTTGGGTAACATTGGATTCGATCGCCCTCGGGACAATGACTCTCGTGCAAAGATGCCAAGGACAGAGGATCCCGACTACTCTCGCAAGCTCGCCGCACACAAGGCTTTCCTCAGGGAAAGGTATGTGTATGAAGAGGTTGGCTATGTGCGAGAGGATTTCCAGATGCTCGTCCGCGTCATCAATGAGGCCTATGGAGTGGACTTCTTCTCCTACATCCAGCGCCACGCCGGTGATCTGGAGGTTCGCCGTAAATACACGGTGCGAACCCCTGAGGGCTATTGTCTCTATGACAGTACCCTGAAGCAGCCGTTCAACGGCAGCTACCTCCTGGCGGTTCTGGAGAAAGTCTTCGCTGAGTCTGACCAGCGCGATTTCAAGTCGGCTTTCGCCCGCAAGGCAAAAGCTGATTTAGTGGCGTACGAAGACTTGAAGGCGAAGAAGGAGTCTGAGCTGAATGAGCTCCTCACTCGACCATACGACGACATTATGATCGAGGAGTTCATCGAGCGACTCCCATGTCCACAGATCGAGGAGATCGAGGAGCCTCCCGCGGCTACTCAGATGGATACCTCCGAACCGTCGTCTGGATCCACGGACTTGCCACAAGGCAAGAAGGTTGATCCGGTTAAGACCGAGCCGACCGATGTGCCAATGGAGACTGAAGCTCCAGAAAGCTCTCCACAGGGAGAGGCATCTGGGGTTACTGTCGAGCCAATGGAGACGGACGCTCCGGAAAGCTCTCCACATGGGGAGGCATCTGGGGTGGATGTTCCACAACAGAAGACCGAAGCCACGGAAAGCTCTCCACAGGGAGAGGCATCCGAGGTGAAGGTCGAACCTGATGCGCACATGGGTCAGGAAGGAGGTAAGTCCGAGAACGTCGAAATGGCTGAGGAAGGCTCACCACAGGGTGAGGAATCCATGCCAGACATTTCTCCCGAGAAGGATGATGAAAGTGAACTTCACGATCAAGGCATCTGGGGGAAATGCAAGACTGTTCCGGATCCTGAGTACTACCAGGCCGCGAAGGATGCAGAGGACCAGAATGAGAACGCGTTCGACAAGATGGGCAAAGCAAAGGAAAAGATCGAGCTCGTCGATCTCGAAGAGTTCAAACATTTCCTTACGCAGCTCACCGAAATCGAACGACAAAGCCCTATGCGGATGCTCTGCAAGCAGCTGCATGGATATGGCTATTCAGGCTTGTATCATACAGGACTTCGTGATCCTGATTACGAGCCCGTTCTCGCCTACAAGGTGCAGCATATGAGTTGGAGGGTAAATGTTCCAAACCACAAGGGACAGAAATACTCTCTCTCTATGGTGGATCTATTCGACCAACTCAACAAGATGGATCCCATCTATGAGCGTCGTCCCGACAAGAAGAACGTTGCTTTTCGTTCTGGGGACGTTCGTAGCACCTTGGACGACAAGCTCATGGGCAAGGCCTCTGACATCCGAGAATCAGCACTGGAAGTCATGGAAGCACTTCTTGATAAGCTGAAGTCCCTGGATGCAAGCGGCAATCCGGCAACTCGAGAAGAACTTTTGAATGCTATGATTCACTACTTCTTGAGCGCCGGAGTCGATGAAGAGGAGATCGAGGACCTCTCTCTTGAGAAGACGCCGAATCCTTATATTCATCGTTTTGGTCTAGCAGAGGACTCCAATGTCCCTATCTTCACCAGCAAGACCAAGTATGCCGCGCTCATCCTCAATCTCGGCAACATGAGCAGGGGAAGAAAGCGTACCGCTCCTCGCTCCGTTGCTGATCACATTGACTGGGACGATGCTACACCATCTAAAGGAGCCTTGATAAAATCGATTGCACAGTCGAAGACGCATTTGTTCATGCTCTGCGAAGCGGCTAAGATCGATGACTCCGAAGAGGCCTTCCTCAAGTCACGCGGTTGGCAATTCCTTCGTAACGAGTCCAAGGACCTGATGGTGGGAAGTCGTACAAATGGTGTCGGATCTTCGATCACACGTCTTGCCGGCTCCACTCTCAGTGGATATGCCCACGAGTCCCTTCCAATAACCTATATGGTCGCGGAAATCGTGTATGGCATGACGTTACCGACCGGTCTCCAGGGCAGTCGTGGTGATGTTCCAGATGAGTCACTGACCAAGGTCTTGGAGCGAGCTGGATCCGACCGGCTGAGAGTTTGTGTCTTCCACCTCCACAACGACGCGGCGGCAGACAAGGTGGCGTTGGCTCATGAAGTGTTGGGCAACATGTTCATCGACTGCCTGCACTACCAAGTCGACCTCATCGGTGGCGACGCCAACATGGCCCTCTACCGGGCCACCGGCAGAAAGCAGGAGTCGATGGATATTCGTGGCGGGATGTACCAAAGCCTTCTCGACTACTTCTTGGAGGCATGGTCAGAAAGCCCAAAGTGCCCACACCTCTGTTCGCCTCGTGCGAGACATGTGTCAGCAAACGCCATGTGGCTTCTGAAACAGTATGAGGACACGCTGGGAATGCCATACAAGGAAGCTAAGCAACCAGACTGGAATACCTTTCCTGGTTTGGATCCTGTTATGGCTACAGTCATGGAATGGGGACACAGCATGTCGGACGATCAATGGGCGGAGTTTCCGTCTTCAAAGACTGAGTTCGACATCCATGTCTCTGAGTGGCTGTTAAACTCCACCAGCGCCGCGTACCTTCTCAACGATCGGGACTATGACGCTCACACTCCGCTCCTCATCGAGGTTCACGCGAACCAGTACTCTGGAGGCAGGATGAGAGCGCTCAACCGCAATCCCGACACCATGAAGGAAGCCGCGGACAGAAGAAAAGAGAGACAGAAGCTGAACAAGGCGCGTGGTTCTGGTTCTACTGGTCCTGCAGCCGCACCACAGGGAGCAAGCTCTTCTCAGGAAGAGGCAGCTTCTGGTGCTAAAGCTTCTGGTTCTCAACGTCCTCCAGAACCCGCACAACCTCCTGGTGGCAAAGAAGGCGGCAAAGGAGGCAAGTCCTCCAAAGGAAAAGGGAAGGACGCCGACAAGGACAAGTCCAAGGGCAAGAACAAGGGGAAGAACTGACTAGGTTCCGATTCTTCGGACGTGGATATGGACAATGGTTCTGAAGAAGTTCCTTTGGAACAAGTTGGAGACGTTGCTCCAGATCCACAGATATCGCTACCTAGATCCCCTGCTGATCCCCGCGGTTACGACCCTGTTCGTCATCAGCCGGTGATGCCGATTCACACTGTCGACATCTACCGTTGGCATGGTGAGGATCATTGGCGTGATAGAACCTGGGATGCAGACCTAGAGTTCGTCGACTGAACTGGCTGTGTGTTTCACGGAATGCTTCTTTCATAAGAAGGTATCCACTTTGAGCATTCGCCATTTCATAGGGAGATGCTTTTCTCAGGAAAAGGTACTTCCTAAAGAACTCTTTCTCAAAGGAAGATACTTATCTCAGGATAAGATACTTCTAATGCCCTTATATATTTGCCTTGCCGCAAGATGTCATGCTGGCATCAAGTAAAGCTAAGCTTTACACCTTTATGTTACAGTATGCTTTCCGCCTGGAGAGGGAACTGAAACACAAGTGGGCAACTTTCAAGCAAAAGTTTTCAGTTGAAGATCCGTTTGCGTTTCGTGCGTGTTCTGCTCTTTTCATTGAAGCTGTCTTCAGGCTAGAGATGTATAGATTCTCTTCAAGTCGCAGATGTAGCTCAATACTCCGCTAATTCGACCAAGAGCAATAACAGGCTTGTAGATTGCCGACTCCACGGCCATGCAGCTCTACGTGTTTTAAATTTGTGCCTGGTTGAAACACTGAATGTTACACATCCAGGTGCCTGTCTGTTTCACGTATCACTTGCATGTATCCATGCCTGTTGCTCAAGGTTCTAGTGCAGTGGACTACAGCTGTGCGCCTGTAGAAAAGAGACACCTGAGTGCCTGTGTTCCTGTACGCCTAGCGAGGGGATACACGTCCAGGTTACATCTCAGGGGGGGGAGGGGAGGGGGGGGGGGGGAGGGGGGGAGGGGGGGGGGCGGGGGGGTAGGGTAGCGGGGAGGGGGGGGGGGGGAGGAGGGGGGAGGAGGGGAGGGGAGGCGAAAAAAATTGATGGTCTCCTACAGTGAACTGATTTGAACCCAATGGGCTGCGGTGTGATGCTTCTGGGGGCTTGGGTGCTGCTTGCAAACAGCCATGGGGTCCCCCCCCCCCCCCCGGAGGTTAACACCTCCAAACCCATCGAGACCCATCCAACACGCCGCCAGGGTCGGCGGATTTGGCATAGCAACACCTTCCTTGCAGGAGTTCCCCGGGATATGTCCCTCAACGCGGCGAGGCGTTTGCGTGGAGAACTGGGGCCGCTAGGCTCTGTTGCGCTCGTCATGTTGCATCTGCTCAGTCGCGAAGTCCTGTCCTGTTATTGTACCGATCCTACTTCCACGGTCCACGGTTGTCGTTGTTGTTGCTGCTTAAGTGCAACCATGCTGCGATGATGGTCAGCAGAAGAAGACCACAGCACCAACAACTCGATCTGCAATAGCTTCGCTACAGTATCAGAGCCGATGATTGAAACCTGTCGGAAGACTAGTGACGCTACTGCTTCTATCATTCGTGCTTATGGCCATCAGTTGTCGAGAATCATGGCAATATTATCAAGCTCTCGAACTCTCGATGAACTGGAAAGGGTTAAAATCGCAACAAGCAAGTATGTTGAGTTTCATCCGCAGCAATCCAGAAATACGGTCAGCGTCAGAGGTTTGTCGTTCTATTGCTCCGAGTGGCGGTGCAGCGGCTTAAAAGACTTCCAACATAGCCATCTCAAGAAAGCTCTATATGAATGTTCATCAGAGGAGCATCAGCAGTAGGCTAAGCAAGGTTATAGTCCCTTCACAATTGGACGACGACGACGTCTAGACCAAAGGCATACTCTGATTGCAACCCCGGCGACCCGGAGCTCCAGCCGAGGAAATTGATCGCAGCGCTTTGACGACGCCCGCAGTGTCTCAAAGGAGGAGATCAGACTATCTTCGGTTGCGCGACTTTTCTTGGTCTCCGGAGTTGGCGCCATCCTGCTAGAAGTGCAGTCGTACATAAGCTGCAAACTAGGCAGGTGGTGCAGCGAGAAAAATGTTTCTAACTGCTTTGGAATCGGCGGCGCAAGCAGCAACAGCCGGCTGCTTCCTTTTTTGCCAACTCCCGAGCATTCTCGGTTGATATTCTGCGGCATGCCGGAGCTCTGCCGGACTCGTCATTGCACCATGCCCTGCGCGCATCTGCGTGCAGCCACATCTAGTTGCTGAAGTTTTCGATGAATTTTCGATGGCCTGCTCTTCACATCTTGCTATCCAGTTTTCATCTTGTGCAGACCGAGCAGCTCGGCGGTGAAGCTGCAATTGAGAAAAATGAGCTGCACATGCCAGCGTTCCGGCTCCCAGCCAGTTCAGCCCTCTTGTGCCGATCACCAAGATTCCTTTATGCTAGGCTCGTGGGCTCATTGATGCATGACGAGACAACGGCCAGGTCAGCTTCTGTGCCCGGATACGAAGCAGTGGTTGGACGGCCGCTTGAGGCGCGGTGCACGTAGGCCTTGTCTGCGTGTCTCGTGCTGCGCATACTGGACTCGACCTGCAACTCCGAGACTTCGGATTGCGTGCAGAGAACGGTAGGATGATCAGACTGTAGTCCGCTCCCGCCCCACCGCCCCACCACCGCCCCACCACCGCCCCACCCCGCCCCACCGCCCCGGGATGCGTTGTCTGGTTTGGACATTTTGTTGCCGTCCGTCCTCTGGTCTCCCCGCGCTTCTGCCGTCTGAGCTCGTCCATATCTCTTGCGTCTCGCTTGAGGCCTGAGTTGAGCCTTGCTGAGAGTAGCCTGATGGCAGAATTAGTTCTTGGCTCGTGTCAGTTAGATTTGCTTGCAAGGTGGAGGTAAAGGCCTTCAGCGAAGAAGGTCGGGCGGTGAGCTTCATGGCCAAAGGCTGGCAGGCATCTGTGGGGGGAGGGGTAGAATCTTCGTGCACTCGAGAGGCCGCAGCAGCAATTGGCGGTCCAAGGAGTTGTTCATCTGTTGCCTGCACGGTTCTTCGTGAACCTATC
Source organism: Symbiodinium sp. CCMP2592 (assembly GCA_905221615.1). Classification (NCBI taxonomy): domain Eukaryota; class Dinophyceae; order Suessiales; family Symbiodiniaceae; genus Symbiodinium; species Symbiodinium sp. CCMP2592. The sequence goes on along the minus strand of CAJNDT010000280.1, from coordinate 593,405 downwards.
ACATGTTGCCCGAAGGAGCGGATGTATGTAGAGGCATGCACACATGCGCATTCGTATGATTCTCTTACCGTGTGCAGGTGTTTATAGTATGTCTGTATGTACTTATGTATGTGTGTATGTAGGTGCGTATGTGTGCATGCATGCATGGCTGGACTTGAGTATGTACTTATGTGTGCCTGCATGCATGGAAGGATGGAAGGATGGAGGGAGGGATGGACGGATGGAGGGACGGATGAATGTATGGCTGCCTGCCTGGATGCCTGGATGCCTGGATGCCTGGATGCCTGGATGCCTGGATGCCTGGATGCCTGGATGCCTGGATGCCTGGATGCCTGGATGGAAGGATGGATGTCGTGCTGTACTATGTTGGATTGTACCAGCAGACAGGGGAATCAGGGGAATCATTTTCCGGGAAATCTTTTCATGTAACCACTTGTTGTGCTAGCTGCCCTTCTTTGTAAGCTTGGTGCGCAACACGAGTCCAGGCAAGGCAAATTCAGCATGCAGTTGACATGCTGAATGGTGTGCTCTATGTGGACCGCCCGGATCTTGGTTGTGATGCGGATTGGAATGTATCCCCCTGCTGGTCAGATTCATCTGCCGCAGCAAGGTATGGAGACAAAGTCTTTCCGTCGAGACAAAGTTGAGGTGCTTGCGTCGGCCAGTCCGACGTCTCCTCTCTCTCTCTCTCTCTCTCTCTCCTCTGTGCTGTTCGTGCCGGCGCGTCACTTTGCCAGGAGGACCTACCTGAAGGAGTGCCATATGGAGTTCGAGCAGCGAAGGCTTTCATCCAAGGATGAAGCAGAGCAGATTTTTTCCGACAGCACAGCTACACGAACCGTTGTTAAGTCCTATTGAGTCTTGTGACTTTCTGGGTTTTCGAGTTTGGAAGCACATTTTCTGCTGACAGGTACCGCGCTCGAGACCGAAGTCGTCGACCGGCACCTCATCTGAAGGAAGCCGAGTTTCGGGGTTCCACATTTGGGTTCTTAGGGTTCAGGGGATCGGTTTTCGACATGATTGGAGAGCACCTTCCTTTGAAGCAGAGCATTGCAGCATGTGCTGCGCCGTTCTACCCAGCACGACAAAACTATTTCGTCAACATCTGTGCAGATCAAGGCGACGTAAGAATTGCAGCCGACTGCTGGCTGGCAGGTTGCTTATCAGAGTCCTTTCACTACTTCATGCTGGAATTACTAAGTACACTACTTTTTCTGCTTCCTTCTGCCATCTCCGCCAGTATGCTTCGTTTGCGCACTGCGATTCTAACGAACGTGTGGTCGTCCGGGCATCGTCTGTTGCCAGGCCAAGCTAAAGTTAAGGAGGCTTTGGCTCAGGCAGGTTTTCCTGTCAGCGTAACTAAGCTCGTCTTTAGAAGCTTTCAGGTTTCCAGGTTTCAAGATGCCAGGGGACGGACACCGGGGGCTGTTGGGTGCCAAGGCAAGCGGTCAGCTCGTGCGCGGAGGTAGTGGCAGATTACCTGCCACGCAGCACACCGAGACGATGTTTGTCTTCTGACTGCATCCGGCGACCTTCAAAACGGCTGTCTGTGCAAACCTGCTTATCACTAGATAGCTTGTTTTGTGATCTTGCGAGACTCGTGCTGAAGTGTGCGCACTACGCCCAATCTGCGGGGTCCTACGATTTCAGTCCGTAGTCTATGGTTCGGCAAGGTGAAAACCCTGGGACGTTGAGCCCTAGTACGTCGGAACATCATCTTATGTTGTAGCCTTGTAGCTATATTTCTATTGTTATATTGTTAGTATTGTTATTGACCAGTATTATGACTATATTGCCATATATAATATTACATCACATGTCTTCCTGCTTCCATTTCTAGCAGTGTCCGTGCCTTCGAAGGGCCAGAAAACAGCCGACACTTAGCCTAAAACAATCAACTTGAAGCTTGTTGGTGCCTGAGCCTGAGCCCTTACTCGGACAGATTAACCACGAGCCACGTGAACGACCACGGCCCCGTGGCAAAATCAAGTTGAGCTCGACCATCGAGTAGCGAAATTGCTCAAGACACTGCAAGTCCATCTTAGATCCAAGTTACTTGTGTAGTCCATCAGCTCGAGCTGCATATCAGGATACATGCGGGTCTGAATAACTAATCATAGTATCTCCAAATTTGGTGCGTATATAGTTATAGTATACTTTACCACCAAGACCACAGTCTACTCATTCAGGCCCCTTTGTTTGCTGGGTGTGCCAGTTCAAAGCAAACTCCATCGTTGCCATTTCTGATCTGGGGCAGGGACTCGCAGCACGCAGGGGTGAATACAGATAGTGAGACAGACAGGACTTCGAGAATGGGTACGCCTTCAGAGTGCGGATCCTACTATGTAGAGTGCTACATGAGGGTCCTCCGTTTTCTGAAACGCCCACAGGAGCAGAGAATCTCGTCACAGAGCACTTTTGCGTTCCAAAATTGAGAAGTGATCGATAACATGTTCTGAGGTTCGCAAAGTAGCTGAGAGAGACCTCTTTGCTCACGGAACGCTTTACGAAAGTTCTGGACACCAAACCATCTGTCAGCAGCCTTGCCGGCCATGAAGATCGTCTAGCCGCCCGGCCGGTACCATGTCGGACGAGGTCTCGTCTATTCTGAGGGATGTGACACGATGGTGAATCACCCAACGGGGTCCCGTATCGTCTCCGGTGACAGGAGGCATCCTTCCAGCTGCGGATGTCAGACTCGGATGCCGCATCCTGTGAGGAGGCACCTCTTGGGCTCACCTTCTGTTGCAGTCACTTGCATTGACATCTGCGTGGGGGTTCCGAAATGGCATACCAGCATGCTATGGCAATTTCGGCAGGGCTCCGGGGCGATGTTTGGGCTGACGAGCAAGGATGTTTGAGCCTGAGAGATTGCCATGCTTTGGGCCATGGCGGGTATCTCAGACTCAGGTTCTGTCCTTGCCACAAGAGATGCAGTCCGTGCTGCAGAGTACGCAGGACAGCTTTTGAGCAGCGGATTCAAGAGAGCTCTCATGCACTGGCAAGATTGATGCTGCGTGACCCGAACCCATGGTCATCAAGACTGCATCCTGAAACGACACTGAGTCCAGAAACCCACCTAGCAACATCCAGCAGCGGATTCTTGAAGCTCCGCTAGGCTGTGCTGTCTCGAAACCTGAGCTGTCGCACTTTCATTGGGGGAAATCGGGCAATGCGCACTGGCCTCAAGCCGATGCAGCATCGTCGAACGCCGGGTTGGAGGGGTCCAGACACCTGGAAGCGGTCGGCCTCAGCGGGTTTCACGAGTTGCCAGGAGACCCTGAATCAGCGGAAGCGTCGTCGTCAAGATGAACAAGAGGCCAACTTTCTGGAACGGCAGCAGCTCAAGCGTGCCGCTTCGTCGTCGTAGCCTTCTCTTGTGAACCTGTGAGAGGCATTTGAGAAGCGTGTGAGGGGGCGTCAGGAACGTCAGAGCCAGGAGCCCACATTCAAGACCAAGCGTTGCAGGCCTCCTCCTCCTCCTCCTCCTTATCCTTATCCATGAGGCTAAGCCTCTTTGTCTCTCAGGTGCGGCGAAGCATGGTTGGGATTTCAAGCCTTGCGCCGAGCCTCGCGCAACTCCCCGGAGCCGTTTAAGCTTTCAACAAAGGCTGAGAGAAGTGGCCCTGCTCGCGGTGCAGGTTCCAGAAGGCTTCTCTGAGCAGTTCTCTGAGACTCTTCTGCTCCAGAGCACCCGACAGGTCCACCGGAGCTTCGCAAGATCCTCCAAAATGAGGCGCGTTTATTTTTTGGCACATGCCACGAGTAGCAGAGGCACCTTCATAGCCTTGGTTCGACCAGGCGCAGCCAGAGGTGGCATGGACCGTGGCGGGTTCGAAGATGTCAAAAGATGTGCCAGTTCGGGTTGCTTGCCACGCTTTTAAATGTCCTGGAAGAACAGAGACATGCGCGGCTGTGTTCGGGCTCCAGGAAATGCCTCACAGCATCTCCAATGTAATTACATAGATCCAGATGGCTCGAGTCTGCACGGTGGCCGGGACCCAGATCGCCGCTTTCGACACGAAGGATTTGAGCACACTCATAGAGGTGCATGGTGGTTTCAACAGAGCGGTGAGGCGACATTTGGCTCCTCTGATCGGTGTGCCGAGCTTTCGACAGAAGCTGCTCGTGGAGGGCCGCATGCTTCAGGACGCAGATTTATGGGATGGGAGCATGAAGGAACTTCAGCTGGTCGTCTTGACTTTATCTCGGGATTGGACAAAGGATCTCTGGGCAGCTGTGAGGAAGAACTCGCACTTGCAGGTGAAAGAATTGCTCGAGCAGTCCCAAGATCCAAACGTGGAAGCTTTGACAGGCTTGACCCCTCTGCTCCATGCCTCTTCCCACGGCTTCCTCGCCATCACCCAGCTCTTGCTCGAAGCAAGGGCAGAACCCGACCGGCCGGATGCGAATGGACAGACCCCGCTAAGACTGGCCGGGGAAAAGAACTACTTGGACACAATGAGGGCGCTGCTTCATGCCGGAGCCGACAAAAATCTCCCGGACTCTGCCGGAGCGACGCCTTTGTTGGCCTTCGCACGTGAGGGCTCCGTCGAGGTTTTCCGGCTTTTGCTCGAGGCTGGTGCTGACACAGATCGAGAAGCTGCGGACAGAGAAACACCGCTCCTGGCCGCTGCAAGGGCCGGGCATAAGGATGCGGTGCACGTAGTGCGTCTGCTGCTGGAAGCCAAAGTGGAGCAGAAAGCGGATCGAAACGGCGAAACGCCTCTGCATGCAGCCTCGCAAAACGGTTTAGCCGAGATTGCACAACTCCTGATCTCCCGAAGGGCCGACGTCGATAAATTGGATCGCAAGCGCCGTAGTCCCCTGCTGGTTGCCGCACGCATGGGCTGCACGGAAATTGCACGTCTGCTTCTCGCAGCGAGGGCGGATCCTGACGTAGCCTCGGTTGTAAAGGACACGCCTCTCTTTGTGGCTGCGCTTCATGGGCATTTAGAAGCAGTAAGATGTCTCCTTCAGGCTAAAGCTCAGACGAATGTTGAAAATTGTGACGGCACCACCCCCATCGGTGCGGCTTCTGAACATGGCCATGTGCATATTGTTCAGGAACTTGCGTGCCATGGGGGTGATGTAGATCGGGGAGACTTGGTTGGAGCCAGCCCATTGCTGCTTGCTGTAGCTTCTGGCCACTTGGACGTCGTCCTTGCTTTGATTGAGGCTCGTGCTTGTGTGGATTTGGCTGATCGCCATCAAGAGGCACCTTTGCTGGTGGCCTCCAGAGCTGGATTCTACGAAATCGTTCGCGCTCTGATAAGCGTTCATGCGCGGCACCTGGCAGATGCGACTGGTGCGACACCGCTGCGGACCGCCTGCGCGAATGGTCATGCTACGGTAGTGAAGGCATTGCTGCAGTCCAGAGCCGATCCAGAGATTGCGGATGTGAACGGAACGACCCCACTCCTTGCTGCTTGCCGGCAGGGACACATAGCCATACTGGAAGCATTGATGGCTGCTCGAGTCGACGTAAACAGAAGCGATGAAAGTGGATCCACGCCTTTGCTTGTAGCGACGGGCCTTGGCCACCTGGCGATGGTGCAACGCCTGGTCGAGGCTCGAGCTGATATGGAAAAGGAGAATCTGTCGCATCAGACACCAGCAAGCCTAGCAGGTACAGCCCAGGGAGAGCGAGACGTCCTTCACGCTCTGCTAGCAGGGCCAATGGAAGACTTGCGGCACCAGGGCTCTTTGTCCTCTTTGTCGGATAAGCAAGGCCATCATGATTTCCGTTTCCTTGCACGCGGAGGATTGAAGGCTCGACTGGCATGAGGAGCAGTGATGCACCGCTCGTGCAACTCCGTGCAGCTGTCTCCATATCGGTGGCTGGTCTTCAAGAATGCAGGAACGGTTGCAATTGGAAATCTGGTCGGATCCATCAGCATACTGCGAATACCGCACCGTCACGATCGAACTTGTATACCCCTGCAAGCCAACCAGAGCAGACAGTAGACAAGGTCATGAGTCTAGGAAAGCACGTCACATGTGACAGTTGTGAACGAGAGCTCTTGGATATACAGAAATAGCAGCCATGGATAGCTCCGATGACGTTGGAGTGCCTGTGCGACGAAAGCAGAAGAAACACTTCTTGGAGGAGCAACTTGCAGACTGGCCGTCGTGGGGTGATGTCAGTTCATCTTCCGTCCTGCCGCAACATGATTCAACTATTGCTTCATAAAGCCCGGTCTTCGTATGCATGGCATACATGGTGCACATGCTTTGAGGACTCGCGTCTTGTCTGGGAGCTGCTTGGCGATGAACCCTCCAGCGATCGAGGCGAGACTTGCAAGTCTTTACGCGAGAGGTTTAGGGGGGCTCTCCGAATGCTTACGCAGTGTATCGGGGTTTCTTGTTTTGGGGTGTGTGTTTGGACATGAAGGGGGCAGTCAGGCAATTGCCGCAGCACTTCTGCCTTAGTTCCCATGGTCTTGATTCTCTGATCGCAGATGCGTCGACGAAGACGGTCAGGACATTCCGGACCACGATGTGATATCATGATGTGAGGCTGCCACGACCTTCATCGTGATGCGCTGGGCCGTCGCGGCAGCGGCCTGTGCCGAGGCAGCGACTCAGCCGGATGCCCCAGTCATGGTGAAGACTGCATCCTCGGATGCTTCTGCACGAAAGTCTCCGGATTGTCGTAGACTCGACTGAAATCGGGAACACTAAGGTCCCCCTTTGCCTTGGGCAGAAGGCGCGTTGCGAGGGAGAAGCATGGGCAAAGAGCACTCTTTTCGGTAGGCCATTGGCCATAAGGCGATGATAGTATGCATGAATGATCGTCCGAAGGATACATGATGGCATGTCACTCTTGTCACAATTACAAATCTTTACGGCGCGTCCAGGAGCAATTTCAGCGAATGTAGTCAACAGATAGATGGGCTCCTGTACAACATGCAACTAGGCTACTGTGATCTGACTTGATTGATGATGTCCTGACCCCGAAACCCCTTCGGGAGGCCTTATGTTGCCTCAGGGGGCTCCCCACTCCTCGCTTGTGAAGCCCCGGTTGGTGTCAAGGTAGTTTGAGACCGTGGTCAGTTCTGCAGGCTTTTCTTGCGTGAGGTCAATCTAAGCAATTCTGCATCAGCTTCGAACTGCAGTTGGAAAGCTACCCCTCTGCCCCGAGGCAAGAAGTGTGTCGCCACAGGCACAGGCACCGTCGAAGAAAGGGCTTATCGGGTGCAACCTCTCTGAAGTGCAACTGGAGGTGAGCCCAATCAGCCCACTCCAATCGCCGCATGGGCAGAGCCGCCCAAACCTGAGAATTGGAAAGCCTGCAAACCAGAGAGTTGGCTGTCGGCTCTCTGCGTGTTTTTAGTGCTTTTGCCGCCTGCCGAGTGGAAGATAAACCTGTCGAAAAAAAGCTCGCTTCGATTCGTTTTCGCCGCATGCACGCACCGGTCTGGGGAGAACAACTGTTGCGAGTGTCAACCGTGCTCGGCCCAGTCAGAAAACGGGTGGAAGAAGTGAAGAAACTGGTGCAACAGATGTGGCCAGTGCACACGGAGCTTTTGCGGTAAAGCCAGAACGGGTGGAGAATGCAAACATAAGCGCGGCGGGTCGTGTGCCTCGACCGATCCCATGTCCGGGGACATTTGGGCATTGACTTTGCCAGTTGACCGAGGTGCAGTTCCGGACGAAGTGGCGGAATACGGCTTCACCCGGTTGAGAAAGTCGCCTCATGGTGGCGTGGAGCTCAATTAGCGGAATTGTTTGGTTGCAGACTGCATGCATAGATGTGCATGCCTTGCCCAGCGTACGCACTTCGCACCGCGATGGCCTCAATTCCTGAGCCTTGAAGGGCGCCGTGACGCTTCACCGCTGGCGTGGCCCGAACCATCGGAAGGCCGCCTTCAGCCCTTGTTCACCTTCGACCGAGACATTCGTTTTTTATGCGTCAGGCTCCCCGTCCCCCACACCCAGTTATCGTGGGTGTTCGAGGCGGCAGGCCTGTGGAGTGAGCGCATGCTTTGCTCAAGAAGGCTTGGATGAAGCGACCTGGACCTAGTCTTGTGTGCTGCAGGATTCAAGACAGGCGCGAGCGTGCCTGGAGTTGTTTGCTCCGGATGCAGGCAGTACTGCGTTCATGAAGAGAGCCTGTCCTGCCTGGGGTTAATATGGTGTTTCAGTGCTGCCAGGCTCAGTCGAAGTGCCGTCGTCCATGGCAAGCGCACGCAGCCGAAGCAGCCAAGGCCCGCGCAATGTCCACTTGAAAACCGCTGACCTTTGCTCCGAGACATGCCTTGGGAGGTACGCAGTCCTGTGATAATGTGCGATTCAGCATGGCATTTATCCCTCCAGGGTTCAGTATCTGCTGAGTGTACTGGATCTACGTAGATGCACATCTCTCCAGGCCTTGCCCGTTCTTGTGAACAGCAGCCCACCATTTTTTATCAAGCTTCACCTCTTGCTACACCCTCAGCCCTAAGCGTTGATCTTATCCGGTCGGCCTTGCCAATCTGTTTTAGACCCCAGGACCCCAGCCCAAGTAGCTGTAAACAATAACGCCTCTGAGCCGCGTTCAGGTTGGGCCGGCTGGGGCATGAACGAGGAAGCTTGGGTTGCACAGTTTCTGTTTGTGCTTCATGGCATGTGCTCTGCTGAAGTGCTGGTGCGATTTCCACGTACTTCGTGGCGAATTATTCCTCAAATCCATGTCAGAGGGAAGACCGATTTGCTCGACAGATCTTGACAGATTCAGGATGCTGTCTTGTTGGCGTGATGGGAGGTGACTGATCGTCGCGAGCAGGAGAGAGTACTTCTGCAGGAGGAGGCTTCATGTACCAAAACGTGTCCGTCCGAGCTTACCTCAACATGATCTTGGCAGGTTCAATCCGGAATGACGAGACGGTCAGGACGCTGTCGCTTGGCTAAGTGGTTCTAACTACCTTTGTGCTGCTTGCTGCTGGGTTATGACTTCACATCCTCAAGTTGAATGTAGGTGAGGTGAGTTTCCGACCTTTCCGATTCCGTCACAGAATGTCGTCAAGCTGCATACTGGAGGTATGCGAGACGGCAGCTTGAGGAACGTGCTGAGGCTTTCAACATGTGCATGCATACCGCGTGACAAAGTGGCACTGAGAACGTACAAGCGAGTGCACTCATGGCTGTTTCGATTTCACCGAGTCTGGGCAACCAGTCTTGCATTTCAGTCTTAATGAGATCGTTCTATCCTCTTGCTCTTTCCTTGTATCACTCAAGGTATGACAGTTTGGAAGCTTCCCTTTTTATGGCAAAGAACACACAAACAAGATACTGTATACGCGAAGCTGCAGGGCAAATAAGCGAGCGTCATTCGTAAGTCATTGGGGATTGGAATTTATTGTGTCCGGGTAGAAGAACCTTGGTTGGCCCTTGTCTTTGTATCCCAAAGTTGAAGGTGCTCTCATGCGATCTATCATTCCTCCCAGCTTGAGAAACCCCGACATAGAGCTTCGGAGCCCCAAAACCCACTACAGTAAAGGGTTTTGCATCTTTCTTGTGAGCGGAGAGGAGCTCTACTTTAAATGGTTACGAGTTGCTACGGCATTAAAGAGCTCCTCTACTTCATGATAAGGCGGAGCTTTCTGCTAAGCGGCAACAGCCGTGTTGTGATACTGGTAGTGGAAGGGTCACAGTTTGCCTGTCAAGGTGTCAATTTTTCACAACCATCACAGCCATCGCCAACCACGGCTCAATTAGAGGAACTGTGAGCTGGAAGGAAGCAGGAAGCAGGTTGTTGGATCATGTTTTGGGGCGATCATTTGCATCCGAATATTTATCGGGCTGCATCAGATTGCCAGGCAGTGAAGCAGCTAACATAGGCTCTGGTAGATGTCAGGGTCTGGGGTAAGTCTGTAGGGCGCAGGATAATGTTGCTCTGGGCATGGTTTGCGGTGCAATGTGTGATGTGAGTCTCTGCGAGGCACACAGGTGTCCCAAATCCTTCAAGTTGTGTTGCGAACTCAGACGATGGAATTCATGGGCGGTGCATGACATTCCAGTTCACCAAATGGGTTTGCTTGGCGGGGGGCGGGGGGTGGGGTGTTGCTTTGGTGATGGCGTCGTGGAGTCGTCAGCGATAAGTTTGGAAAGTCCCCTTTACGCGGACTTCATCCAAACCCCTTTCTGATCTACAATGCCTCTTCTGAGGATGACCTTCGGCAGGACAAGATCCTTCCTCGGAGGGGTAGTCGATCGGCGAGAAGCTGAGTACGTGGGACCTACGAGCTCTACACCCAAAGGTCTAAGCCCGACGAAAGTAAGCCCTGAGCGCAAAACCTCCAGTGTTAACAATGACCAGTGATGAGTTTCGGCTCGGAGATGCGACACGCGAACATCGCGTGCAAAAGCAGGACGGGCGTTTAGCTCACCCTGCTCCACTGATACATATTTAGCCGCTGTAGAGGGAATCATGGGTATGCGCGGGCCATGCTCTGGTCATCCGGTGGTGGCCTGCCGCTGCAGCGAGAGCGGCCATTCGAGAGAAGGTTTGGTCCTGCTGATTCTGGACAGTTCTGGCTGAGACTTGCTTTGCAGACAGGCTCTGTCAGGGTATTGCATCCATCACCATGTAGTAAACTGCTCAGGACTCAGGGCGCCAAACCTCGAGTTGGCTGCCACCGAGCAAGCTCAGACAGATGGAGGCATGCGCAAAGAGTCAGTGATCGATCTCAACGTCATGCTTGAGTGAATCCTTTGAGATGCCCGCAGGTTTGTCACATGGGCCTTCTTTGCCCTACGCAGTTCTAGACGCCTGCTCCGCTCTCACGACGCCAGGACTGCTTCCACACCAAAGCCTCTTCCACGGAAGACAGGGATTATGATTACTATGATCATGTATTACTACTCTCATTATTCTTAATAGTACTTTGATTGCTATTACAACTTTTCTTTTTACGGTCCCGTTCTGCCAGGCCAAGACTTCTGCGACGTTCTCATGACGAGGCGGAAGATGTTGCATCGTCGCACGGCGCACCCCTCCCAAAACAGTGCTTTCTCGCATCGCACCCTGACCCCGCCTGACCCGGTCTACTCCCCATCAGGGGTTTTACCTGCCGAACTGCCGAACTTGCACCGCAAACTTGCTGTCTGCGCGTGGCCCTGGTGCAAGCATCAGCTTCGTCATAATCCAGTATTGCCACAAACGTCTTGAGCTCTCCACCTGGATACGCCTCATGCCTACATCACTTGCAGGAGACAAGCGTGCTGCTGAAGGTGGCAGTGGGAAACTCGGCTTGATGACTGACGGTCTGTTCAGGGCAGCACAAAGCCTCCTGAATAATGTAGACACTACGCAATATGATGCAGAGTAGGAGATGGGACAAGGATCGACCCACGACGGGCGAGGGCGCTGCCTCCTTGCCGCCGAGGTGGAGCACTGTTTTGTTGCACACGTCTTGTGTCACGGTATCAGTCCTTATTTAAGTACTCGGCTGCCGGAAGCAGTTCTATATGTACACAAGGTCGGCGTGGGGAAGCTTGTGGTTGTGCGATGCCAGAACTCTTGGCATGTGGTTAAATGAGGGATCGACTGCTCCATCTCTGCCAGGATGCTGACGCCGGCGATTGCGTGATCAGGACAGCTTGCTGAAAATCTAGGCTTATCGAAAGGAGTCATGATGATGCTCCTCCCGCAATCCCATTCTCGTTTTCGCAAGAGCCGTAACAGGGCGCTGTCCATAGCCGAAGTTCGCTTACATTGTCTCTACAAGTAGGCAGGAAAGAGATACTTCGACGGCATGATCTCAGTCCTTGCGGCATGAAACCCCTTTCCGCCCTGAGGGAGAAAGCATCCTTTACGCACGACATGGGCGGAACCGTCTCAGAGCAAGGCAGCCCGTGCGGAAGTTAAGCACTCTCGACCCAAGCCCATTTTGAAGCTTTGCAGTTGCCTGGCATGTGGTGTCCTGGAGGTGCTGCCTTGATTTGGGAGCAGTTCCTTCAGCTACCCGAAGAAGTCCAAGATGCCATCTGGGGATCCTTGGACTTTGCACAGACGCTGCTTGAAAAAATCTCTCCATCTTGTCTGGGTCTGCACCTGTCAGGCCTCTACTGCCCAGAGCCTTCTGTCGAAGCTCTTGAAGAGTCGCCGGGGTGACGTGGCTCCTGCTCAAGGGAGAAGACAAGCACGGGAACTGCGATGAAGGGCGAGTGCCTGCAAAGCGTGAGCTGAGGTATCTGCTGTCTTCCGAAGAGCAGCGTCGATTGCTTGGAATTTTGATCCTGGACTGCAGTGATTCGCTGTTGTTGCGAGGTCCAGTCGCATGTGCACTGAGGAAGGTGAACAGTGTCAAGCTCAGAGGCGGGGGCGCCTAGAGCCATTGAAGGCCTCAGTGTCACAGTGTCCCAGCAAGCCGCAATCCCCGCCTTCACAGGCCCCGGTGCTGGCGTTTTTTTGACCATCAGTCGAGCAAACCATTCGTGTCGGCCAACATGTGCCTTCGTCCTTGGCGAGGACACTGGCAAGTCATGATGTTGCATGGTTGGAGGCTGGAAGGTAGGCAGTCCTGTTAGTTGGTTTGCCTGCAAGGATGGAATGTGCAGCTTGGTGGCCGTTCGAAAAATCAAGGCCGGCGAGGACGACTGCAATGCTCGAGTTAGCAGCTAGGCCTTGTCTTTGGGAGTTGCCTGATCCAGCTGAGCCCGTGGTGGCAAGGAGGTCACCGTCTCCTACATTTCTGAAAACAGCCTCCTCTTGCCAGTTCTACAGAGGCGCCCCCAGTTGTAGGCATCATGCAGCAATGCTGTGTTCGGGTTGCGAGTCAAAGAGGCGCAGCGCTCTTTATCGCCCTTGGCAGTTCCACTGCCATTGCGAGCGCTGCGTTGGCATCGATGACACACGCGGGCATCGCTGCTCTCTCTGTGGCCGGAAGTTTAGAAACGATAGCCAGATGCTGCATTGCTCATAGAGAGGATCAGAAGCCGGGGGGCCTGTCCGGTCAGGTCGGGGGATTCAGTGGGCCTCTGCAGATGGCGCCTGGCAAGCTTGTGATAATTGCGGTGGGCACATGGATGACAAGGACGGGACTAATCTGGGGTTCTCCGCGACTGGTACTGTCTGATTCGCAGGAGCTGCGGCAATGCCTGAGTCGGTTGTGGTTGCGATACAATGCAGCTCGGGCCAATCAGCCAACCCTGAGCTTCGCTTTCATCCGGGAAGCACAGCTTTTTCGGCATGTTAAAACTCTGAGGCGATGGAACCACTTCGAGTTGAGGCGCGCCCATGCTGTCCAGCATCACCATGCACCGAGCATAACCATCTGACGAAGGCTTGCTTGGTAGCATACTTGCAAAAAGCATTCTGCTGAGCTCAGCTGCAGCTTCGTGTCACTTTCGAGAAGACAGAGGTGGATGGATTCTTTTCCCAAGCAGGCGGAGTTGGCCTCACTTCAGTTTCAGCGCGGCTGCGACGGCCCGGTCGAGCGCAAGGGGGCGAATTGGATGAGTGCCCCTTGGCGCCGAGGGTCCGGGCAGATCCTATCTTTTCTTTGGCCTGCTCTCTCTATTCGCATTGAGAGGAAAGGAGTACAATTTATGGCAGGCTGTGAGTCTTATAGTGCCCTGGGGCAGCATCCCATCCTCGCAACCCCAGCAGCCAAAACCAGAACCTGGCCTTCAATCTGCGAAAGATCTGGCGACACATGTTCCCAGACGATGCTGTTGTCCGTGCTGCACCGTTCCAAAAAGCAGTCGTCCAGTTTTGGCGTCAGAGCTAGGAGTGCGGCGACTGTTCTGTCACCATCAGAAACAATTCACTACTGCATCCTCTCAAATCGCTCGGAATTCGCAGTGTTTCTCGAGTTGGTCCTGCAAGACTTGGCAATCCACGAGGCGAGAACTGTCGAATCCTACGATACCGTTTGTATGCTTTTCGGATCCTTTTCGGCATCCGCATGTTTGGGCAACGGTATGACCATAAGTGACATTAGTAATTAGTGCTATCACGGCAGCAGTCCCACGATTCGGCACACAGAGGACCTGATTTCGCTGCACCGCACCTTGCGTGATTCGCCACCTCCCTCGCCCGGCCTGGATGAGACTTGGCAGCACAGATTGATGGGTGCGACAGTTTCGCCAGAGTTTGCCGGCGCCGCTACGTTTCAGAGCAGCAGCACCGAGTTGGTTGAGATTTAGAACCATGCTGATTGCGGTGATTCACTCAGACCCACTGGATCGGATCCAGCATTGCAGCACTTGCTGCAGACTCTGGGCACAAATGGCAAGCTTCGCTGGGATGCTGAAGTGGCAGGCATTATGGGTCTTAGAATCACTCCGGACCTTTGTGCCCCATGATTTTTCGTCAACCATCGGATCAGGAAGCGCATCTTTGGCGTGGAGAGTTTGACGAAGCAGTGCCCCGGTGTGACATATATTTCATAGTATATACATGCGTATCTGTATATACACAAAAAGAATAGATAGTAAATATATACAGGACTTGCGCACTCCTTCGGCCAAGCTCACGTGAGGCTGCGGCGGCAAAAGCTCGAGTTGCTTATGTCAAGAGAGTGCTGGGTGGAGACACTCCGGGACTGCGGAAGATGGAGGCTGGATGGGACTTCACCGAAAAGCGTAGTTTTCTCGGATTTTTGAGACAATCAGGTGCGGTTCACCCCGCCACGCCGACCGTGAAGGGGATTAAGAGGATCAGAAGGATGTTCTCGGAACAAAAATCAGGAACCTCTGATCGCTTCGGCCCGGGCCGAGCCGAATTGCTCACTCATGGAGGGGTTTGGACATTAGTCAATCTGTGCAGTGGCGAAAAGGATCGAAAAACCGATGTTGGTTCAGGAGCAGGAGGCATAATCTTTCTTTCCTGTGCTGCATGTGGGCCGCTGCGGCCGAAAGTGGCAGGTTTCATATTCAAGACAGGGAATGTCGGGGTGTCCAAGGGCCTGCAGTTCTTTTGCTATGTGTGCTCTTGTGGGTCGGTGGCAGCTCTCGTTTCGTTCGCACAAGCTTTCCTAAGAACCGACGTGTCACCAGAGGAGTATGGAGCTTATTGCGGATTCTGATTCTCAGGGCATTGCTGTCGAGAACGTGTGTTGCAGGCGACGATCGACATTGCCCGCCGCATGAAGAAGCGAGAGCTTTGAGTTTCACGCTGTGCCCATGCAAGGGATCCTTCCTAAAGCTGTTGAATCAAGGCTGGTTTGACAATACAGCAGGATTTACAGTAGGACGTTTGTGGAAGAGCCAGTGGCAGCACGGTGAGGGGGAGTAGGGCATGTTAGTTGTTGGTGCCAGCCAGCTGTGCCCTCCGTTTTGAGTGGGCACAAGTGTTTTGCCCTTGAGCAACTTCCGCGATCTTCTCGAAGTCGCGAACAACTTTTCAGAATCCCATGTACGACGATGGGCTCGTCGAGTGCCGCAAAATCGTGTCCGCTGTGATGACCGTCCTGCAAAACCGGTCCTGCCAGATGGCTTTGACATGTGGTGTTTGAGTTTAGCCTGGAAAGGCACTCGCTTCGCTGATATGGTGTGCTAGACAGCTATCTTGCCGGTACATGGTGCTACACATAGTGCGAACAAAGAGCGCTGGATTGATGAGCATGATCTAGACCCGCAGCGGCTCAGGCCACCCACAGAAGCTCATCACGAATGGCTGCAGTGTTGTCACCGTGCCGCACACAGGACCAGATTCGTGCTCGCGTTCCTCTAGCAGTAGCATGCCTTCAGCTGTGGGCTTGTCTCGGTGCCTCCAGAGGACGAGTTCCCTTCTGCAGCGCGCAGTGGGCTAAGTGGCTGAGAAGTGAGAGGTCTCTTCTGGTTGTCGGGAGTTGCAGAGGTGCCGAGACCCCGCACTCAAGCGTGGGCCTTGGCGGGGTAGGGTAGAAGCCGGTAGCTTCGATGTGCATCTCAAAGCTCATAGCGCCATCTGGACTCATCAGCGACATGCACCGTCGTCCAACAGTGAAGAGAGCACAGTGTCATGGCAGAAGCCGCGCCAGCAGCGACGTAGCTTGTGTCTGAGGTTCAATGCATGCAATTGGCCACAAGCCGCCTGTTCACAGTAGGGTGATGAAGAAGATCGCCAACAGTTTGCAACACAAAACATGAAGAATCCCCTATATAACAGCCGTCGAGTGAGTTTGCAGACAAGACGCCCGGTCGTGAGAAGTCATTCCGGGCGATGTCCCGTCTTCGGTCTTGGCAAGTACTAGCTAGTACTAGACTGCACGAGGGAGGGCCTGTGTTGCGTGCCAAGGGCGGGCCGGCAGCATGCACAAAGCGCCGCAGCCCCAGCGGAACAGGCTCGGGCCAGGCTTCTGTATTGAGTAAGTGTTGAGGGAAGTGTTAAGGTCTGATCTCTGGGCACCATGGCTCCTCAACTACGAGAAGGCTCCTGCTTTGCAGGGATTCCGTGCCGGTATGACCTGTGAAACTTCAGCTTGCTTGTCAAGTCCTCGCATTTGAGCTTCTCTGAGCTGCAGCCGTAGCCGCACGAAGGAGCTACATGAACAGCGCACCCGGCTTTCAAGCGGGAGCATGGAAGGACAGGGAACGCAGAGTTTGCGGGACTCCTGGACACACCGTCCCGCCGTCACTCGCTGACTGCTAGGCCGTGCTGGCCGGCCCGCTCCCGCTCCCTTCCCCTGCGGCGGCCTCCACCTTGCGGGAGGCCGAGGGGCCTCTTCGAAGCCGCAAGAGGGGCTGCCCTTGGGCCTTGGGCCTTGCTTGTGTATGCCAGGCAGCGTGCGCGACACTGGCATCCGTCGTGGCAGGCCAGGCAGTGCAAGGGGAGCCTCAACTCCCCCCCTTTTCAGGCACCGGGCAAGGTTCAGAAAAGCGCCTGAAACGTGCCTTCGCTGGAAGAAGTCACCCTCTTTTGTTTGGGTCGTGGTCTCATGGTCTTCTCGGTCCCCGCCAGCGTTGCTGCCCTTGAACATCTGCGCTCAGAAGCCTCATCCGCACAAGCGGAAGGAGTCCGGTCCAGATGAATTGCGGGGCCTGTCTCCCAAGAAGAAGAAGAAGCAACATGTCTCTTCCTTTTGAACGGTGCTTTCTAAGGCTGCCTTTCCTGCTCCTGCAGGGGTTCAGGGCGGTCGCACCCGACCATCTCACCTCCTAGACTCCTGGACCTTTCATTGCTGACTCCCTGTCCGAGAGCACAGATGGCTAGAGCATCGGCGAGGTTCAACAGCTTCGTTTTACTCTTATCAATGTTGACTTTGTACTGCTGCTGTAGCTGTAGTTGGCCAATACGGGAAGAATCAAGCAGAAAACATGAGATGTCGCTCGAACGAGCCGCAGTTTGGTCATGTGAACGATCGCACACTTGGTTTTTCCGACATTCTACGGACGGGTGCGGAAGGTTTCAGTTCAGGGTCTTCGCTTGCGGCAGATCGCCCGATGCGCCAGCCTGGGATGCAGCTGGAAAGGCCGCAAAGGCACCGCAGGGCTGGCGTCTCAATTATGTTGTAGGCGTCTCTGCTTGTGAATTGATAGCATTGCTTCATCCGCTTCCGAGCGCATTCACTGCTGCTTCACACGTGGTGCTGAATGTGGATAGGAGCCAACCAAGCCGCTGCTGTTCACTTGCCCATTCTGGCGAGGCGCCTGTTGCGTCGAGCATTGCTCGGCCTAGCAAAACAGAGAGCTTCTCCGTTCTGGCTAGTGGAGCCTCTGAGTAATGAGTTGCCAGAGCCACTGTCAGGAGACTCCGAGAGCACCGCCACCCCGGAGTCTACGACCCATGCGCACTTCAATGGGGGTCGAGCTAGCCCGACAAGGCGTGCAGGGCTAACCCTGGACCCCTACAACCATATCCAGAAATTGTGTAGGGCTATTGTCTGTTTAAGCCGTTGCTTGGTCAGATTCTGATTTGCGGCCATCCATGTGAGAAGTTAGCTCGTGATAGCACTTGATAATGAAGGTGCTTTGACTTTGCATTCGTGTGTGTGTATGCGCGCGCTGATCGTGAGCGCACGACCAGAAAGAATCGGTCAGATGAGCCCACGCGCCGCAAGCCAGGGCATGCCAAGCCCGGAACAGGGTCGAGAATTCTTTTCACAGGGTTCTAGGACCTAGGATGGACGCAGGTGACGGGTTCGGATCCGATCCGGTTCGGCAAAGAAGAGCCGAGTAGGGCAGACATCCGAAGCAGAGGACTGCAATCTGCCGAGACAGCAGGTCTCCGAGCCCAACGAGGTCAGAAGCATCGGCACCAGCAGTGGGCACCCCAGATCCGGGTCCCGATGCACATGATCTTCCACGCCGATGTGTGGTGGCATGATGCTGCGACGAAACGCAGCTTGCATGTGAACGTGCTTGTAGCCTGCAGGACAAATGCGCAGAAGCTATCCAGTGGTTCAAGGCAGGTGCTGTGGAAAGAACGGGGAAGTGTTTGCAATAGCTTTCTTAGGCATCTTGCTCGAGGCTCGATAGTTGTCAGATCCCGTCTTTTTGTGTATGCCAGCTGGAGGCACCAGAGGCGATGCCGTTGAGACCCCGTCTCAGTTCTTGTTTTCACATCTGCTCGTGTTGTGTTTAGTTTAGACTCTCGGAGACAACCTTGCAGTTGCCGAGCCCATCGACACCCCAAATCTGTGCACTCCAGGGGTTGGATGGGTGGGCCGAAGGATTGAGGGTCGCCTGGACGCCCCAAAGCCCAACACGGCAAGCGAGAGAGAGAGAGAGAGAGACAGAGAAAGCCTGGCAGTGCGTGAGTGAGAGTGAGGGCGAGACCGAGAGATCTTGGCTGTGAGTGGCGCGCCGGCGGCGGGGGGAGCATGCAACTTCATGGAGTATACAGTAGCAACAGGTGATCGACCATTGTGAATATCCCGAACACCTTCGGCACAATCGGCGGATGGGGAAGACCGGCAGGAAGCTGCAACTAAGTTCGAAGAACAGTCCCGTATCGTGCCCAGCGCGGAGAAGTACAAACCAGACAGCGAGCCAGTGAAGGATAAGGAGAGGGCATCGCAGGAGCGTCTCAAACAAGGCTTTCTCGCTTCATAGATGTCAAGACAAGCGAGGATTCCGTCTGCACTTCCCCATGCCGTCAACAGACAGATGGGCCACAGTGAACGTTGTGCTAGAAAGCGGGGGGGAAGCTGGTCCGCCTAGATGCTATGCCAGAGCTGCCTCCTCGACGTGAAGGGGAACCACGTCGGGACCCTGACAACAGCACTTACAGAGCATGTTCCTCCTACAAGCCAACAACGACCAACAAGACCGAGCAGACGGAGAACAACCGGACGAACCAGTGGACCAGTGGAAGGAGAACAACCAGGCCGTGCAGCCCGAGTGCAAGCGCGGACTGGCCGGAGGACCCAACGCGAATGATGAAGCACAAGACTTTCTGACGCAGAACCAGCACACTGCAGTGGGACGTGGCAAGGGTAGCATGCTGAAGGTCAACGAACTGCACGAGTGAAAAGACCAAGAGACCTTCGTAAAGCTTGGGAGCGCGACGTCGATACGGGCGACCGTGTCGTGAAGTTCTTGGGCAGCAAGCCAATACCCCTTCACGCCGTGAGCGAGCTGCAGCACTCTTTAAGAGGCGTCCCACATCAATCGGGAACCATGAAGCCACCCGAGCTGGCTGGCTTCTTTTCAATTTCTTTGCATTCTTTGGCAGGCCGTTTATGGAGGCGTCGTAGTAGTCGTAGTACACGCAGAAAGAAGCCCCTAGTGTACTAAACCCAGAACACCCTAAAGCCTGTACGTAGCACCCGCAGAGCCCCGACGTGCAGAGCTCAAGGATCGACTGGCCCAGCGAAGAGCGCCAGGTCGCAGCTTCTGCAGGGTTTCTTCGGACATAAGAAGCAGGAGTGTAAAAGAGGGTGTAAGGCAGCACGAAGCAGGTTTCTATCGAGTCCTAATCTGGCCTTTGCAACGGCTGTAGCCTGCTATCAAGTTAACCCTCAGCTTCAACCGTTGCTCCAAGCCGTCCAGAAGGGCATCTCCTCGGAGGGCGGAAGGGGACCAGGCAGGGCCACGAGGAAGCTTTGAACAGTCTGAAACAGGGCAGCATATCTGCGAAGGCACCAGTGCGTTCAGGTGGTCAAGGGATCCTCAGTCCCGACGTTTCACGGTTGCCTAGAACGTTCTTTTGAGACTGCTTGGCGTGCAGGCGATGGCCCCACACAGCTCGCCAAGCCGATTTCATGTGCCATGCCGAGATTTCGAGCTCGGCCTGCGCCCTCTCGCCTACATCGCAAGAGAGCGACTTCTCCACGCCAGGAGCAGCCATCCCGTCTGCGTGAACAGCTGGCGCAGGACATCCGAAGAGCTGGGCTGTAGTTGACAAGATCTGCAAATGATCGGTTTTTCCAGGAGACCTTCTTGGTCGCTCCAGCCAGCGGTCGAGCTGGAAAGGTCGCGGGAAGACATGAATTCAGTCACTGCTCAATGCTTGTGCATCATGAAGCATGCGTTTGCCTTGCACCTGTCAGCCCACCGACCTTGGGTTCGACGGACCAAAATGGCCTGCAGTCGAGCAGCGACCACAGCTACAGCTACGCATAGCGCTGCAGAGGAGGATTTCGTGGTTGGTGTCAGCATGCTCTTTCTTTGTCACGATGGCCTGGCCAGCAAGGGCAAAGGAAGCATCGCGTTCAGGTCACCGCGATCGCACGGCTCAGTGTTCCCGCAGTCGTTGCCCCTGGCCCAGACTTGTATATTCTTGTTGCTCGTTTCATAGTTGCGATGTCCTCTCCGAGTTTTCTCTGGGCCCAGGTCGCCACCAGCGCTGTTTGCTCCGGTATCGTGAGAGCTGTCGCCGTCCTGACGTTGGAGTGGCAAAGACGGTGCTGAAAAGCCTGCTTGATCGGACACGACATCCAGCATTGCTCCCAGTCTTGCACCAACCATTGCTCAACTTCTCCATGGATCGGCAAAACAAGCGATGCTAGCAAGTGGGGATGTTTCACCACCCAGAAGCATTGGTCGCATGCCCGCTTTACAATATCTGTCTGTTACCATGCAGTGCGCATGCTCAGAGCGTCACACAAACTTACAGTCGCCATGCTTACCGGTTGCGTGGAGTGCTTAATTCGGCACAGGTTGTCCAGGCTACAAGAGCCAGGACAACTGAGATGCCTGAGTTCGGCATCCGCGGTGTAACATAAACCTGCTGCATGGGCCTTCTGTCGATGTCGGGCTTGTCACAGCGCCTCTAGACGGTGTGTCTTGGCTCAGCAGGACGACCAGGGTGGGGAACAACCGCTTAGCTTTGCACTCCTGCAAGTACATCTGGGTCCATAGCCTGAAGCTTCCCACGTGGTCATCAAGTTCGCCGTGCAAATGATGGAGGGCATTTGATTGTCATGCTTTCTTCTAAGCATCTTGTACGCTGGGCCCCCCAGA
Source organism: Symbiodinium sp. CCMP2592 (assembly GCA_905221615.1). NCBI lineage: Eukaryota > Dinophyceae > Suessiales > Symbiodiniaceae > Symbiodinium > Symbiodinium sp. CCMP2592. The sequence goes on along the minus strand of CAJNDT010000280.1, from coordinate 572,090 downwards.
TCAACACACCGCATGCTTTTGTGCTCCCATGACTGCTGTAGTTAGGTTGCCATTGTGGCTTGCCGAGACTGCTTCACGACTCAACGACTGCAAGCTGTGATTGAGGCTGTGGAGGTCTTTGGAATGCCTTGGGCACGAGCAGCAGGTCACTGCTGGTCTCTACATGTTTCAGCTCCTCCTTGTGAAGCAGTCAGAAGCCACCAAAATTTCACCCACAATGTTTCAAGTCTTCAAGATGACAGTTTGCCAACGCTGGGAAGCTGTGCCATTGCTCGGAGATGGCTGTCGGATTCTGAGGAAGCCCTAGTGTTTGTGCAAGCTTCCGCGTACCCTAAGCCGCAAGCCCCAACCTTCAGCATGTACTTCTTTGTCATCTTGAGTCTCAGTCAGTGAGGCGAGAGCGTGCGCGGCCTTCACGTGCGGGCGAAAAGGCGGGCCCCACGTTTCTGCTGCGACCTGCGAAGCAAGATGCGCATCTGGTTGCCTGCTGGAGTAGCTTTTCGATCCTGCCCTCGGTCATGTACAAGACCTCATTACACGCATCTGCAGGTGTTCACTGTGGATAGCGTCGTTGGCAAGTCCTGTCCTGAGTCTTGCTTGCGTCTTGATGTTGGCTCGGTGCTGAGATGCTCTTGCCGTGTCTTTCAGCCCTCTCTGAACGGGAAGGTCTCGTTGGGTTTGGGAGTCCTGAAAGCTGAGAGTCCCTGCTGTTCAGCCTAGGCAGTGGCCACCGATGGACCAGGCAATGTATCTTCTGCATCTTGCTGGGACGTCCTTGCCAAGAGCTGGCAGGTAGGTGACCCGATGACTCCACAGCGCTGCCGGGATATCATGCATCAGCTGCATGTGCAGGACAGAGACCAACGTGTAGTAGAGAAATGAAGACACCCCCGAATGCAGGAAATCGAAAAGATGAGGGGCCAGCGGTCCTTTCCGATGCCTCAGATAAGGCTTCCCTGCCTGGGGTGTGTGCAACTCTGAATTGGGCAACGCCGAAGGCCAGGCGATCTCGTCGAGGTCAAGTACGAGCTGAGTCGCTGCTTGGCCAATCTTTTCGTCATGTGCACAGCCGAAACGGATGCTAGAATCCGTTCGAGCGGTTTCTTCCTGTTTTCCATCCTTCCCACATCCAGTAGCTACACCATCTTCGCCTCACCGCCGTCAGCCTTGTTTGCTTGCGTCCTGGCAAGGCAGCCAGCAAACCTTCGCCGTCTTTCAAGGCAAGACTGAGGGAGACTGCTGTTCTTGGCCCCCCCCCCCACCCCCACTTAGAGGCTTCTGCGTCGAAGTGCGGAACAAGTTCCTGAACTCGGGCTTCGACAGGGGCTTGGGAGACAAATCTGCGGTTTCTGGGGATCCGAAACCTCGCAGCTGAGGTCTTGAAAAATACCTACGACGGAGTCGGAGTGGAGCAGCTGGTCCCACGCTATTCGCAGAGGGCCGAGCATACAGTCAAGCCTGGAGGTCCATGTGTTTTGTATGTTATGTGGTTGCCTCCGTTTAGCTGTGTTATTCTTTGTCCTACCTGGCCAATAAGACTCTTGTGTATGTGTTGTCTCGTCTTTTTTTACTGCTGGGCTCCGGTCGGGTCAGGTATTTACAAAAGCGATGCACCCGCAATTGGTCCGAGGCCTCGAGTGCTTGGGGTTCGCGTGATCCAGGCGCTGAAGCCAAGGCGGGATCGTTCTATGAGTCCTGGACTTTTGGGTCTCCATTCTAGCCAGTCGGATTCCTACAGTCTCGGTGGCGTCTGCAGGTCCGCGGATGTTGACACGCGGCCAGTCTCCAGAAACTACCGCTCCCCAGCTGAGAGAAGCGTAGATGGACCGTGCCGTCACGAGGGAGGCTGGCCTGGCCTTGCATGCTGGCATGCTTAGGTTATGCTTGGCACTATTTTGTGCGCCAGTGGCTCAGTCAGAGATCTCGTGTCAACTCCGTATCGGGCCATATTGAGTTGAAGGTGGCAAGTACTCCTGGGGCAAGCGCCTCCGCTGGAGATTTCATACACCTCAGCGGCCTGGCATCATGCTCCTCGTTCGCAGCCAGCCAGCGACTCTCTTTCTGGTTATGACATGACGGTACCACGGATGGATCAGAAGATCAACTATGGGCGTTTCCGAAAATAGAGGACCCCAATATAGTATCCTAAATAGTAGGAGTTCGTCGGATCCCTAAACTCATATAGCACCCAAAGATACCCAAAGTAGTAGGATCCTTATTGTAAGAACCCCTTTTTGTCACTTTTTGCAGGTCTCTGGAGCCGAAGATTCGCAGAGAGCTCGCAGCTGTGCGACGACGGTATCAGATGCAGCGCAAGGAGGCGCCAACTGCATATAAGGTCTATGGCGCCCATTATATATCCTATACTTGTATAATAAGGAACCCCCCCAAAATTACCCCAGCTTATCTTGCTACCTGCTGCAGGTGCTTCTGTGAATGTGCATGATGAGGGAGGAGGCGAGTGAACAGCAACAGGTCAGCCACTCTGCTGCTCAGGCGCGCTTGCCGCCGTACATCTTTCCTGGTCCATACCACGTGTCTTGGCATTAAAACTTTCGCTGCCCTGCAGAAACGCGATGCGTTTCTATCCAGTGATCGCATAGTCCCAGTGCTTCGCTTCCAGAGAATGTGTTCAGGTCACCCGGAGGCAAACACGGGAAGTTTCGGCCGAGCGTTACCGTCACGGCGCTTAGCACCACCGAGCCATGTGCATCCGATTCGTTGAGGTCTGGATTAGGATTGTGTTTGTTTCTTTTTTTTGACGAGTGTCAGGCTTCTGATGAAAATTTGCGGGCGCCATGTTGCCTGCCGGATCCGTGCGCGCAATCCACAAGTATTGCACAGGGTGCTCAGTTCCAACGGAGGTGTGATGATACCCCTCAACCCTAAACTCATTCTGCATTCGGCCCGGCCGGCGGTCGATGCAACTTGCTTGATTGTGGGACGATCACCAGGTTTCACTTTATTATGAATAATATGCATATTACTGTACTTATACATAAGCCACATATACATGTGTATATATATATATATATACATACACATACAAAGACAAATACACATGCAGATACATATACATAAACATACGTGTACATGTACATAGATATATACATACATATGCAAGATTTGTTTATAACTAGCTTAGTATGTCCTTGGAATGCAAGAGGTCGTTATATGTCTTTGTGTATCGTTAATGTGTTTACCGTCTTAGCATGGACATTGGGTTCAAGGAGAGTCTTGATGGGGCCAAGTGCCAGCGTGTGTATGTGTTAGAAACCTTGTTCACATTGAGTGACATGCCTTGCGACTTTGGTTTTGGTGTGTTTGGGGGGCTTGGGATTTATCGGAGTGCGGTATCTTCAGGTTTGGTTTCTGGGATTCTAAAGGTGCACCCACACACACACACAACCGGGCCTTTGTTTGCAGACATGTATGGACGCAACACAGAGAGATGGATGGATGTTCGCGATTGAGCGAGCTGAGGCCGCATGCTGATCTACGCCTGGGACGAACGACAGCAGAGGGAAGCAAAGAAGAAGCCCGACTTTCTTTTGATGATGCTAGTGAATACTCGTACGCATGATGTGCGTATGGACGAACAGCCATTTTGATACATCGCCCGGTGTTGGTCTTTATTTACATACTTCTTGGATAGGGATTTCCTGTTGGAAGTGTCTCTGGCAGAGCGACAAGTTGTTGAAGCCTCATGCAGATACGTTCCAAGGAAGCGGCTTGCTGACAATCACCGCTGGGGCAAGTTCAGGCACCGAGAGTGCGGCGCACCTTTTGACTTGACAGTGCAAGAAGTCCAGTGATCTTGCCAGGATTGACAAGGAGCCCAAGACCACTGCCTTGTCCGACCTTCCAAGCAGCCTTGCCCAAATTTACATGTTGTCTTGGAATCCTTTGAGAGTGCATTTCGCTGTTGCGGAGGGGGGAAGAGGAAATCAAAGGCGGGTTGCATCGCAGTTCTGGCACTCAGGCTACCATCCCCTGATGGACAACTTGCCAAAGTGAGCTGAAGTGATGCAGCGACGTGACGTGTCGTCGATGGGCCCAAAGCAGGCGGCTGGCAGCGAGCGCAGCAGCAGAGCAGCGAAAGATGCTTCGCAAAGCTTGGAGGTATCGTTTACAGCTGCCGTCCACACATCGCAACAACCCCAATATTTCCCCCAGCCGCCTCAACCCTAAGACCTAGACCCTACAAGCAAGTATGGCTTTCTGTCCCTCCATTTTTGGCTCTCCGGAGGGAGGAGGATCGGAGGATCGGAGCGAACGGTCCCAGGGTGGCCGGCGCCCCGAGCAGAGGCGCGGCACCCGGGACTCGCCATCTCTGCTTGCAAGAACTCCAGGGTTGAAGATAGCAACAAAAGTAGCTGATTAGTATTACTTTTCGCAAGGATACTGGAAATCGTACAGCCAGCAACGCTGCTAACAGTAGTAGTGCTAGTAATTGAAAGAAGACGACTAATCATGGTAGCAGTAGTTATAGCAACACTGCTGACGAGGCTGCTGTGCTTCGGGCTCTCTTGGTTTCTTCTGAAGGCTGCATGCCATGCTGAAGCCGAAGAACATCCGATTCCGAGCACTTGAGAAGGCCTGGGACCCTGAATCTGCTGTGAGGGTTTAGGGTTCAGGGTCAGGGGTTTAGGGCTTAGAGTTTCCAGGGATATGCGACTAGCCACCACCATTTGCCGAGTTTGCTTCGTGCGCGCAGGTTAAAGTGCGGCCTCGCAGTTTGGTGCAAATATGTTTGCAGCGTGTGGCGGAGAACTTCTTGCGCCGCTTGGGTGCACCCAGAGCTCGGTGGAACAAGCAGATGAATCTATAGCTCCCTGTTGCCCTGCTCGTCTCTTACTATTGTTGTTGAGCATCGGCTGTTGATGTTTAAGTTTGACAGAGAGATGACACTAGCTTGGATAGTTCAGGTGTCGTCTTACCATCATTGCCGTGCAGTTGTGATTCGCAGCCTTGTTGCGCTTTCCAAGCTTCTTGAAGCTGAGAATATGACAACTTGCACGCCAAGCTCGGGCGAAAGCAACTGGAGGAGCCACGGAGCATGACACGTGCTCCGCACCGTGGGCAGTAGGGAGACGAAGCTCGTTACCATGAGGGCAGACATGACTGTTGTGAGTGCCTGTGAGCCTCGAAGGATGTTTATGCTATGCTGGACCTCGACATGCCCCTTCCAGAAGCTGCTCTTAGGACCCATTGCCGGTGGGACATTCGAGTTGCAATTGAAATCGTGAAATCTCGGGTTCCAACAGACAAAATCGAGTCGGGATGGCGACTGAACCTCCAAGGAGAATCGGAGGTGTGATGTTTGCCCGAGAAGGGCTCATGCCAAGTGCCGTGACTGCAGGATCAACGACGAGAACTATTGGAAGAGGCGGACACAGGCGGGAAAATGCTTGCCGCGAAGGTCATGGTGACAACAGCCTACTACTGGCAACGGCAAGAGTAAGCACAACAAGACTAGCTATAGTCACAGTCATACCGATGTCCATTTACGTGATGCTGAGGAAGAACAGAGGATGTGGTAGCAATGGCAATAGAATTTTCAGCACGTTCCTGGCGTCGGCAGCAATCATGCAAGGTTTCACTTCAGCCGGTGATTCATGTAACCCTCAACCATCAGTTCGAAAGCCCTAAAGGCCCCCCAACGGCCTTAAACCCTAAACTTCAAAACACAAAGATCAGAACGTCATTGTCGAAGTTGGCAGGCGAAGCACCCGAATGCACAGGTAGAGAAGTGGCGGGCCCGGGGAGCTTTCCCTCAATTCTTGTCTTTAGGCTCTGTTTTGTTGTCTTCAGGGTTTCAGGCAGGATCGTAGGTTTCAGCGTTTTGGGTTCAGGGGTAAAGCGCATCTCAGTCTGTCTATGCTGGTGGATAGCGATCAGTCTAGCTGCCTACCTGTCTACATAGAGTATGTTAGTCAGGACCAGGTCTTTGACGAGCGCAGCAAGCCGTGATTCCACGCTAGATCAACAAGAAAGTGTCAAGATGCCAGCAAGTGAAGCTTGAGCAATAATGGGTACGGAAATCATCGGCAACAGATTTCAGTCGCTAGGGCTCCATTCCCCGTCCTCCACATAACAGCGCCACATGTGCCACCATCGACGCATCGATTCAACCTCGCGAATCCTGTGTAATCATTCCACTGGATGGTGATTGCTACCGTCAGCACCATCCTCATCATCTTCATTGTCTTCATCAGCATAGTCGTCTCGCGTGGCCACGATCAGCATCATCATCATCATCATCATCACCATCACCATCACCGTTATGGCCGCTACACATTACGCACCACCTTTACGTCAGCATCGCCAAGGCATGGTATGTCCTGGAAGCAGACTTACCTGGAGCTCCTTTCTCAGATTTGGGCAGACTTGCTACCAGTCGAGCCTGGTGAAGACTGCAGAGTTTCTCTCCAACCTATAGCTGCAGTGCCTTGCTTGAAAGCACCACAGCTTGCGTGACTGATGGTGAGACAAGTGGTCTAGTTGAGGGGAGGCACAACAAAAGCGACTTTTTTCGAGTTTTTGGCACATCACCCTGATGGATTCGTTTCCGACTGAGGATAGAGTTGCAAGAGGCGCTGGAGCGGGTGCCCATCACCGTAGAGTCGGGCACTCTGTGTGACATAGCATGCTGCATCAAGCATGGCACGACGAAAGCCCGTGAAGATGTAGTCGGTTCTGAATTCCCGATAATTTTGCAGCCGAGTCAGGTAGATTGCAGATTGTGCAGAGTCATCGACGTTCCATTGTCCTGCACGATTGACATTTCACGGGTTTAGGTATGGGAATCCCGAGCTCGAAGCGTTGAAGCAGCAAGTCATGGCTTCAAGGCCATTTCTCGTCTTGGGCTTGTCGCGTGCTGGAGCGGGTCATTGAGTCTTCCGATCCCATGGCAGGCTGTACGTCTACCAACTTCAGATTACTCAGTTCCCCTCCCACTTGGACCTGAGCTCAGATGTGAAATCGGGTGCTCCATTGTCCTTTCACATCTGCGTCGGCAGGATCTAAGCTTCATCTTCGACGCGTTGCCTGCGCTGCCGCATCGCCAGTCTTTTTGTGTTTCTTGTTCGCTTGGTCCTCGCAGCGCCCAGGGCACTCGGCGTTTCAGGTGCACGTTCTCGATTACCTACGGAAACAAGCGGCTGGGGATGGATTACGAGCGTGCGATGTTCGGCATGAAGATCTCAGATGCCGTGTGCTCGGTGCGGTCGCGTAATAACTGCTGACGCAGTCATGCAGCTGCATACAGGACCAACACCAGTTTGCACCTATGATTAGCAAAGGAGTGCAGGATTGTGCATAGTACTGCTTCGCACATGATCCCCTGTGCGGCAGCGCTTGCTCGTTTACATCCTGCAGGCGCAGTATCTCGCGCGGGACATTCGTGTGTCGCAAACTTTAGTTTCACTCTCGTTGCCGTGCAGGGCTCAGCTCAGCAAACTAGATGTCGCACGAAAAGGAAAGGCTTAGTCTGACCAAACTCCAAGGTGTAACATGATCGATGACGAGCTTGTTAAGGCGAGCAGTGAAGTGGGATACCGGACACGAAGGGTGGTGAATCTCCTTGTCTTTGTGTGCATGAGCTCTGCTGCCATTATTTCTCGGCGCGCATAGCTGCGAGGGAGGTTTCGAGTTTGATGAGCAGCGCCCGGATCAAGCCCTCGTTTTAATACTCTTCGTCCAGGTGGTGCCGTAGTTCTGCCGCGTCAAATTAAATTAGTCGAATGAGCTGAAGCGTCGAGACAGCAACAACGGAAACATGCATTGGGTTGAACGGATTGAGTCTTTGCCATGAACCTGCTCTCAACCTTGCAGACAAGGAATGTTTTATACAGGAACCAGCCAATCCCGTGCTGAGCTGTGCTGGATGAGGTTGTTCAGTGCCTTTTCTAGTGGCTTGTTCAGAGACTGTTAATCTAATCATAATGTTCTGTCTTTTTCCTGGTGTCATTTTCAAAAGAAGCCTTTCTTCTGCCAACCAGCTCCTTTACTTGAGGTGACATGCTGACAAGCGTGGAGAAGTTGAAACCTGTGCTGGGATGTGCAGGAACCGTAAACTGTAGCAGAGTCTGACTCTATTCTCTTCCGAAGCCGTCGTTCCGGACTCCTTCGGTAACTGCTGCTTGGATATCCTCAGCTTCATGGGAATCTGTACTTCTTGCCTTGATGATGGCTTGTTGGTCTTGCTTGCCAGACTTTCTCCGCTGGCGCCTGACACGCGTGACATTCCTTTTCTGTGTGTTTGTTTTTCGTAACGCTTTGAAGTCGCACCTGCCTCCGTAACAGGTGCCAAAGCTGGAACGTCGAGCAAACAGAGTTTGACTTGCATGAGGGCTATAATGATGATCATGGCAATTTTCATGGCATCTGTTGGTGTTGCTTTGAGCGGGAACTGAGTGCAAGCGGCATCCTGATCTTCTAGATTCTAGACAGGGCACATGCATGTGTACATGTGTACATCTCTGTCTAGCTATGCTCCATATATATATATATATATGTATACACACATACACATGTGCACACATGTATGATATGCATTTTGTACATACGCCCTCCACCCCTCTGCCGTCCGTCGGATCTTGGATTTTGTGGCACACGGCACGGGCGAGAGGTGATGCATTTAAGTTGTTTCTTTGGTATGTTGATATCTCGTCAGGAAAAAGCGAGATAAGATCGATGTGTTTCGGTCAAATCGACAAGTCGTATGATCAAGGACTTGATCTTTGCAAGCCAGGTGTTGATGGGTGGTCTTTCCTATGGCCACATGCTCACACACCTTGATCTCAGTGCCATCCTCAGCCGTCGCAGACTTCTCGAGGCAGCGGTCGGTAGACTCTCGGTAGCTGAGGCCACAACAAGATAGGGGATCGGGGGGCGAGACGCTTGGCCTCTCTACTGGACCCGGACTACTGCTTGCAGGCAAGGCGGCAAGGCAGGGAGTGCTGGAAGAGAGGCAGCTCTCGCTGGCCAGCGGAGGCCCTGGACCTGAGCGACAACCAGATCCATGCCAATGGTTGCATGCATTTGGGCCAATGCCTCGAAGTACGGGGCGACAGATTGCACTCCGAGTCTGAGTTTGTCTCGCGACCAGGTGCCCACCTGGCGGAGAATATCACATGCCAGGTGCGGGCTCGTGGTGCAAGACATGTTGTATTACTAGCCCATGTCGTGTCATCGGCACATCTGCGGCTCCTGCGCCAGCGTCAGGTGCTTAACCTGCGACTCAATCGCTGCGAAGACAACGGCGTGTCGCATTTGTTTCAGGACTACGCTTGTGATGCTAGCTAGTCTGTACATCCCCAAGTCTGCCGCCTTCTTTGCCGTAGCACCACTCAGGTATATTACTGAAGAAGTCGGCTGCTGCACGCAGACTTACCCGTGTTTCCAGTCACTCCTTGGTGCGAGGATATGTGTGTGAACAAGCATCTGCAAACCCTGAACATTGCTTGCAATGCGCGTGCCTTATTGTCTCAGCTCTTTGCGTTCACACAGTGCAGCAAGTGCCTGTTGAAGCTCAGGACTTGACGGTGAGATGTCTGCCCTATTTGAATGCAATGTCTGTAGCTCGGTTTGGCGCAGCCGGACTGCCTCGTTGCATGCTCATGCCCAAAGCGGTTTCTGAGAAATGCAGGAGAGGCTCGTTTAATAAAGTATAATAAAGTCTGTGGCCGTTTTGTGTTTCGAGAAGTGATGAGGCTGGCTGAGAACGGCACCTTGTTGGAATTGGACGTCAGCGCAAATCCGTCAGCTCCTGAGATGCGCAGTTGACGGCATTGGCTAAACGGCTAAACGTCTTCGCCTCCCCTGGACTCTGCTCACAAGGGTGTTGGTTTGTTCCCTCTCATGATTCTAATGAATGTGCCTTTGCACGGTAACCAAAGGCTCCATCAAGTTGAAGAAGAAGGAGTCCATCAAGGCAGGCGGAATGACGGAAACGCATGATGCATCAAATGGCAACATTTCAGTGACAGGGAACCAGCGGCCATGCACGTGCAGATCCAAGAATGCGAGCTTTCCAAAAGTAAAGAACTGCATGATTACGGCAAGATAAACATTTGCACGCGCACAAACTACTGTACATGGATGCAGCTCATGCGCAACACGCATGACATGCAAAGTGTGTGACATGAGCACACACACACATAAATGCCTGCTGTCATACGTGCATGACTGCATGCATGCATGTATCTATATATACATGTAGATCTATGTACCTACCTACCTACCTTTCTACCTACCTAGCTCAAGCTGGATAGCTAGCTAGCTGTCTATCCATCTATATACGCACACGCATACACACGTGTTTGCATGTGGATACATGCTTACACACGTATGTATATGCGCGCATCCTCGCACACACAGGGTCCACAACAAACACAATCAAAGCCAAAACACCTGCGCGCACGTCTACACACACAGAGAAATCCCAAACCTCTATCGCCCGAAACCCTAAACGCCAAAGAAGCGTTGGGGACTTAGTGAGCGAAGGAGCAGCCAGCGAGTCGGTTCCTCCCCTTGCCACCTCGGAGGTGCCAGGGATCTCCGGAGAAGACGAAGACTAAGGGGCATCCATAGCTCTCACCAGAGGCCCTAAAGCTTAAGCTTTGGCATCCGAAGGCCGGAGTTTCACTTAAAACCCTCTGAACCCAAACTTTAAGAGCCTTCTCAACCCGAAGCCTGAAAACCTGCAAGCCTGTCAGTGCAGCGATGGAAGTGCGCCCGCGGAATGCTGCAGCGAAGGGTTGTTGTAAGCCCGGAGGGTGCGCAACCAGCCAAAACCACCTCAAACAAGGGTGCCGGCAATGTGTGTGGAGTTCCAAAGGCTTTCAAACTCAACCGTCTGAATCCCTCGAGTTCCTCGAACTGTGTATGCCCTAAACCCGCTAAACCCGGCCCAGCTCCTCAACGCTACAGTGCACCCCAAAGACAACAACCCTGAACTCTAAGCCTGTCGAAGACCCCAAACCCCAAGCGCTGTTTTTTGGGGATCGTTCCCCCAAGCGTAACCCCTAAACCCCAAAACCCCAAGCCCCAAACACGAAAACAAGCCTTATCAGCCTTAGACCCTAAACCCCAAGCCCGAAAGCCTGTCGAACCCTAAATGGCCTTAAACCCTAAACCCGAAATCCGAAGTGAAGCGCAGCAGGCCGCCTCCGAAGCTTTGGAGGCCACGAAGCCATTGGATGAAGATGATCCTTTGGAAGGCACCATCTGGAGGGGGGTCGCTTGAGAGGTTGTAGGGTTTCGACGTGAGGGTTAGGAATTGGGGTGTGGCAGTGAAGGGTTTTAAGGGGTTAGAGTTTGCGGTTTAGTTGTCAGTCTACAGATCCATCACTGTTCTTAACATGATCGCACGGTCATTCAAGGTGGGAATCAGGGAAACTGCGCGTTGACCGGATGTCAGGTCTCCAAGTGTCTGGGCAGCTCGCTGTCTTTGCCCGCTGCCTGGCCAAGAGTCCATCCTTGTTGCGTGGGAAGCCCAGGGGGACTCTGTGGATCTTGTTTCACTATCGCTACTACTACTACTACTACTACTACTACTACTACTACGACTACTACTACTACGACTACTACTACTACGACTACTACTACTACTACGACGACGACTACTACTACTGCTACCTACTACTACTACTACTACTACTACTACTACTACTACTACTACTACTACTACTACTACTACTACTACTACTACTACTACTACTACTACTACTACTACTACTACTACTACTACTACTACTACTACTACTACTACTACTACTACTACTACTACTACTACTACTACTACTACTACTACTACTACTACTACTACTACTACTACTACTACTACTACTACTACTACTACTACTACTACTACTACTACTACTACTACTACTACTACTACTACTACTACTACTACTACTACTACTACTACTACTACTACTACTACTACTACTACTACTACTACTACTACTACTACTACTACTACTACTACTACTACTACTACTACTACTACTACTACTACTACTACTACTACTACTACTACTACTACTACTACTTCTGCTACTACTACTCCCTCCTCGAGTTTCGGTGCAGGTGTTGACCTTCGCAGCTGCGGCCTCCCTGCAGATGTTGCTCAGCGAGTGACGACGGTGAGCTTGAGGGTTTGGGCTTTGGGTCTTTGAGGGCTTAGGGTTTAGGGTTTAGGGCTTAGGGGTTTAGGGCTTTAGGGTTTAGAGTTTAGGGTTTAAGGTTTAGGGGTTTAGGGGTTGAGGGTTTAGGGATTTAGGGTTTAGGGGTTTAGGGTTTAGGGATTTAGGGTTTAAGGTTTAAGGCGTCACGGCTCGAGAAAAGGTTGAGGTTAGCGTCTCCCTTGGAGTTGTTTACCTCACTTTTCATTCCTGACCCCAGCGCCATTGCGGCGCGCTTGTGCTAGCCCAAGGAGGCTTCACACTGGTCACTGCCGTTCGATTGGCTGACCACTTCCTGGAGGCGCTCTCCAGGTTGGAACTTGGCCCTGGCTAAGCTTAGGTTGCTGCCTTAACTGTGCCAACCCCGGGGCCGCGTGGCCCCCTTATGACTGCCCTGGCTGGATATTTGCCAATCCTGCCGCTCCTCTTCCTAGGACTTGGTCTGATCTGGATTGGGCACTACGACAGCGCGCCGTCGCCCGCGCAGTCCGGCTTGGCATCGCCGGCAAAGAAAGGCGCGCAGCAAAGCCCGGAGGGCCTTGAGGAGAGGCTTCTCTTCGGTGGACCACCTCCGTCTTCTCTCGAGCCATCACGGGAGTATGGCACCCAAACAAGGCGGTGGTGGCGGCCATCCATCGCAGAAGGGTGGAGCCGGCAAAGGCAAGGAGCGAGCCGACTCTGCACAGGCGACCAAGATCGAGTTTGGGCTTCCCCCGTCGATGGTGCAATCACTCCAATCGATTGCTACGCGATCCACACAGGATCTTTGGAGTCAAGCTGCTTTCACTGCGGAAAATGCCACAGTGGAACAACTTGCTCAGAGGAGTGCCAATGCTTTGGGGCGGCTCTCGAAGCGGCTCAATGGCAATGTTCGGGCCAAGAACGATCTGCAAGAGGCCCTCCTGGCATGGATGGCCCTGATTGGACAGCATCTTCTCGGCCTGGCCCACCGCGTCGACGCAGTTTGCCGGAAGGTCGACGAAGACACAGTGTCAGCCGTGGAAGAAATGAGGCAGGTCATGGCGGCGCAGCCTTCGGTTACCACGGAGGAGCAGCTCGATCGGGCCGTCCGCTCCCTGGGCCCTGTTTGGTCGGAGGCTCAGGTGACGGAGGTTCAACGTATGGCGGCAGCTCTTCGGGCCTTTGCAACCACAGCTGCTCCTCCCACGCCGATGCAGGGAATAACACCAGGGCAAGGAAATGTGCCCATGGGAAGTACGCCACCGGGAACCTGGCCGTGGACTGGGACTCCTGCGGATGTCCACCTGCCTGGGGCCCCGGAGCTGCGATCTCAGCTGCCTCCTCCAGCTGCGGGAGATTTGGGCTCCGAGGTCAGCTTCGGAGCGCTCGATGGTCCGACCGCGGCAGTGCCACCGGGCTCGTCATTGCCACGCGGGGGGCGGTGGCGCAAACGCAGTGGTGGTGGTATCGACAGACCTGCAAAAAGCCCACGACGGGACGCGGTGAGCTCGCCATGGTCTCGCGAGGCCACCGGTCGTACACCAGAGGGGCCTCGACGCGAAACAGCTACCGAGATAGCCAGCGAGGAGCCCGAGCTTCTTCCAGCGGCCCCTGGTCCTGCTGCTGGCTCCTGGATCGCCTCCTGGTTGGCTATCCTGCGTTTTGCAGTCGACAATGGTGCCGAGCTGATCGGAGAGCTCAGCCGCAGCCCTCAGCAGGATTTGGTTCTGCCTCTTGCATGGGACGATCAGGCGCAGGATGTGGTGCTCAGTATGGCCAATGCTGCCTGGACTATGTTGGAGGGAGCGGTCGCAGACCCGGTTCAAGCGGACCTCCAGGCACTCTTCCTCTCGCTTTCCGAGGCCCTGCATGGAGTGCGGAGGTGCGCCAATGCACTTCCCTTGTTACGCCAGGGCCTCTTGGTGGCGGCGCTCATGTCTCTGGGTGGCCTACGAGACCCGTTCTCATTCGCACCGGCCACGGCACAGGAGTGGCTGTTCCCGGATCTCCTTTTGGAAGCTGGAGCTCCCCTCCGCGGGTTTGTGGCCTCGGCACCCTCGACGGATCCTCACGTCCAGGTTCTGTTACACATGCCGTCACCGATGCGGAGTGTCGATTTGAGCCCCAATCCGCAGGAGCTCGAGTAGGGTGCTACTTCGCCCCTGGTCACCCAGTGCTGCAGCTGACGCCGTCACTACTGGAAGTACACGATGGCCTCGCCCATCGCAGTGAAGAAGAGCATCCTTGGCGGGGCTTTTCTGTCACTGCGCTGGGCCTTTTCCTAGGCAGATGTGTTCTCCTGTACATAGCCCTGAGCCGCGTAGTTCTTGTGGTAGACCGATTTCATGCAGCCTATGGCAGGAAGCTCCCTTGGCACCGTGCGTGGCAACTCAGCAGTACCATTTCGGCCACCGCATGGTGGGTGGCGGCATCCGCTGGTCCACCTGCACCTATGCTGGGTTGTGCCATTGTCAGCGAGTGTCTGGCCTTTGCCCCGTGCTTGTGCCTTGGCATTCACTCACGGTTGGTGTGCGCGGCCCTGTGGACCTTCCGGTTTCTGCCTGCTGAACTTGTGTGCTTCCCTCTTCCCCGGCATGTCAGGCCCGTCTGTCACCATTTGATTCGGCTCTGGCGACGAGGGCGCCACTCCGGGATGCCCCGTGCTGGCCGCAGGATCGCTCTGGTGAGGCATTGCGTGAAGCCAGGTACACATTCTACGGGCCGGCCGCCTCTTCGAGTCGCGCTTGTGTTGTTGTACTTGTCTGTTGTAGACGGCTCCTCCCTTCGGTTGGGCGTCGGGCTCCTTTCCGCTTGCCTTCCTCCCTCGCTTGATGCCGTGCAACTGCATGCTCATGGGTTTCACGAGGGCCTTCCTGTCCTCAGTACTGGCCCGGTCCTTCCTACTCCCTCTGCCGAGGAGATGTGCGAAGTGTACCCAGTCGGTCGGACTGGAAACCTGCTGCTGCCTCGCACGGATAGGAGCAGGCGGCACCTCGCCGTGTTTGTTGGCACACCACCTGGCGCCCCGGTCCTTGAGCCTTGCCCTATACCTCTTCTGGTTGACGAGTGGTTGCACGGGCCACTCCTGCACGACCGTGTAGCGGCAACTCTCGGCTTCCCGGCTGGGACTTTCACGGCATCCTCTGTTCGCGGCATTTTACCAGGACTTCCTGGGGAGCAGCTTCTCTTCACCGCTGTTGGGTGTACCTGGCGCCAAGTTTGGCTTCCTGTTGACATGCGCCAACTTGGAGGGAGAATATGTATGCTCCTTTGCCCACGTGATTCCACATGTCGTGCCATTGCTCAGCTTGCTCTCACCGCTCAGGCTCTTCAGGCAGACGTTGATTTGTTGTTAGCCCGCTGCCCATGGGGCTGGCTGACACTCCTGTCCCAGCCACTGTTCTTGCAAAATGTGGATACCTTGCAATTTCAGGTGGGGCCGACAACTGATGCCTTGCAAGGACTCATCGGAGCGTCACTGGATCCCCCTCTCTCCCTGTTTTCGCGTATGCAGGTTAGCCTTCCTACGGCGCCGCTCACTCAGGAAGCCTTCCCTGGGCACTCGCACAACCAAGCCATTCTTCTCACTCCTAATGGCCTGGTGTATGTTGAGGCACCGGTGTTTGCTGACGCGGCCACTTTTCGGCGCATAGTGTCGACGAAAGCCTCGCCGAGTGCCACCGGCGGTATCATGCGTATTTGGCACCCATTGCCTTCGTTGCCCCTTGTGCAGTTTCTCGAAATTCATTGTCGTGGTGACGAGGTGCCTTGTATTCTTGATTTTAGGCCCGTAGGCTGGCGCCTGACCACGGTGTGTGTGTCCCCGCCCGTCACTCCGCTTGCTGCCGTTGCTGCCGCGTCTTGCCGTGACAGGAATAGCCTCCCTGTCGAATGGGTCAACCAGTGTGCCAGAGGGGGTTTTGGGCTTCTCTACCGAGAACTTGCGGTTCTTCCTGAGCAAGTTCTCTCTGGTAACTTCCCGCTGGTTATAATGTTTTTCCCTCATGTCTTCCGGCAGGATTCTTCGCCCTCCTCTGAGGAGCAAGTCGGAGGATGGGACGACGCGGGTACCTCTGACACCATTTTTGCACTTCAACATACCTTGTTGCCCTCGCACGCCAGCGCGTCAGCTGCGGCCGCCTTGCCGGCATGCACAGGGGTCTCCCCGTCTGAGTTTCTTGACAGCACCTGTCTTGCAACACCTGACCCTGCTGCAGAGCCGGATTCCGAGACCTCTTTTGCAGTGGGCTCGGTGTCCCCCCCCTGCCTTGGCTTCCTTGGCATTGGGGTCTTGCATGGATTTCTGTCGGACAGGTTTGGAGGGTTGATTTGGGGTGCAACAGCTCTTCTTCTCAACCTTGGCCTCTCGGAGGCAGTTCAGCTTCACAGTGAGCCCCCATCGCCGCGTGATGTCGTTGTCTCAGCCTCCAGAGCCCCGGATCGCCAGGTTGCCGCGCCAGCCGGAGTACACACTCACCTTCACGCATTGTGGCTCCAAAGTGGAGACTTCGGGGATGGCCAACTTTGGGCGGTGCTGCCATCGTCTAGCGCGAGATTGTTGATCTCCTGTCGCTTATGGCAACCTGGATCTTCGGTCCGTCTTGAGTTTTCCAGCTCTGATAGTGCACGGGAGGCCTCGGCCGAGGTGTACCGACAAGCCATTCGACTCGGCCGCCCCCAAGTTGTTGCTGCGCCTGTCGGACCTACCCTCGACGCGATCAACTTAATCACCCTCCCCAGATGCTCATCTGCCATCACTGTGCTTCTTGATATTGGCCAGGAGGTTGTATGCGCTGAGCTGCCGGCAGCATATGCTGCATCACATGTTCTTGAAGCCGCCCAGACTGCCGCTGGATCTACCGATATCCAAATTTTGAAAGGCCACGCACATAAGCTGAGACACGGTGATGTTGTCAGGGTTGTTGTTAATTCTGCGGCCTGTGCCATTGATGTCTCCTCTTTTATGCTGCCATGTCGAGGTGCGCCAGCCTCTAGTTGGCTGCACGAAATGCGTGTTATTTCCATCCTCCACCCGCATGAAGGGGTGTTGTCCTTCGAAGTACCGCGCTCGAATGTTGTCGACGCTGCCCTGTTGCAGGCTCTTCTGCGCGGCGTTACTACGGGGTTTAAACACAGTTTTGTGGAAGTCCCTGGGCTGGATGCACTCCCACATGCCACTTTCGCAGCGGCTCAAACCGGTCAGGACTGTATTGTCTATCGGCTCACTGATGTCTCCGATGCTGCATCAGTTGGCCTTTTCTTGGTCTTTTCTGGAGTTTTTGACTCATTTCCGACCTTCCTTGCCAGCCTTCTGCATAGTCCCCGGCCAGCGGCGACTTTGCTCCGCAAGCTTCAGCCTTTTGGACTGTCTGTGTTATCTTGGGAATGCACTCCCATGCCAGGCCGGGCTGACTGCCAGTTTTGGTTTGTTCACACGCAGGCTGATTTTGCACGCGCAGGCCGACATCTGGTGCGCTTTCTTGGTGAGCCCCGTGTCATCCGTCAGTCTACACATCTTCCCCCTCCTCGAGGCCGCACCCTTGCTCATGCTGAGGTCCAGACAAGCGCTCCATTCATTGCGGCGAGCACACCTGCTGCGGTTCTGCAAGCTCCGCCCTCCAATTGTGGGGTAGGCATTGTTCCCGACTCTGCTTCCGACTTCGCCAGTGTGTGGTGCGAAGCTTGGCGGGTTAAGTGCACTGTGTCTTGCATCCCGGGATTTTCAGTGTGGGCTTTACGTGAAGGGGGCCGACTTGTCGGGATGTGCACACCAACTCCGGATTGGGATGATGTGGCACGGGCTCTGTCCCTCTCCCTGTGGGAGTTGCCCCACACATTCTTGTCGGATCGTGCCCAAGTTTGGCCGTACCCCAGAGATCTGTCCGGGGTTGCTGGTAAATGTGTTAGTGTAGGGTACGACTCGCCTGAGGGTGTCTCGCAGTTGCTCCGGCAATGTCACCCCCACTTTCCAAGCCCGCCACCTGCTCCGGCGTCACTGTCCTCCACAGCCATGAGTTGGTTATGCTTCAGCAAATGGCGCCTTCCCTGGCTCTTGGGCGTTCTGGCTGTTCAGGTGAGTGCCGTCCAGCTTCCGTTGGCCCCGTCCGACCTTGCTCCCCAGACCCGGTCTGGCGACCCCCTTCTCACGCGCCGGGACTTCACGCGGACATGCACTCTGTCCTGGACCCACGAGCTAGGCCGACAGACGCATGGATTCGCTGTCGCCGCCCCCCAGCTTGGTGCCTATATAACCTGCACAGCACCCTTGCCTGAGGTTCAGATCCATTTATGGCTTCCAGGCCAAGGGCCAGTTCATATGAGGGTCAGTGGGAGGCATCTTGATCGGCACCTCAGCGCGTACTTTGGTGCTTTCTTGCCTGATTGCGAGTATAGCCTGCATGTGGCTTTCGACTCCAACCCACAAGTCCTGGACCTTCTGGTTGCGCCCCCATCCCCTCTTGTCTGGTGGATCCTTCGAGATTCGATTGGATGTGAACTGCTACGGCCGGTTCTGCAGCACTACACCTCGCACTGCACCTTTTTCTTCTGCACGGTTGAGCCCGATGGTGTAGTCTATAATGTTGAACCCTCCGCCGAAGTTAGGTACATGCTTCCAAGCCCCCAAGGCGCCCGAGCCCTCATTACCCGCGTCCTGCCTGGGCTTGTGGGTAAGGTTGTTGACGGTGTCCTACAGGTCGTTGCGGCCAGGGCTTGTTCGTCGCAGATTTTTGGAGGCCTCTCCCTGTTTCTCCTCAGCCGCCTGGTTCTCTCCATGCAGCCGCCAGCAATGCAGCAGCCCGGGCAACTCGTTGTGGCCAATCCGCCGGCCCCCTCTACCATTCGAATTTGGACACTCAATGTCAATCAACCAGTTGATCTTCCATGGCGTTCTCAGGGTTACCCTACGCGTTGGCTGAGGGACCTGATGTGTCGGCTTCATCACATTGATGACCCCGGGGAATTTCGCTCGACGCACTCGTTCCCTGACAGTACTGTGCAGCATGTTCTTTTTGTCCCTGTGGTCCCCGCCACGCAACCCACTGCCCGATTTTGGCTTATTCATTGGGGGGCCGCTGCTGTGGTCACTTTTGGCCATTCGCCTTTCAACTGGGACGTTGTGTCTGCGCACCTCCGTGCCCTCTTTCAGGGTGGGCAACTACCGGAACGTTGCCCTGCGTTGTCCTATGCTGGACAATTCTTTCCGCCAGGAACCGCTTTGCCTGACTTTCCCTCTGGGGCGATTATTCAGGTTCTTATTGGTGCCCTTGCTAGGCTACCTAGTGACGATGACCCCTGGAATCCAGAGCCCTTTGTTATCGAGGGACCCTACTTCCGCCATGTGCCGAGCCGTGGAGAACCTGCCATCTTAATTGACGGACACGGCCAGCGCCTTGCTGATGGTGCTACCCTTGCCCCACTTGTAGATCAGGGTGTTCAGACTGATCTCTCTGGCAACGGTACCGGCCTCGATCATGCTACAGTGTCTCGGGTCCACCATCTTGCCCGGGAACTTTCCTTTCATTCGTCGAGGCTCTGGGCGGGTCTGGCGGAGCCAGACGCTGAACCTACAGGTGATGGGCAGACAGTTTTGCGTTTGTCCTCTCAAGGTGCTTGTGCGTCAGCGTCCTCTCCGACTGTCGACCTACTTGATATCAGCGGCCCCTCCAGTGCTAGGACTTGTGCGCCGCTGCACACGGTCGTGGGACTGGCTCTATGGCTTTGGCCCCCAAAGGGCTCCTTTGCAGTCGGAGGCCTTCTTGCATTTGCCTCCGTTGGTTCTTGCTCCATTATGACCCCTCCTGCACTCTGCTCCGAGGACGAGCTCGAGGAAGAAGAGGAGCCTTCCCGTCCAAGCTTCCGATATGTCCTCTAACGCCTCAGCCCCAGTTCCTGTCAGGAGGCCGGCGGGCCCGCCGCCACCTGAACCTGTTAATGCCCCGTTCCAGCCAGGCATGATGTACCTTCGGGCAGCACGTCCCCTTGAGGACTATGCGCTCGGGCATTGGCCGTCCACGCAGGAGAGGGAGCCTGCTGCCTCTGAAGATGTGATACGGCAAGTTCAGTCTGACCTCCTTGGCATTCAGCGGGGGATTCGCACATTTGCTCCTGCCATACCGCTAGGTACCCCCTTCTGTATTCATAATCCCTTTACTGCCCGACAACAGTGCGAGATTGTAGAGTACTCAGCAGGACCTGAGATCAACCCTTTTGTTCTGTTCGCGGGCCACGCCAGAAGCCGTGGCTGGGCTGGCCTCGCACTTCTGCAGCCACAGCCGGAC
The DNA here is from genome assembly GCA_905221615.1 of Symbiodinium sp. CCMP2592. Lineage (NCBI taxonomy): Eukaryota > Dinophyceae > Suessiales > Symbiodiniaceae > Symbiodinium > Symbiodinium sp. CCMP2592. The sequence continues at coordinate 551,659 of CAJNDT010000280.1, read as the reverse complement.
GCCGTCGCCGTCCATCTCATTGGCTGCCCGCAGGCTCCCGGCAATGCGGCTGTGGGTATCAGCATTGCAGGTCGTCTTGTCCCGTGTTGCTTACCGTCGGCGGTTGCCGCGGCTGCCCTGCAGGCGCTGCATCTTGACGGTGAGATGTATGACATTCGCCCACCCGAGGTGCATGAAGGTACACAGGTCATTCAATTTCGCAATGGTGACTGCCTTTCTGCCAGCCGCTCACTGTCTCGAGCGTTCCCACCGCCTCGCCCCGTCAACCCAGCGGCCGCTGCTGCCACTGCCAGCCATGTACTGACCACAGGCGAGGGTCCTACGGGTGCGACATCGGCTGTCGTGTGGGGTGCGCCTATTTGGGGCCGTTGTCTTCTTGCCCTAGTTGGCCTCCACCGTCCTTTTGTGGCTGCCATAGTGGCTCTTTTGCACCTGTCTGTGTCTGGCATGCATCGGCCAGGAGGGTTTCCGTGGGGTGTTGACCCCGCTAATAGGGTTTTCGCCGGTATCACTTCCGATGACCCGGTCTATGTTGTCTTGCATAGCCCGTTCCAAGGGGTGTACCCGCCATTTACTGTTTCCCACGACACCCATCACTCCCAAGCCTGGGCGCAGTTCCTTAATGATGACCCTGGCTGGGCTGAGGATTTCTTTCCTGTTTGGCCTGGGCCTGCTTTCAATGAGCTGTCTATCGTGCCTATCGGTTGCGATCCGGCCCTTGTCACATTGATGCTCAGTTGGAATGGCCACCACCGGGCCGCTCTCACACCTAGGACGATGACTGTCGATTGGCTGACTTCCTTCATTGCCAGACATATCAACAGTGCCGTTGGGGGGATTTCGCTCCCGCACGGCCTCGCTATCTGCGAGATGTTTGATGTCCCTCCGGCAGCTTTCAAGTTCCGCAATGGAGATGTTGTGTATATCCATGACCCACCGGAGGACCCTCAAGAGCCGCTTGAGATGGTGGAGCCGTGGCACCTGCAGGATGGCCTTGCAGCGCACCACGCCCCATGGGCTGTCGGTTTCCGGCTTATGCACTCCATCCCTGTCCACCTGCTTCGGCCGGAAAGACCTCCGCTCCTTACTTCGATTCCTGCCGGCGAAGCTTGGTGCCCTGAGGCTTTCTCCTTTTCAGGAGAGTTCCGGAACCAGTTTCCCGGCATGTGGACCCCTGTCCAGTGGACCAGTGCCCGGGCTTTACAACTGATTGAGGTTCACGGAGTTGCGGCAAAAGTAAATGTTGTTGCGGCCACGCCTGAAGGGCGCTTGTGTCGTTCTGTTGATCGCGTCGTATCTCGACGCAGCATCGCGGAACAGCTCCACCTTCGCCCGAGGACCATCCAAGTCGGGGGCATACCTACATATGCCTTGGAGCACGCCTGTGAACTTCGCAACGGCGATGTTGTCTTCGGTGAGTTCGAGAGGGGTGCTAGTCCCGATCTCCCCCGCTTGTCTAGTTGGGGTATAGGGGTTGCCCTAGCTTGCTCGTTTAGGCCCCTGCCTATGCTCTTGGCCCTTACACTTATACGCATGCGGCGACTACCCGGGTTGTGGGCGGTGTCCGCCATTGGGACCCCACACGCAGCCGCCATGCTTCAGCAGGAACCGTCTGCGTCGTCCGGGACTGCTCAGGTCTCGGCTGCCGTTCCGCCCCGGCTTACTCTTACTTTGGCCAATCCTTTTGCAAGCTGGCATCGTGTCGTGGTGGACCCACAGCACGCCTTTGACGAAGTCATTGCCGAGGCCCATCATACCTTAACCTCCTGGCATCGGGGCTTCACGGAGACGGGGCTTGTTCTCGATGGCTCCCGCGTTCTGGTGCCGCGCCCAGGTGGCAGGTTGGTATCCATTGTCCTTGCGGGGCTGGGGCAGCTCATTTGTGTTATCCTACCAGCTTTCCTCACGCCACGCGATCTGATGCAAGCTCTGCAGCTGCGTCTGGGACGTCGCGTCAGTGTCCACTTGCAGCCAGGGCTGGCAGAGGCGGCCTGCACAGCACGGCCCGTGTTGGCGTTACGCTCCGGCGACGTGGTTGCAGTGCGCCTGCAGCAAGTCGACCCCCTGGCTCATACTCGTGAACCCCCAGTGTTTCTCACATGGGGTGCAGCACATGCTGCAGCGGCTTGGCATTCTGACTTTATTGTGGCACATGCCTCCTGTGTTCTGCTCTGGTCACCTGCTCGCCCCACACGCATTGTCATGGTTGGTCACCAAGCGCGTTGGAATGCCGCGGAAGCCACGGTGCACCCGCATGTGTCTGAGTTTGGTGACTCAAGGTGGGCCCCGTGTCATGGGCACATCGGCACCCCTCCCTGGTTAGTCGAGCAGTCTTCTGCCGCCGACTGCGTCAATATCATCCAATCCCGGAGCACCACTCATTGTGTTGAGGTCAACCGTGGCGCTGCTCATGATCTGTACATTCATGGCTTTTCCCTGAGACCTGCGTCCAGCACCGTCCTGGAGGAGTCGAGCCTTCGTAATGGCGACTGGTGGGTGTTATCCTTAGCTCTTGGCTGGACCGGCCGACTTTCTCCCACTGTACGCGCAGCTCTGTTCTTCTTTACCCTTATCGGGAATGGCCAGGCGGCATCCTCCGGCTCCTCTGGTAGCTGCCCTAGTGTGGATTCCTCGGAAGCTCGCACCATCCGCACCAGACGTGGGGTTAGCCGTAGCAGGTCCCGAGCCGCCTCGGGTCATCGAAGCTTCTTCCCTGCGCGAATTGATTTTGGCATGGGCGAGCCCTATCTGTTGCAAGCCGGTTGGCAGCCAGACAACCCTGATGGGCTTACTTGCTTTGCGAGGTGCTTTCCCTGCCCTACTCTGCAGTCTGCCAGGATCCTCTGCCCCGTGCGTGGATGGAGTGAGTATCATCCGGTCAATCTGGCCGGGCCCTGGTCTGATTTTGAGCAGCTGGGGTCTCGTCATTGTGGCACCTGGGCTCGGCATTTCTTCCCTGTCCGCGCGGTGTTTCCGTTCGCGCAGGTAACTCTTGCACCAGTGGCTCCTTTCGGTATGGCCACTGTGGTCTTGCATACCTTGAGTGGTTCGGCGGTCGCCCTGGCATCAGTGGACTCATCTCTTGAGGATGTTCAGCGTCTTGCTGCGCGGTTACTGCCTGACACTCGGTTTTGGGAGGCCATACCTCCTCCCACTCTGCGAGCACTTCACTCCTTCTCTCATCTCCGCCTTCGCAACGGGGATGCATTTGGATTTCTGCCCACGGCGTCGGATCCCGGCTCAGCCCGTTTCCCTGCCCTGCATTATCCGTCCCTCGACCGTGCTCGGCAGGTCGCAAGTTGGTCACTCCCTTTCCGTTTTGAGACTGGCGGTCTGGCCACGTTCTGGTCTACTTCTAGCCGGGTGGGCCGCCCGATCTATATTCGGGATTCGGCGTACTGGGATCCACTCATCCCCACTTTCAGAAGCCTCGGAGGCGACATCATGCCTGGTTCGTGGGTGCCGGTTCTTACTGGCGATCTGTCTGATCTCCACCTTATGGCACGCACTTCGGTGTCCGAAGCTCATGTGATTTTCTTGCTCCCACCTGAGATGGCCCCCGTCGGCGTCCTGCTGGCAGGTTGCAACACCCAGCGACCCCCGGTCGGTTGGCGACTTTTACCCGCGCTTCGTTATGTACGGGCCGGGAGTGAACTGCGGGATGGCGACGTCTTGGTTGTCGATAAGACTGCCTCTGAAGTCTGGGACCCCTTCAGCCTCCGGCCGCCCAGTTTAGATGAGTCCGGACCGAGTGCTCGCCACCCTGCAGGGCTCCACTCACCTGACCCCGCATCTAGGAGCCCTGCCGCACACCTAGGGGTTCTTAGTTTGCTTGCACTACGTTGGCCCACTTGCCTCGGGATGGCCCTTCTCGCTTATGCTGCTTCAGGCATGATCCCCGCATCTGAACTTCTTGACCCGCCAATTCGCACAGGACTCTATCCCTGGCGGGCTAAGCCAGGTGAGGCCGACCTGATCGATCTTACACCCAGGCCCGAGCTTGATGTCGTCCTCTTGAGCCCATTCCGCGGGCCCATGGAGGCGGGCCGTCTCTATACGTCTGCTACCCTTGAAGACCTGCGTTCTCTGGCGGCCTCTTGCGACCCTGGGTGGAATGCTGAAGTTGCGCCGGTGTGGCCCACGGCTGCATTGCAGGCCCTTCTTGTTGTCCCCCGCCCTGCAACTGCTGACCTCGTCTGCCTTGCGGTCACGTCCCTCGACCGACATTTCTCTATCTTGGTTCCCTGCGCATCCACCTTACTTTGGCTTGGTGAGGCGCTGCGATTTCTTCAGCCTCTCCAGGCCCTTGCAGTGCGTGCCCCTAGTGCGACTACAGCGCTGCTGTCGCCCGATGCGCCTATCCGCTGGCGCTCCGGCGATCTCATCGTGGCCCTCCCAGCCGAGGCTTTCGAGCCCACCTATCAACCACCCATCTTCCACACCGATGCGCAAGTTCGTCATTGTGCCGTTTGGGCTGTGGATTTTGTGGTTTCCGTACGAATTAATCTTGTTCTCTGGCGGCCGAGCCAACGTGCGGTGCGGGGACATGCGCAGGCTGGCTCGCAGTGGCGAGCGCTGGACTTCACCTTTGCGGGCGACTTTGGCCGCCACTACCCAGGGCGTTGGGTCCCCGTGCCTTGGATTGCCCAGGATCACGCCCATCTCGTGGTCGTTTCGGAGAACCCGGATTATGTGAATGTTGTCGTCGAGGCTGACGGCAAGTGCTGGTGTGCCCCTGTCAAAGCCACCACTGATGCATGGCAGCTTTGGACAGATCTCCCCTCGGTTACGACGCAGCCGCGCGTCCTTGGGGTGCCCCAGCATGAGCTCCGACACGGCACAGTTCTCCGAAACGGCGATGTCGTTTCCGGTGCGGCGTCTCACTCTCATCTTGGGGGCACCGGGTGGCTGGTTGGCCTCCTGCCTATTGTTTTGGGGTGTGGCGGAGGCAGGGACCTCTCTGGCCTGATTGCAGCTGGCCTCACTCTTGCCCCGCTTTTGGGGAACGCAGGCACCAGTCTATTTCGGTGGTTACCTGGGTTGTTGGCGTTTGGGTTCACCGGTGTCGAAGCGACCCGTCTCCAGACGTTAACAGACTCGGATCGCACGTGTCATCGACTTTGGGAGCCGTCTGGTTGTGTCCTTGGCCCCTTCTTCGGACCGGCTGCTGGGCCACCTTCCGGTCTCCGGACCTCCGCTGCTGCATGGTCCGATTTTACTTTGGTTACGCCCCCTCAAGACCCTCGATTTGTGGACTGGGTACCTGTTCCCTCGGATCCGCTCTTTGTTGTTGTGCTACTTCAATGCCCGCCAGCCACTAGGGCCGCAATTCTTCCTGCCACCTGCACTGCTGGTGACCTCACTCGCGCATGCCGACGTTCGGTACCGGATTTGGCTTGCGTTCTTGCGCCACCCGAACTTTGGTGCGGCACTGCCTTTTCCGTTAACCCCACCTTGTTTCTCCGGTCTGGGGATGTCTTGACTCTAGCCTGCGCTAATTGGGCTCCCCGACTCCGCTCCCCGTGTGGGCGGTATTGGGATACTCTTCCTCAGGCCAGGCGATACGCTTTTTGGGGCAGTCCTTTCCAGATCCGCAATCCCGGCCTTCTGTTTGCATGGTCTGCGGGCGAGCCAGTTCCGCTCACGGTACATACTGAACGGGATGAAGTGTGGGACCCTGTGCATTGCACCTTCCGACCCTCTCTCGTCCGGTTTAGTGTCGACAGATGGATACCTGCTGCTAGATATGATGTGTTGGGTCTTCACTTGGTGCCGGAAAGCCCCAACCTTCAACGGGCACATGTTTTGCCTGTCCAGCCCCCCATGCGCTTGCTGGACGTCCCGCGATACTCTGACCACGGGCTTGTTCGTGACGGTGATAGCAGCTCTCGTTGTAGCAGCGCTCCTGGCACCTGCCTGTGGCTTAGCCTCGTCTTGGTGCTTGCCCTCGACCCTATTATGCCTGGTTGGTCGTGTGGTCTCGCAGCTCTCCTGTACGGGGCCTTTCATGTTCCTCGCTATCTTTCCTTCGCCACTGTCCTTCGGATGTCTGACTGGGAACTTCAGACTGCGTGGCCAGGTGTCCGTTCTGCCCTACCCCTTGCCTCGCCCGTTACCAGCCGCCAAAGCGCTTGGTACTTGGCCTGGCCTGGTGCTGGCATTAGGGCTGTCATGCCTGCGGAACACTTGGATGGACAGGTCGGATCCTTGTTGTGTTGGCACGCGTGGTAACAGTCGCCCCCCGGGGGCCGTTCTCTCGACCTCCAGGCAGCCGGTTACCATTATGCCGGCCTTGCGGCCCATTTCCTTGCCAGGCCGTTGCTCCGGGACTTGCCGGGTACTCTCTCGCCTCTTCACCAGGCTGGATGGCGAGGGTTTCCGGCCTGGCCTGGCGGGGTCCCTGATGAGGTCCTAATTGCTACCGATGGCAGTGGAATGCACATGGGTGGTTGGGGATTCGCCGTTTGGGTGTTGTGGCGCGGCGCCTGGTTTCGCCTAGGCTGGGATGCCGGCGACCTCCTCTCCACACCTTGGCTACCGAATTACCCGTGTGAACAGACCGACTTGCGCTCCTACTTGGGCGAGCTCAGCGCCCTGTTGTCTGCGGCCGCTTGGTTTACTGCGTGGTGGGACAATCTGTCCCTCCTCACGGGCACGACACCGCCTAAGGTCACTGTCGCAGTTGACAAGAGCGCTGCCCTTCAGGTCGCAGGTGGGCATGCGGATGCCTCGATGCCTCATGCCTTGCTGTGCCGAGCGCTCTGGCAGGCAGTTCAGTCTCGGTGCACTACTCACTTCCGACACGTGCCCGGTCACATGGGCTACCTCGTGAATGAGGTTGCTGATGTCTTGGCAGGTTACGGCAGTGCCTATCCACGGTGTGCTTCAACAGGCTGGTGCCGCCTCCCACCGGAGTTTGGTAGATCTCTCCTATCCTGCGCGCCGCTGCTGTGGCTTCTGCCACGAGCCCAGCTTGTCAATGATCGGCTCTGTTGGTGCTCCCCGGGGTGGCAGGACGCCCCGCGGCCATGTCACCAAGGCCCTCACGATGCCCGCCCTGCCGGTGGGTTGGCGGAGCCGCCAGCGCAGCCGCGCTGCACATGTACCAGGATTGTGCAGGCTAACATCCAGACCATTAAGGATGTGGACGTGTCCTTCTTTAATCGGGAGGGGCACGGGCAAAGGCGCATTTATCTCGCTAAACAGCTGAGTTCGCTGGGGGTCCATGTTGCCTTTCTTCAGGAGTGCCGAAGCCGTCCCGGCCGCTGGGCGTCCCATGGATTTTTGAGCTTCCGATCTGGTGCTGAAAAAGGTCTATTTGGTGTTGAGATTTGGGTCCGCCCGGACTTACTCCAGCCTGCATTGAGCCTTGACGACTTTCGCATCCGCTTTTCATGCCCTCGGATGCTCCTGGTCCAGTGTCAGCGAGCCGAGTTCCCGGTGACCCTGGTTGCGGCGCATGCCCCGCATGCCGAGCGTCCTGACGCTGAAATCCGTCGTTTCTGGCAAGACCTTCGCTCCCAGCTTCTTCCGGCTTGTAACCGAGGCGTTGTTCTCCTGGGTATCGACGCCAATGCGGACTTTGTCGGCAGAGATGAGGAGGAGACCCTTGTGGGCGAGCTCCTCTCCCTTCGTCCGGCTAAACTCGGGGATGATCTTCTCTTGGCCTGTGTCCATGATGCGGCCCTGGCAGCACCCGGTACGTGGTCTGACATCAATTCAGGCCAGGTCTGGACATGGCAACACACAGGAGGAAAAACCCAGCGTCTTGATCATCTCCTTGTCACGTGTGGTACGAAAGTGAGTAATTACCGTCAGTTCCCGGACTTTGATATCCTCAACGGTGAGACCCGGGACCACATGCCTATTGTTGCGGAGGTTGACATTCGGGGTCGGACTGCCAGTAAGGTTCACCCGCGCTGCCCCTACCCAGCCGCATGCGGGGATCTGGTTGCGCAAGACTTATGGTCGCATATGACCGAATGTCAGGGCCCTGGTGCCCTTAGAGTGCAGCGACTTTGTGAAGCGCACTCGCAAGCAGTGCAGCGGTTACCCGCTCGTCCTCCCTTGCACCGCCGCCAACCTTACATTTCCGACGTTGCTGAAGGTCTCCTGTCTACCCTTCGCGACACCCGTGCTGAGCTGCGGCGGCTCACTGCTCTTCAACAACGGCAACTGTGTCTTCTTACCTTCCGCGCCTGGGGCCAACGCCGAATGCTCTCGCCTGCCCTGCCTTGGGAGCGTCACCAGGTGCGTATGCTACACGCCCACTTTGCGCAAGTCTGCTTTCGCCTCCGGGCTCAAGCACATTCACAGGCAAGGCAGGATAAGCGGATGTATTTTGAGTCCTTGCTTTCCGGGGCGGTTGATCATTGGCATGCCACGGGGCGCCCTTTGGAGGCTGTCGCCAAGCTCTCGTGGGCATCGAAGGGGGCTAAGCAGAAGAGGGACGTCCGTGCTGCCAGTGGCTTCGACATCGATGAACAACTCCAACTGCAGTTTCAACAGCAAGAGGCAGGTCGACCCGTGTCCGAGAGCCAGCTTCGTGCGGCCTTCTCTAGCTGGGCGGCTGCCCCCAGAGAAACGTGTCTTCTTGCGATCCCTACGCTTCTCGAAGTCGAGCATATGTGCCGCCTGCAGAAGCGTGGGAAGGCGCCAGGGCCTGACCACATTCGGAATGAGGTCTGGAAGGCATGCCCTGATAAGGCTGGACGTTGGCTCTGGCCCCTATGGCTCCACCTTGCTTGGGGAGAGGCGGAGCCCCTGCACTTCAAAGCGTCGATTGTCGGCGCCTTGCACAAGAAGGGACCAGCCTACCTGCCTGCCAACTTTCGCTCCATCGCCATGCTTAATGGGGTTGCCAAGTTGTGGCATTCTCAGCTTCGTACCACGTTGGGCCAGACTATTATAGCCCACTACTTTCCTACTCAATTAGGAGGCCGGCGTGGCGTAGATACTGGGCTAGCCCTCACTGCGTTTCGGTCGGCTGTCGACTTGGCTACCTTTCGTGGGCGATCGTGGGCTGCCCTGTTTGTTGACATTCAAGCCGCTTACTACGAGGCGGATCGTGATCTGCTGTTTAAGGGGAGAGATCTTGATCATGCGCTCCGAGGTCTGTTACTGCCCAGCCATGTCTCCGGCCTGATTAGGGATGGGGTCTTAGCTGGGTTGGGCATCCCTAGCGACCAGGTTGCTCTGCTTCGGGACTGTGTTGAGTGCTCCTACTGGAGGTTGGTTGGACAGTCCCAGGCTATCATGGCTGGCCGAGGCTCACGACCGGGGGACGGCTTGGCCGATGTGCTTTTCGGGGCGCTGTTTGCCGTTATCCTCCAGTGCCTGCACCATGCATTGCAAGCTGAGGATATTGTCCACGCATCCTCTGCTGACGCCCTAGGCAGCCCGGATGCTTCGATACAAATTGCATGGGCCGATGTTGATCGATTTCCTGAAGGCAACTTGGGCCCCTGCCAAGCTGCGTCGTCTATGTGTGATTGTCTTGCAGGTTTTCGAGGCCTTCCGCTTCCGTGTCAATCTAGGTGCGGGCAAGTCTGAGGCGCTCGTTCACCTACAGGGAGCGGGTGCGAATGCTGCACGCCAGGAACTTCTCGCACCCGAGCCCCTGCTCACCCTGCCGGATGGGCGTTGCATCCGGATTGTGCCCGAATACAAGTACCTCGGGGTTATCCAACGTTGTCGTGATACCGGGAGGCGCGACATCGAAGCAGCCGCTGCCCGAGGTAATGCCATTTGGACTCAGGCTGCTGGGCTGATCCATTCCACTACACTGCCGTGGACTTTAAAGGCCGTCTGGCTGCAAGGCCGCACCCTTCCGGCTGCCTACTCTTCCTTGGCCACCACTCTTGCTCGCTCCGAGCGCGCATGGGGACCGTTGCAGGGCTTTCTTGACAAATGCCTTCGACAGCTCGTGGGGGCGTGGGATGCCGGCCACCATGTGGCCTCGGTCCAACTCCGGGCTTGCACTGGTATCTTGGACTTTGAATGCGCCTCCGTGATCGCCCGAGTCCGCCTCCTCTGTCGTATTGTTTCGGGCAGGTCGCAAGAGGTCCTTGACCTGTTTCAGGCCGGTTGGGACCGCGGATGTGAGTGGTCCTCCCTCATCGCGGAGGCCGTCCGCCGTGTTTGGCCGGCGTGCCGCTTGCCTGCGCTGGCGGTTGGTGAGCCCACTCTCATGGCTGTCCGCCGACACTCCAAGGAACTTCTGGCTGCTTGTCGTCGCATTAGTCAGTCTGGCACCATGCTTTTGGCTCTTCATAGAGCTTGGCGCAGCAAGGATACTGCACCTCCGCGGAAGGTCATTGGTCTTGCCTCGCCACACGTCTGCGCGGAGTGTGGCCTCACCCTCCCATCGGCTCATGCCCTCGCAGCCCATGCCCACAGGATGCATGGCCGGGTGGCCTTGTGCACTCAGTACACCTTGGGTACTGTCTGCCTCTGGTGCCTCAATGAATTTCATAACGCGGCTCGGCTCCGTTATCACCTTTTGCACTCACCTGACTGTGAGCACGGGCTTCGATGCCGCGTCGGCCCTGTCTACGAATATGGGACGGGCACCAAGCGCAGGGGTAAACAGGGGCATGCCAGGGCACCTGTTTTCCAAGTTGCTGGCCCCCGTAACGCTACTAGTGCTCAGCGTCTTGCGGCTGAGGAAGGGCGTGTTTGCACTGCCGGAGAACTCGCGGCTGAGCTCCAAGCACTGGCACCGGGACCGAGCTTTTCTGACGGGGCGCGTTCTGCCCCAGTTGTGCCCTTTCGCCGTCTGGTTGCCGTTCCGCCGTGCCATGTCCCTTGCTCTCCCGAGGCGGTTCCACCAGCCCACCTTGTGCCGCAGCAGGCTGAGGTCTCTGACCGTCTTGCTGAAGATGTACCTGCGGGCCCTCGCTCCCGGCCCTCCCCCCAGCTCCGCCCCCCTGACGCTCCTGGGCTGGACTCGCCAGGGGTTGCGCACGATGAGGTGTACTTTCTTCATGAAGACCCTCGGGATGATTCCCTTGATGTTCCGTCCTGTCGGTGGCACTGGATGCCACCGGCGTTGTGGTGCCTTCCCCTCAGTTGGGCACGGTGTTGGAAGTTCTTTCTGGCACTCGATACGCAGCACCCTTGGTCCTTGTCTGTGTGGCGACTCTCGGCCTTCCTCCGCCGCGAGGAGCACCCCCCTTCTGGCCCGGCGCAAGGCACCCTTGTGGATTTTGGCCAGGTCGCCTCCAAGCGCATCCTCTTGTTGCGGCGGCTTCTCACTTGCCTTCACCTGTTTGGCCTGCTGCGCCGTGGTGCCGCGTTGTGGAGCGCACAGCCCTTGCCTGCAGCCTTCTGGGATTTGGCGAACAAGGTGGTACCCTCTGCTGTTGGCACTTCTGCTGTTGATGTGCTGGGCTTCGGCACTATTGTCTGTCTGCCGGCTGTCGCCCCTCGTGCCTTGTCCGCGGTTGCCTCTGGCCTTCTGTCGCGGGCTCGCCCTCGGCGATTGGCAATGCCCCACCAGCTTCCCTGCAGCTGATTTTGCAGGCCTTGGGTTAGCGCTTGGTTGCTTCCCTTGGTCTGCCGCTGTCTCACCTTGCATTTAGGGCTGTAAGTTCCCGCTTTTCCAGGTCCGCGACTGTGTCGCTTTTGGGACCGTCTTACTTTGCACAGGACTAGCACCTCTACGCAACGAAGTGAAGAAGTTTAAGGTTTAGGGGTTTAGGGGTTTAGGGTTTAGGGGTTTAGGGTTTAGGGCTTTAGAGTGGCTGGAGGCTGCCGGCTTAAGGCTTCAGGCTGCCGGCTCGGGCTTCGGTGCCGTGGGTGGGGCTTCGGGGTAGGTGTAAGGGTAAGGGCTGGGGGCTCTAGGGCGGTCACGCGGTGATCTACATAGGTAAACAGGGGATTCAAGCTTCAGAAAACTTAGAGCGCAGCTTTTGTCTTCAGACCTTGCTGAGCTGCGTAGTGCCGTAGGCTCCAACAGAGGCCGCCAGAACCAAGTGTACACACACTCCAACGCGCTCAGCCGGTTCTGAGGACAAAAGTTGCATGCTAAGCTTCAGTATTGGTTTCAAGCCAGCGATTTACTGTTTTTCAGGTGAACTTTGAGAGGGTGTTAAGAAGAGGCTCGCAGACTTACTTGTTCTCTGGAGTGAGAGTGACATGGTCTCCTTTGGCGCCCCACCCCCCCCCTCATCCTCCGAAATTTTTGCAAAGCCTCGGAAAGCCCAGACCCAGACCGATGTCCAAAGCAAGGCCGAACGCCGCAGAACCCGCAAATGTCATCAACCAACTAAATATGAGGCTATAGAAAGATAGAAGGCTTCAGTTGAGGCCTCGCTTACTGTGCTACCTTGGCCATCGGATGCTTTTCAAGGGCTCAAGAAGAGCTCCAGTTGAAGGACACAACATGCCTAGGCGGTGCCATGTCTGTACATTTAACCGGCAAGGATCTAGAGCATTGACAGTCCGCTGAGCGCAAAAGTGTAGCTTCTCTCTGCCGCGTTTCATGGTTTAGCGCTGTCTCCGACTGCATAAGTCTTTATTCTGAACCGGCGAGAACATCAATTCGATTATCGAGAACTTTCAGGTTATGGCAGCCCAACCTCCCGACGCGACTTCCGCTACATCAAGAAACCATGAGGGTTACGGGACGGTTCTAACTGGACAGCCTTTGGTCAATGGGGTTGGAAATGGTCTGCGACAAGGTGGTGCATATGTAGAGCATGGTGATGGACAGCTGTTGGAAAATCCCAATCTGCATGATCCAGCTCCTCCAGCACCCGTACAAGCCTCCCAACCAACAGGAACTATGATGCTACAGGAGTCTTCGGGACCACGAGAGCCGCCTTATCTGGGTGGCGTCTTTCCCAAGGCAAGCATGGCTGTTCAGAGTCGAACCACAATGCCTATGATACCTGGAACTCAACGTGTAGAAACAGCCCCGCCAACTCCGACAATCCACACACAAGAGTACTTTTCTGCAGAGTCTCGTATGTCAGCTACAAGTTCAGAGCAGCAACAACAAGGAATGAGATGGATGACGAGAATGACGGAGTTCTTGAGAACTACGGCGAGCAGAGGAGTTCTGGGAGTGGATAGGATGTTGGACAATTTGGGTTTTCAGCATGTTCATGTGTCAAGTTCTTTTGGACATCCCATGATGAGAGAAGAAGCTTTGGATGTATCTTTGAGAACCTCCAGGGTGTCCCCACCAGAAGAACTACCAGCGAGGATAACACCACCAAGGGCCCCTCCGGTCCCTACTTCGTGGTCTATGGCAGGGAATCATGAGCCTCCTTTGTTCACCCAGGAACATATGGATCGCATACGACAGGCACAACGGGATCATCCTCTTCTACTTGGACAGCCATCGGAAGAAGGCAGCGAGCACAGCTCAAGATTGCAAGCAGAGGTACAGAGGCAAATGGAAGAGTATGCGAGTAGATATCAAGAAGAGGTCTTGCGGTTGCAGCAGGAAGTTCAGAGGTTGAGGGACGAGAGAAATGAGCGAAGCCGGGAGTTGTCTATGGTCAGCGGAGCAGTACCAGGACCTCCGGTATATGCGGTTCAGTCTCAAGGAGCTCCACCTCAACAAGCAAGTGAACCACCACAACCTCCAAGAGCTCTATGTGAACAAGTAAGTCCACCTCCGCAGCCTCCAGGTAATCTACCTCAACAACCAGGCCCTCCTCTATATCCTTCAGGAGCTGTATACCAACAAGCAAGCCTACCTCCGCAGCCCCCAGGTGCACCTGGTCAATCAGTCAGCCTACCAGTACACATTTCTCGTGTTCATGGTCAAGGCTCAGACAGTGCACAAGGGCAAGTTCCACAGCAAAGCCAAGGTGATCCTCGTGTTCATGGTCAAGGCGCTGGCAGTGCACAAGGGCAAGTTCCACAGCAAAGCCAAGGTGATCCTCGTGTTCATGGTCAAGGCGCTGGCAGTGCACAAGGGCAAGTTCCACAGCAAAGCCAAGGTGATCCTCGTGTTCATGGTCAAGGCGCTGGCAGTGCACAAGGGCAAGTTCAGCAGCAAAGCCAAGGTGATCCTCGTGTTCATGGTCAAGGCGCTGGCAGTGCACAAGGGCAAGCTCCACAGCAAAGCCAAGGTGATCCTCACGTTCAAGGTCAAGGTTCCGGTGGAGTTCAAGGGCAAACAGCTCAACAGTGGCTAGGACAGTCCAGTCCAGATGGGAAGATGGCTCTATCATTCCATCTACGATTATAATCGTAGATGGAATGGCGCAGCTGCAGGCCGCAATGATCAAGCAGATGGACAAGAAGGCTGAAGGAGATCGCTCTCCAGAGGCGGTGAAGCCGGGAACGGCAGCGCTTCCACAGCTCAAGGAAGTGTGCGCAGATACTTCTTGTGTGGACGTCATGGACTGGATGGAGGTGATTGATGGACCCATGTCTGATTTGTCGGACAGTAGTGCTACGTGGTGGCGTCGAGTCACCGCTGAGGCGAACCGAGCATACAAGGCATGGTCGTTAGCGAGCCCTCTGGATCGCTTATCAGTTGCACCCAACACGACAGACTTGGAAGATGGAAAGTTCTCCAGGCTGAATAGCAGGGCAGCGGCAATGGTGGTAGCAGCGCTACATGATACAGTACGTCAAGAAATTGTCGCTCGAAGGCTTGCAGGGTCTACAGTTGGTTTGATCTTTCGTATCTTGACGTTATATCAACCAGGAGGAGAGGGCGAGAAGCTGAAAATCCTCCAGAATTTGCAGTCCCCAGCGCAGGAGAACGATGCAGCACATTGTGTTGCTGCTCTGAGGACGTGGAGCAGGTGGCTTCGTCGATGCAGGGACTTGGGCGTTCAGGCCCCGGATCCAAGCTTGTTAGTCCGAGGTTTGACAAGAATGGTGCAGTCTGTGATGGAAAAGAACAGAGATGCTTCATTCCGAACCTCCTTGTTAAAAAGTACGTTGCAGATTGACACAAACCCGGACTACGACAAAGTTGAGAGCTACTACAAGCACTTGATGGCAGAATGTGAAGGCATAGCTGTGGCGGCGACCTCAACAACCACCATCGTTCCTACGACTACAGAAAAGCCTGAGCCAAGATTACGACCACTGAAAACGGAGCAGAAATCTGGGCAGCCAACGCCGCCCCCACCAACTCCCAAAAGTGGACCTACGGCACCGACTACCTCACCTACTACGACCACTCCTGAAAAACCCAACAAGGAGAAGAAGGAAGTTCAGTGCAGGTACTTCGGCAGGACCTTCAAGGGCTGCGCTCGAGGGAGTAAGTGTCCGTTTGCTCACTCATGGGAGGGACTCGAGAAAGAACGACCAAGCAGATGCCTAGAATGCGGAGGAAAACACATGGTGAAGGACTGTGTGAACAAGAAGGGTGGATCCCCAACGTCAGCAGCCACCCCGAAATCCACGCCAACTCCTAAGAATGCACCTGGTCCATCTTCCTCATCTACTACAACCAACAAGACGGCACGCATTGAGGAACCCAATGGTGAACCAGATGGGAGCGCATCCAAACCGGATGTTGGGACCGCTGAGCTGAAAGAGGTCTTGGCAGATGTTGGGAAAATGCTGAAGGCGATGAGTGCGACTACTTTGAGGACGGCCAGGGTAAAGGAGGACCCGCTCATGCAAAGGATTCACATGTTCGCTGCTGAGCTATCTGAAGATGAAGGTGGAAAGACGGGAGGAAGTGGCCTCCTGGACAGCGGCGCGAGCCATGCGATGAGGACAGCCTCCGAGGAGGAGTATCAGCAGGGAATCCCGGTAAGAGTGACTTTGGCTGGAGAAGAAGAACGCATTCTACGCCAGAACCAACAAGGCACGGTGCTCATTCCGGAGTCCACCGACGAGGCGGCTTCGGCACAACCCATCGTCCCCCTTGGAGCCTTGATTGCGGACTTGGGTTGCAGTCTACGATGGAAAAAAGATGGACTACAGCTACTACATCCTCAAAGGGGGCACATCCGAGTGCAAATACGGAACAACTGTCCTGAGGTGTCGGTGACTGAAGCCAACAAACTCATAAAGGAGCTGGAGATGAACCAGGTTCGCAAGCTCTCCTCCCAGGTTTCCTCCTTAAGAGCAAAGCTGGAAGTGCTGAAGAAAGAGGAGACGAAGTCTTGGGATGAGCTGTTCAAAGAGTACCTTGAGACTGGAGACCAAGGAACGATCCAGAGGGCGGTTATGATATGTCCCTTCACGAAAGCCCTACCTCGTGACGTTCAGGCAATGCTGGTAACTACCTTTGACCCAGAGGGTGGCGAGAAGTACTTGAAAAGTTTGCCTTTGCCAAGAAGGAGAAGAAGGCTGTTGATGGCATCGAGGGACTGGACTCTGAGGCTATTCATGGGAGCTGAAAAAGAGAATGATGAGTTCGTCAAGGTGGTCAACAAGAATGGCCGGGTTACCTTGGACATTGACGTGACGAACTCTACAATGTGGAACCTTAATGGATCTTCAAAGGTGTATCAGCTACTCATATGGGCAGCTTCAAAGGGGAAGATTTCAGATGTGATTGGAAGCCCCCCAGACTCAACGTGGACAACCTCAATGTACCCTACGCGAGGGGCCAAGGCAATTCACCAACGCACCAAGGAACATCCTTATGGAGTACCTGGACTTCCTCTACTACAACAGGAAAGGGTCAACAAGGACACAGCGTGTGCTATGAAGCAACTGATCATTTGGGTCTTGGCGTCCTTCAAGGGCAAGCGCAACGTGGGATTTCTGATGGAGTTTCCTGCAGATGTTGTTCCAATGAGAGAAGGTGAAGAAAACTGGTTGTCGTTTTGGAAAACTGAGGAATGGAAATCCTTCAGGTCAGTGACGGGAATGAGAACTACGACCTTCAATCAAGGAGCGTTTGGACATCAAGCACAACGACCAACCACTATGGCAACTAGCTATCCCTCCTTGCTTGCGTTGGACGGAAACTTTGACTTCGCTGACCAGTGTGTACCGTCGTCTCTGTTGAGCAGGGCAACTTTGAGATCGTGGTCAAGGGAAGTTATGCTGATGGTGGCCAATGCGGTGGTGGACAGCGAGCCGGGCAAGGAAGCAGACGAGATTGAGGCGGCAATGTGCGGCGCAAAGATGAGCAAGTTGACCAAGGATGAAAGAGAAGCTTGGACTATGCACTTGATGAACGACCACCAGCCTTATCGAGCGGATTGCTCAGTCTGTTTGAATGCTCAGGCTACCGGCTATCAGCACAGGCGTCGCAAGCAGCCACAACTGTACGCTCTCGCGCTTGACTTAGCAGGGCCATACAAGGTTGCTGGACGTGACATGGACTTCGATGACTACAAGTACATAATGGTTGCTGCGTATAAGTGCCCAAAAGAGTACATGAGCAGCAAGTCCTTGGAGGAGATCCAGAAGGAGTTTTCCATGGATGAGTATGACCCGTCGGACTTAGAAGAGGACGACATGTTGGTGGAAGAAGAAAAAGGGGAAGAATGTGAGGACTCTGAAAAAGAGCCAGCAGGACCTCCTACTCTGGATGAGGCGGTGGAAGAGCTTAAGGAACCCCCGGAGTGTGTCACGATGTACCTTACAAGGCCGTTGAGGAGGAGGACCAAGGGAGAAGTTCTTCGGGCTTCCAAGGAAATCTTGCTGCAGCTTAAGCAGACAGGCCTACATGTGGCAACGATACATACGGACCGGGCGAGAGAGTTTTCTTCGTTGGTTTACAAAGAGTGGCTGGCGGACCAAGGTTTGCGACACTCAAGAACCGCTGGAGGTGATCCGGCGGGCAACAGCACAGCGGAGCTGGGAGTGAAATGGGCTAAATCAAGGGTGCGGGCTTTACTCAAGGCGGCGAAGGCGGAGGCAAGGGATTGGCCTATGGCAGTGCAACAAGCTACGGCAACGGCATGGGCTAAAGCGTTTCCATCGTCACCTACTACAAGGACTCCTGCAACCCCTTTTGGTCACGAGGTTTGGTTTCGGGCGAAGACCTACAAGGGAACCGCCGAGAAGAAGCACGACCCCACAGGTGCTCGCTGGAAAAAGGGGTGGTACCGTGGCCCATCGTATGATGTCAACAGAGGGCACATCATCCTTAGGGAAGATGGTGGACTGACGATTGCCAAAAGCGTAAAGTTCAATGTCGTGGACCCTGAACAACATCTACCTGATCTACTACCACCGGCCTTAACGGATGATACGCTTGAGGAGCCCGAGGGAACGGACGTCTTGATCACCAAAGAAAAGTTGCAAGAGGAGATTGAGTTTGTGGCGCAGAAGTTATTGGAGAAGAAATCTTTCAACAAAAGGGACGCGCTGTACCTCTTTGAAAAGCTGGAAGAGCTCGGCAACACCGACTTCAGAGTTGGAAAAAAGGCACCAATGACAAGTTGGTATACTGGGGCCTTTGTTCATGGAGGCGTGGCGGGTCTGCGCTCAAACGCAAGGAAGTTTCCAAAGGCAACAAAGTACCTTGTGGAGTTTGCAAAGGTTCACAATGGAGGAAGGGACTTCACGGCGGTGGGAATGACGAGAAACTCAGCGCTGGGTATGCACCGAGACGTCCACAACAGCAAGCTAACCAACAATATGGTCGTACCAATATCCTCCTTTGAGGGTGGAGGCTTGTGGATCGAAGACCCGGACGTCGTTGAGGAGGAGAAGGTGTTGAAGCAAGTCCCAAGGCGCGGAGACGTTCCAGGCAAAGTACTACCTCTACATGAAGGTTCGGTGGCAGTGTTTAGACCAAACCAGTGGCATGAAGTTCAACCTTGGAAGGGAGATCGAGTAGTGATGTTGATGTATACTCCGAGGGCAAGTAAGTTGACGGAGAACGATGTGGTGGAGTTGAATGATCTAGGCTTCACGCTCGCCAAGGGGGTTCAGAAGGAACAAGACGTGATGTTTCCGGAGCTCGAGTCGGACTTTGAGGGTCACTTCGAGGATGAAAATATTGAGATTCGGAGAGCTTTTCTTTCTACCCGGCCCGATGAGAACGAAGCCTTCCTCGAAGTGGACGATGATGATTTGTTTTCAGTTGAGGAAGCCAAAAAACATTATCTACCACCACCTCCAGTACATGATCCTGAAGGTCAGATTCGACTGAACAAGATGATCAAGAAGTCGGAGGTACAGTACACCGAAGGGATCGAGGAGATTTTAAAGGACCATGTGAGCAAGAAAAAACCACTGGAAGTGACTCACACGGTGAGCCTTGGAGAAGTTCGGCGTGCCCTGGATCAATGGGTCCCATCTGCAAAGAAGGAGTACATGAACTTGGTGGAAAATAAGAAGGCGTTTCGTCCGATGAAGTTCAAGGATCTTCCTGCTGGATGCCGCGTGGTACCGAGCAAAGGCGTATTTACAGTTAAACCAGACCAGAACCCAGATGGCTTCAAAAGAAAAACAAGGTTTGTGGCTTGCGGCAACTATGTTGCAGAAGGGGAACTTACTGGAATGGACTACGACGTGTACGCTGCGGGCTTGGATGCTACGTCTCTACGAACTATGCTAAGCTACAAAACAAGGCAGCCTTCTTGGGGAGCCGCGGTCACTGACATCAGGCAAGCGTTTGTGCTGGCTCCATGGATTGGGGGCGCTGTTGCCCTCAAACCGCCAGCTCTGGCGGTGGAAATGGGCTTAGCAGAGCCTGATGATTACTGGCTCGTTCTTCAGTCCATTTATGGATTGAGGGAGTCGCCAGCTGCATGGGCGAACTTCAGAGATGGAGAGCTCAAGGTGGCCCGCTGGATGTCGGAGGTGAATGGAAAAAGGGTTGAGCTGAAGCTTAAACAGCTGGTTTCGGACAGTCAAGTTTGGAAGGTGGTTCAAGCGGATGAGTCAAAAGGTCAAGAAGCCTTAGGGTACCTGTTAGTGTACGTGGACGACCTGATGATCATGGGCTCCAACACCCTCATGACCTCTTTCTTCAAGTGGGTCTCCAACAAGTGGGAATGTGATGATCTAAATGTTTTGGCCAAGGACAATCCTATCAAGTTCTTGGGCATGGAGCTTCACGATGTGGATGGTGGAGTGGAGATCTCTCAAGAGGGGTTCATTCGTGAGCTTCTTCGAGCTCATAATCATGGAGGAGGACGCGCTAAAACTCAGGGAGCAAAGGAAACCTTGATAATGTCGGTTGAGGAGGAGGCGGATCTTCTTATTTCCGCTCCAGTGGACTTGACCGGGAAGGAACACCTGGTTAAGGAAGCTCAACGGCGAGTTGGAGAGATGTTGTGGCTGAGTTCAAGGTCAAGACCGGACATCCAGTATGCCACGGCCATTATGTCAACGAGGATTACGAGATGCCCGGAAGCGGTTATTGGTATTGGTGACAGATTGCTGGACTACTTGAATGAGACGATGTATGACCGCGTGAGGTTTGCCAATGACACTGGTGGACCCCAGGAGCTCATCACCTACACCGACTCGAGTTTTGCGCCCTCGTCTGGCAAGAGCCATGGATCTATCGCTATTTTCTATGGTTCAAGTCCGCTGGCTTGGAGGAGTTCGAGGCAACCGCTGATTTCTTTGTCGACGGCAGAGACAGAGTTGATGGAGGGTGTTGAGGGTGCGATTATGACCTATGCCACGAAGTGCCTGATAGAAGAGGTCCTGGGAAAGGTGCTACCAGTACAGCTACGCATAGATAATAGTGCGGCGATTTCGTTGATGACAACATCGGCTGGAAACTGGAGAACAAGGCACTTACGACTCCGTGCAAACTGGATTCGTGAAAGGATCAACAACAAAGAAATCCTGGTGAAGCATGAGCCGGGAATCACTCAAAGGGCGGACTTGGGGACAAAGCCATTTAGCCGAGACCGTTTGGACCAGTTGAAGGATCTTTGGAGCGTCAAGGACCGCAGGGCCAAGGTAACGATCAACAAGATGATGAATGTGAAGCCTTGGTTGTGCAAGTTACTTATGATGTGTCAGGTTTGTGGAGTTCAAAGCACCAAGGAAAACATCCAGACCGAAGTGCCATGGGACCTGTACATTGTCATCATTGTCATGGCCATTGCAGTGATTGGCGTATGGGAAGGTCTTAAGTACTGCTTGGGTCAAAGGCAAGTTCGAATCAGAGCCTTGAGAACGAGGGCGTTGCAGAGTGAGCCGAAGAAACTTACAAGAAATGAGTTAAAGGAGCTCCAGCTGCTTATGTCAATGGTTCCTCAGGACTTGAGTGACGAACAGAAAGTTCGATTGGTCGACCTAAAGGAGTTGTTTGATTCGACTATGCCATCGGGTACCTCTCCCGTTCCAATGTTCAGAGACCAACAACCTCCTGTACCAACAACCACGAAGGCGGAGCTCCCATCATCCCCAATGGACAACCAACCTTCCTCGTCGTCCTCAGGGTATAACAAACAGCCCCGACCTTCGACAACGGCAACAAGACCTCCGGTCACAACAAGAGATCAAGGAGTTCAGAAGGATCCTCCGGCTTTTGAGAGGGTTCATCCGCAACCTCCTCAGGTGCGAATATTTACAGGGCCTTATCATCAAGCAGAAGGACGAGATGTAATTCACGTCTATGAAAACTGCTGGGGTCTTCGAAATGCGGGAAGGAAGCGGCAAGTACAGCTTTGCCGGTGCTGCGCTGAAAACAATGGCAACAGAATCTACTGAAGCCTGTGATTGGATGTGGCGCGGCTCTTCCGATGTGCGCCAAGGAGGAGTATAGAAAGATAGAAGGCTTCAGTTGAGGCCTCGCTTACTGTGCTACCTTGGCCATCGGATGCTTTTCAAGGGCTCAAGAAGAGCTCCAGTTGAAGGACACAACATGCCTAGGCGGTGCCATGTCTGTACATTTAACCGGCAAGGATCTAGAGCATTGACAGTCCGCTGAGCGCAAAAGTGTAGCTTCTCTCTGCCGCGTTTCATGGTTTAGCGCTGTCTCCGACTGCATAAGTCTTTATTCTGAACCGGCGAGAACATCAATTCGATTATCGAGAACTTTCAGAGGCTTAAGGTTTAGGGTTTGAGATTTTCCAGTTTAGGGTTGGTGACTTCGTTTGGCCGAGTGATACATTGCTTGCTCCGGCACCCGTGGAGGCGGTGAAGCATCGCGAGCTGATCGCGAAGGGAATCCCTGTCGAGGCCAGGCACACATCTTCAGCCGCCTCTTGGGGCCATGGGCTGTGCCATGGGCTGTGCCACGGGCCAGGCTTACGAAAAGGCCCGCCAAGCTGCCGTAGCAGCCGAGGAAGCGGCACAGGCAGCCCGGGAAGCTGCAGAGAAAGCCGGGAGCTTACTGCAAAGAGTCTGGCTGGCCCAGCTTGTTTGCACACGCAAGCGTGGCCTGCCGTGGCTGCTGACGCCTCCAGGAGGAACAGCTGGGAGAGGGTGAAGATGAAGATGGCGAGGAGAAGGCTACAGCTACGGGGAGGGCCCTAGGATTTCAGGGCGCGTGCGTGGGTGTGCCGTGTCTGTGTCAGGCCGAGGGCAAAGCCGAAGGAGAGGAGAAGCCGGAAGGCGAAGCCGAGAAGCCAGAGGCCGGGTTTAGGGTTTAGGGACCCTAAACCCTAAACCCTAAATCCTAGCTCTGACTTCGAATCTCCGTGGCTTAGGCCGAAGAAGAGAAGAAGGAAGGCGAGTGAGGAGCATGATTAGAGCAACGACTGCAGAGTGCAGCTTTACGGCAAAGATTTGCCCTTTGCATGCCGAGTTCCCAATCCAGGGAGCCCCCTGAAGGGGTGAATGGCGTGAAGTACCTTGCAGAATTCTCGTATGATCATCAGGGCCGGGCACCCCCCCCACCCCTCCCACCCATTGAGGTGGCTCCAGTGCTGCACAGTTTCACCTGCATGTGGCAGCTGAACTGCCCGGAGCATGATTTCAGCACGTTGGCCTGCTGCATATTCGTGACCCACCGTGTAACTCCATCCGAGCCACCTGCAGAAAATCTCGCGTCGCATCTGGCTTCGCCTGTCGCTGCGCATTCGAGCAGAATTGCCCCGCTTGCGGCACGTTGCCGCAGGGACGAGTAGTACGACCACTGCACGTACCACTACCCGTACCAGTGCCACTACCACCACGACCACTCACTAACTATAACAACATATTGCAACCATGCACCACTACCACTGCTAACAAGTGTCTAATGGAGCGTGTCAAATCGTATCATCGCGAAGTCTCTCATGCAAGGCTTGCGACTGCGATTGTGCTTCAGACTGCGGACTGCGCTCTCGTTCTGCAGGTTCAAGCAACATGAGCATGTTCAGCCTACGTGAGAGGTACTTATATCAGCCTTGCAGCCAGCCGAGTCAACTCCACTGACACCGAGAAGAGAGTCGGCACGTTTTCGTCTCAACAGGAGAGTTGCATGAGCTCAGCCTGATCTTAAGCCCATTTGTAAACTCTGGGTGCCGTGATTTTCCCCGTCGCAAAGCCCCGATTTTCTGCCCCATGGCACCGGCACCAGTGGCCTTTTGCGGCGTTGCGGCACCGAGCGAAGCTCGTGGCAGCGCCTTGGAGCGAGGCTCGTCTTTCAAGGAGTCCTCGGAACCCTGCCGAGCCATCATCTTGAGCAGATGATTAGGTTCTACTGTGTTCTGTTTGCCACGTGAAATTTTGTTGTGCACGTTGCTCTGGTCCCTCCGGCGCAGCGAATCCGAGGATGCCTCATTTGTTGCGAAGAGCGCTACGCTCTCAGACAGTTTTGCAAGCTTGCTACAGACGGAGGCAGCAGGTCTGCATATGGCCGCTCAGCAGATTTTTGAGCGGCTTCATGTCTATGAGGACCCAAGTATGTGGCTGTGGGCCACTGTGGGCATGGCGAAGTCTGCTGGATCTGTATCATCAGGCCCGCTCCGGAGCCCTTCCGGTCCTTTCGGCATGCTTGGAAGATTTCTCGGAGGGGTTAGGACCCGTCTGAAGATGCATGGTTTTGGCGGAGGCTTCGCACCCTCATGAAGGACATCAACTGTCCGGTCACTTGGCACTTCCATAGGCCTTGCATCGCTTGAATGCTCAGACGGCATTCGTACACGCAGGTCTGCAAAGTACCCATCACACAGATGGCAATCACGCCAGATGGTCGAATACCGGCGCGAAATGCTCCCAAAGATGAAAAGCCGCTGGGAAGCAGTCCATCATCATCCGTATTTTCGATGCTTATTGCCATTAGCAGTGTTCGTATTGCTGGTACCCTAGCTAGTACCCTTATCCATAAACAAAACCGCCTAACAACTGCAGTAGCATTGCTTTCCAGGATCGGAACCAGGTTCAATATCACCCCGAAGACCAGGCTTTGAAATGGGCTGAATCGAAGTGGGAGTTTGCGAAAATTAGGGTACCTTATTTTGGGGTCCTTATAATAAGGATCCTACTATTTGGGGTCCTACATTAGGGTCCCCTATTTTCGGAAACTCCCAAGTTGATTCCGCTAGGGCGGCAGCCTGCGGACCGGTACAATAACCGGGTCATACGGGGCTCATGGGTTCAGCAAGCGAGGTGTACATTTACACAGCAGATCTCTCGTAGTCTAGGGATCCGTGTTTAGGACTTGTGAAGGGCCCGGAACAGAGCCGATCTAGCGTGCCTCAGCAGGTGTGAGAAGTCTATCATGTAACTTAGACGTGAATATACCCCTTCGAGCGTTTGCTGCTTACAAGTACAGAACAACATTGCTGGCACTATGGCTGCTCTTGCTTTCTAACATCAGGATGACTACTGTTGGATCTTGTACCATCATGGCTATCCTTCGAGTTTCTGATGCTTGTGTCTCACGTTGTAGAGTGTCTTGTGCCTGTAGACGTTGCTGGCACATCAAAGGCTTGGGCTTGTTTACAGCAACGCCTCCGTGCGCGAGGATGTAGAAGGATTGCAACTTGGACTGCACTGGCTGCTTGAGGCTGGTATGGGAGTTTCCGAAAATAAGGGGTACACTATTTTGGGGTCCTTACAGTAGGGATCCTAGTATTTAGGGTACCCCTATTTTCGGAAACTCCCGTATCATTGCTTTGCATGACTCCATGGAAGTCTGTCTTGGTTGTATGTCAGGTTCGATTATCGCTGCTGGCAGAGAAGCTGTGTGGAGAAGGACGAGTGCTTCCCTACCCTGGAGGAAAGGCAGTGGTGTATTTCTCGAAGATCTGTCGCCTGAACTCTGACAGGCACTTCAACGCCACGTAGAGCAAGTGCATCGACGTCGCTTTTGTTCGACATGTTTGCGAGGCACATGGCGCGGTCCTCGCTTTTAGCCTTCCATGGCCCAAGCAGGGATAATCAGATGTTGGCATTAAGCCCCTTTCTGCGCCCCGAGCCAGTCCTTGGTGAAATGTATGTCTCGAGTTCTTCTGCAGGACGCAAAGCCTTCCTCTTTGAGCAACTGCTCTACTCGCCGGATGACTTGCGGAGACATCACGAAGACGGCGACACACCAAACACTGTGGGCAACAAGCTCAGCAGTGTTGACGTGCTCAAAAACTACTTATATACAACTTTTTCTGAGGTCCCAACTTGCCAACGTGTCCAGCACATGCCTCTTGTGCTTTTTGCCATAAAAGCTTTTACTCGGAAGAGGACCTCCGGAAGTAAGCCGTGCTGATCTCCTGACACATCCGGAAACCCAAGACCACCTGCAGTCACTGTAAGAAGGATCTGCTGGAGCACATGCAGATGAAACATCAGCCCTGCGGCCTATGTGACTTGGCGACATCAGTCTTGGCGTCCACTGGACAAATCACAGTAACAGGCCATAATTTTCGATGTTCTTGCAGGCCTACTTTCCTGTGGTTGCTGCAGTTTGCATGCATTTTTCGGGAGTCCCTCTTGTGCATTATGCAGCCTGACGTACCCCTGCAGCCCCATGTCCCTATGAAGTCCCTGCAGTCCAGCATTCCCGCGGCCTGTTCCGACTCCAGTTCTTGCAGTCCGCAGAGAGCTTCGAGAAAGTATTTGTGGGAAAGGAGTTCAACTCAGACTTTCTGGTATGTAACATACATACGCACTCTTGAAATCATAAGTTTCCGGATGCCTAAGGGTACCCTTAAATGGCTGCAGCCGTGCTGAGCCTGGAGTCTTGCTTAACTTACAATATCCCTTAGGGGCTTGTTGTCGTGGTCGCGGTAGTTCTTCTTCTTCTACTACTACTACTACTACTGCTACTACTACTGCGACGCCGACGACGACGAGTACTACCACCGCCATCACCAGTAATATGAGCACCACCACCACGACCACTGCCACCTCCGATTGCTGTTGGAATTCTTCTTAGCATCAGAAGCGTGATTATCACATGATTATTGGTTGACTGAATCCAAGAGCTTGCCAAACAGGCATTGTGGAAACTGTACAATTGCCACCCCGGAAATTCAGATGTCAGATATTCCGATAATCATTAAGAGCCATATAGTACAAACAAATCGAAAACGTCAGAAATACAGAAATTCGAATTTCCGGAATTTCCGGCAAATCCTAAAATTCATGAAGTCCGAATTTCCGGAATTTCCGGAATTTCAGGAAAATCATGAAATTCATGAAAGCCGAATTTCCGGAATTTCCGGAAAATCATGAAATTCATGAAAGCCGATTTTCCGGAATTTCCGGAAAATCATGAAATTCATGAAAGCCGATTTTCCGGAATTTCCGGAATTTCCTGAAAATCATGAAATTCATGAAATCCGAATTTCCGGAATTTCCGGAAAATCATGAAATTCATGAAAGCCTATTTTCCGGAATTTCCGGAAAATCATGAAATTCATGAAATCAGAATTTCCGGAATTTCCGGAAAATTATGGAATTCATGAAAGCCGATTTTCCGGAATTTCCGGAAAATCATGAAATTCATGGAATCAGAATTTCCGGAATTTCCGGCGAATCATGAGATTCATTTAATTAATTGATTAATATCAACAATACAATAATACAAATACACATTATATTTTAAATATATATAATTTCGAATATCGTCATTATCATGACTACTCTGTATATGACTGCTGGCACTGGATGTGAGTACAGGGTGGGCCGTGCTTCTGAAAAGGCGACAGCATGGCAGCATAGACTCATAGAAGTGACTCGCCGTTGTTTGTGATCCAAAAGGTGCTCGAACAGGGGTTCGTTCTGAGCCATGCGCTTTCGCCCTTGCGACCTTTGAAACTTCGGCTGACAGCCAGAAGACATGTCGGATGAGGAGTTGGAGCAGCTCGATGCGCTGGTCAGGGAGGTTAGGAAGAGCACAGACACCCCAGCTCACCGAGGGCCGCTGTCGACCAAGTTTGCGAGACTAGCACGCAGTCTGAAGCTTTCCAAACAACACAAGCATCAGGTGGCTGTGAGAGTACGCAGCTTGATTGAGAGATACAATGGGCGGCACGCCAAAACGTCAGAAGATCTCATCAATCTTGATGAACGCAAGCGGCCAATCCAGAAGGGCAAAGGTAAGTACAAACAGTGGTTGCCCGCAGCTCTTCTCAGAGTTTGCTGGGGCGTGAGACCAGAGCGCAGACCCAGGAGGAAGCGCGTGCCAACCGCGAGGCTGCGCAAAAAGAGCAGTGTTTCGGCTGCCAGCCAGAAGCGAGCTCCTCCTGCTGTGGCGGTTGCTTCCCTTCGCGAGACAGCCCGGCAGAACCAGTCTAGCACAACACACGTGGCCCGGATCCGACATGCGATGTCAGAACTTTTCATGCGTGTTCAGGAGCAGGAACTCAACATGTTGCCGCGTGTTCAGGAGCAGTGGATAGAGATTGCATTTGACGAGACCCAGGAGCCAGTATCCATGCAGACAACTGCAGAAACGGCTCAAGTCATGGTGCTTCACATGAAGTTTTTTCGGCTGCCAGCCCGGGGCGCAAAACTTCACGTGTTCAGAGTGGTGTTGCCCACCGCGGTGCTGCCAGGCACGACCACTGCCGACCTCCTCGGTGGCTTGTTGGCACGCGTCCCCGTAGCTTTGGAGCAGCTCAAAGCCGTCGCTGATAGAACCACCTTCTTGTTGAACACTGACAGTTTCGGCAGCTGCCTAAAGTTGGTGAAGTGTTTGCAAACAAGTCATGCCTGCCTGAGCTGTCCGTGCCGTATGCACCAGTTGTGCTTGTCAATGACGGCAAGCATTGCTCAATCCGGCTTGATGGCATCCCTGTTTTGCAGTGCGCTGCTGCTGCGGAGGTCACGCTTGCAGAAAACGCTCCGTGCCAGACTGAAGCGCTTGGTGTTTGAGAAACTCCGCATCGAGTACGAGCCGCCCAGCTCTTCGGCTGTCAGCCATGCCAGAGCAGTGTGGGACTTGATTTGGCCTTTGATTCAAGCGCGGCACGACAAGGACAAGCGCGTCACCACTCCAAGAGCCCAGGCATGGCGCAGGCTGCGCAAAAACCTTTGTGGCCCCTTGGATGACACGACCAGTGTGGTGCATTACTGTCCATACGGATGTCACCACTCCAGGGATGAGGCGGCTTCAGAGATCTTTGAGGACTTGTGCGTTGTCTTCCTGGACTCCCCGCCTGTGGTGCCGGCTCTGAACAAGTGGACAAAGCTCGCCCCGCCGGTGATGTGGTTTTCTTGCTTCCTGCAGGTTCATGGTTTGCTCGCCCAGTGCTTGCAGCCGATGATAGATGCAAATGCTGCAAACGTGTCGCTACCGGTGCTGTGTGGGGATGAGGAGATCGAGCAAGACACAGAGGAGCAAGGGTGCGGTTTCGGAAACTTCGAAAAGGAAGAGGCCGCAAGGTTTCGGAAGTTTGCTCGGTTCGCCACCTGCCCAGAAGTAGGGCCCAAACTGGCGGCGACGCTGCTCTCATTGCTCCCAGGTCTATCTATCATGGGAAAATTCTTCGACTCTGCGGAGGAGTGTGCTGACCCAAGCACAAGTCATGCAGCAACCACCCTGAGTTTCACTCAGGCTTCGCAGTCGCCTGCTGTCAGCACGATTGAAGTTTTGCTGTCTGCCTTGTCCTCTGAACAGAGCTCGCACTGGCTGTCACTGTGCCTTCCGGGTTCTGCAGGCTGGGATGCCAGAAGGTTCCAATGTGCAGCAACACCAGCATGGGTGCAGGTTGGCCAGTTGTACTCCAGGTTGGTGATGCCTTTCAGTGCATGGCCTTTCAAGGCAGGCCGCATGCTGGAGCCAGGCGTCTCCCGCCAAACGCAAGAGGCCTTGGCGAAGGAGTTGTTGCTTGGTTGATATCAAACTAGAAATCAAATCTTCAAGTCTTCAAGTATCAATGGTCAATGGGACCGGAATTCGGAATCAAAGCCCAGTAACTTTTGCTTTCGTAGTCTTGAGTCTTTAGTTTAAGTTTAAGTCTCTTTAGTCTTTAAGTCTTAAGTCTTTAGTCTTTAGTAATTCAGCTAGAACTGATGTCACAGAGTCACAGATGTCCAAAGTCCTTGGAGTCCAAGGTTGGGGTTGTGCGAGCACCGCGACCTGTACATTTCCTTCATGAAGCAAGGCTTGGAGGAGGTCGACGACGTGCTGTCCCCTGACAACTTACTGCGAATGAAGCACCTTCTGGAGGTTGCTCCTGTGACAAACATTGTGAGCGAAAAGTCATTCGCAGGTTCCCACACCCGCCGAATGGCGGATCACGGTCAAAGTCCGAAGTTGCCAACGCTGGCTGCGCAACATGTGTTGGCCCATAGCAAAAGTATTTTGGACAGCGAGGTTTGTAGGCAGACTTCCGGCTGTCAGCCAGCAGTTTCGGCTGTCAGCCATGAAACGGCAGAAGCAGGGACCAAGACCAACAGCAACGGCTGGTCTGAGTTCCTGCGCGCCAACCATGCAACTGGTCAGAGCATGCGGTCGTTAGCCGACAAGTGGGGGGCGCTCAGCCGTGACGAGAAGGCTACGTTCACTGCTGCAGCCAAGACGCGGCGACCGCCAGCCTCACCGCAGCTGGCGCCGCCGCCACAGCTGGCGCCGCCAGCGCAGCAGGCGTTGCCCAGAAGACCTCCTGCTTCTACTAGTACTGCCTGGCCTCACTGTGGAGACGACTTCTACCCATTGCGCCAAGAGGGCTTGGATGGCATGGCTGGAGCAGTCCGCTCCCTAGCTGCCAACTGGGTGCAGCGTGTAGGGGATGGCCCATGCAAGCCTGCCCAGGCAGTTGTTGAGGACTGCGGAGCTTGGTGTCGCGGCCAAGTTTGCTTCAAAAAGCTGAGTGACTCTCGCCAGCAGGCTTTGGAGTACATGCGTGTGAAGCTGAACCGATTCGCTGCCTTCTGCAAGGAGAAAGCACCTGTCTTCGACGACATGTGGCAGATCCTCCCGGTTTTGCATGTGAACGTGCGAAATCCGGCTGGCGCCGGCACCAGTGCAGACCGACCCTGCGGTGTCACCTTGCTGCAGCTCTGCCCGCTGCACGACTCGCAAGTGTTCTGCTTGTCTGAGAAATCCGACATACCAGCTGTGGGCACTGTGCTGGAGTTTCAGCCCGACTTGTGCAACTTGCGAGGAGCAGTCGAGGTTATGCAACTCTGCGCATCATTGCAGCCGCAGCAGTCGATGGACGGTTTTGCAGACTCTGTGCAATGTTTGCGCCTGCGCTGCGAGCACCAGGGTTTGACGACTTTGAGAGTCACCGCCATTGAGGACATGGCAGGCATGGAAGCAGAAGCAGCACACAGAAGAAGACGCGACAAGGATGCCGCCAAAGTCGCAGCAGCTCTTTCGCGGCTGGATGATGCTGCGCTGCTGCAGCCGAAGCGCCGACGCATTACTTCCAAGCGAGCAGATACAACGCATCAACCAAAGCGGCACGTTATCCCTGCGCAATCTTCCGGCTGTCAGCCAGAGGCAGGGGCTAGCGAAGATGCTGAGCAACAACAAGAATTGTGTGAGTGGGATGAGGAACTAGATGCAAGCGCAGTGGCTGCAAATGGTGCGGATGCGTACGCGGCCCTGGAGCAAGAAATTTTGGAAGTGGGTGCGTCCGCCGAGCACTTAGTGGAGATGAGAGAAGCGTCAGCGGCAGATGGACGCGAGGCATTGCAAGAACGCGGGGAGAATGGGCCTGCTCAAGTCGGGCAGACGGTGCAACAAGCAGCGAGACTTGTGCGCATGGACCCTGCGACTGGTCGTGTTTTCCGCACCGACACTGAGCCCAACCAGTATATAGGAAGGATGACGCAGATCAAAGTCAACACACCGCAGGAGGCCTTTTCCGTTTACTGTTCGCTTCACGGCTGTCAGATCATGCGCGGCATCCGCCGTTGCCCATCAACAGACGAACTCCTGCGATGGTTCGAAGAGGGCCTGCAGTTGCCCAAAGGCAAAGACGCTGCGGTGCAAAGAAAACACAAAAGTTCGTTCCCTGAAGCCGAGCCATCGGCGTGATGGGTTGGACACCGCTCCACGCAAGCTTCTTATTCGGCTGACAGCCAGACAGATGTTGATGCCAGCTCGTTGTTGTCTGAGTCTGAGTGTTTCATTCGGCTGCCAGCCAGTGCCAGCTCGTTCTGTTGTTTGACTGCTTCGGCTGCCAGCCAGTGTAATCGCAATGGGCAATGGGGTAAGAATCCCTTAAAGAGGGATTGCTTGTTTCACCTGCAACAAGAGAGTTGCCACAGAAGAGGAAACAGTGCCCTGCCAGCACAGTTGATTCATGATTCATGGTTCATTTCATTTCATAAATAATATCAATTGTCAATATCATTCGTATCATGAATCAAATCATATCAATCATATCATATCATATCAATATCAATATCATCATGAACCATATTAATATCATCATTTTCATTCATTTATCATGATTCATTTCATATCATTGCAAATCATATCATATCATTTTGTGATTCATGATTCAGAGGTTCATAGATTCATAGACTATCTGTCTATCTCAGCTCATATGAATATGAATATGATTCAAATTCACATCATTTGTCATTGCTATAAGGCTATATCATTGTCGAATCCTATCTTGTCAAATCATTGTATCTCATGTCACATGTCATCTCATATCACTCATAGCTCGATTCATATTCGACTCACATCAATCATTGTGAGTCGTTATCATTGGTCAGAGTCATGAGTGTCAGTCAGTATCAGTGTCAGTGTCAGGTGTAGTAGTACAGTATAGTCTCGTCGTCTATAGTCGTCGTCATTAGTCTAGTCTATATAATATAGGTCTATAGTCTGTCTATAGTCTATAGTCTATAGTCTATAGTCAATGTCAATGTCACATGTCTATACTGTCTATATATTATATATAGACTATAGACTATAGACTATAGTCTAGTCAGTCTGTCTGTCTATAGTCTATAGTCAGTCTGGGTAGAGTCGAGGTCTGAGTCTCACAGCCTCATGCAGTATGCAGCATGCAGCACTTGCTTTTTGTTCGTTGGGGGGGGGGCAGGACGGTCGCAAGAAAGCCCACATGGCATGTCACGTTTGCGGTTTGGCTTTCAAGGCATGTGACATGACATGTGGGGATGCTACTGCCGCACCAGAGGCTACAGGAGTACACCCACTGCTACTACTACTACTACTACTACTACTACAACCACTACTACTACTACTACTACTACTACTACTACTGCTACTGCTACTACTACGACTACGACTACTCCTACTCCTACTCCTACTCCTACTCCTACTGCTACTGCTACTGCTACTACTACTACTACGACTGCTACTGCTGCTGCTACTACTACTACTACCACTACTACACTACTACTCACGACTGCGACTCTACGACTACGACTCCTACTACAACTGCTAGGACGACGAGGGCCACGGTAGTCTGTAGGCGCCATAGTTTCCAGCCGCTTCGAGCTTCTTCGCCTTGGTGCCGCCACACCGCGCGCTTCGGCTGACAGCCAGTGGCTTGCTGAATCCGGCTGTCAGCCAGGCCTGCTTCGGGTTTCGGCTGTCAGCCAGCAATGCCGAAGCCTCCGCATCAGCCGCCGACCATTATCAACGTATCGGCCGGAAGGCTCATACTGTGTGGAAGGCGTGAGGTGGAGGAGGAAGACAACGTCTTCCAAAAGACGAAGGGTGTTGTCGTCAGCTGCGCTGGCGAGACCACCGAGCCGTACAAGTACCACAGCAAGGCGGCCTCGTGGACGAAGCTGACTATCCCGATCGGCTACAGTGGGCGCGAGCGCTCCACTGCATGGGGGTCAGCCATTGTGGCGATCAAGGCGGCCCTCGCAGCCGGGAACGATGTGGCGCCTTGACTGCAGCTAGCAGCTACCCCCCAAACCCTAGACCCCAAAACCCTAAACCCCGAAGCCCTGTTGCCCCTTGCCCAAAGCCTTTTGCCTGTAGCCTACAGCCTATAGCCTATAGCCTATAGCCTATAGCCTTACACCGAAGCTAAACCCTCAACAGCTTAAACTGTTTAAACCTAAGCCCTTAAGGCCCCGAGGGCTACTGCTACTGCTGAATGCTGCTACTTGCTGATGCCAACTGCTATGATTTTGCTACAACAACAACAACAACGACAACAACAACAACTACGACTACTACTACCACTACTACTACTACTACTACTACTACTACTACTACTACTACAACTACTACTTCTTCTACTACTACTACTACTACTGCTACTACTACTACTACTACTACTACTACTACTACTACTACTACTACTAGTACTACTACTGAGTGTCAGTGCCAACTGAGGTCATCCACTGCAACGCTGGATTCCACCGGTCACCTTTGGTTGCCGCCATGGTCTTGGTTGAAACCGGCGGTTGCAGCGACTTGGATGACGCCATGAAACAAATAGCGGGCATGCGCAACATCTGGCACCTCTGGTCAAACCGCGATCTCCTAGGCGACGACAAGACTTTGGGAAAAGCTTGGTTGTGGGCCCAGAAGACGGTTAACCGGACTCCGGCTGCCAGCCAGCGAGGGGAGGCCAGAAGTTCGGCTGACAGCCAGAACGTGCGCGAGCCAAGCACAGGCAAAGGCAGCGCAGGCAAAGGCAAGGGCAAAGGTGACCAAGGCGGCAAAAGCCCGGCTTCGGCTGTCAGCCAGAGCAAGGGCAAAGGCAAAGGTGACCAAGGCGGCCAAAGCCAGACTTCGGCTGTCAGCCAGAACCAGGACGTTCCTGTCAAAAGGATGCCGACGGCCATGGCAGAGGCCGTGGAGCCAGAGCCGCGGTATCTCTTCGAGGTCACCAGCGGCACCTCGTGCTTGATCTGCGACGTAACGTGTCCGTCGGACCTGCACCTGCAAGCGCACCTCATGACAGAGTGGCACATGAACAAGATTCGGGCGAAGCAGCGCGAGGTGCAGGCCGGCAAAGCGGCAGGTTCGGCTGTCAGCCAGGAAACCAAGCCGCCACAGCTGCCGCTTACCTCCAAGGCTCCTCCTGGTGAGCCTGAGCCCTCGGCCAAGACAGCGCAGCCGGCGCAGCCTTTGGCGGCACCTGAGCTGAAAGCACCTCCGAAGAAGCCAGAAGCCGTCAAAGAAGAAAACGAAGGAGTCCCCACCACTGCAAAGGCACCGCCACCTTGTGTTGCAGAAAGCAGCGCCCCAGCTGCAGCAGCGCCTCCTGCAGCACCGACTCCGGCTGTCAGCCAGGCCCCAGCAAGTGGTCCGCCTGCAGCACCGACTCCGGCTGTCAGCCAGACCCCAACAAGTGGTCCACCTGCTCCTGCAGCACCGACTCCGGCTGTCAGCCAGGCAGAGACAAGAGAAGCACCAGAGGAAGCGCCAGCAGCGTCGAGCGCCACCGCAGTGCCTGCAGCGTCGAGCCAGGCAGCGCCGTCCCAGCCCACTCTGCCTCCGGCTGGCCGCCAGAACCCTCTCCCTCCTCGACCACCGCCACCGCGCCGCTCTTCGGCTGTCAGCCAGCAGGGCCAGCAGGTCAAAAGAGAGGCGGACACTGCGCCCCAGCCTGAGGTAAGTCCGCGCATCGTGAAGGCGCGCTCGGACAGACAACGCCTTCTGGCAGAGCTGGCGCAGGTCGACGAGGTGCTGGGCGTGGACAGCTACTACGCCCACCACGGGCTCCGCAACGGCGCCGACACCAACCAGGACGGCCACAACGTCCTTCACCTCTTGGCCGAGGACGTCCGCCTTGGTGAGGTCAGCGAGCTCTTGGCGCTGCGTGTGGCGCAGGAGGCACCGGTCAGTACTCTCAATGAGTACACCAGAGGGGGCCGCCCGGCCGGCGCGACAGCCCTGCACATGCTGGCTGGCGCAGGCCGCGACTCTGAACGGTTGCGGTGCAGGTTGGCTTCCATTTTGATGGAATGCAACGCCAACCCGGAGGCTCGCGACGCTCGGGGGGCAACTGCCTTGCTGCGGGCTGCCGGCGTCGGCTCGGTGACCATGGTTCAGCGCCTCATAGAGGCTAGGGCAGATGTGCACTCTTGCCACGCCACTACCAGGCGTAACGCCTTCGACGTTGGCAATGCCGAGATGCGCGAGTACCTGCGGCGTCAGCACAACCTCAGGGGCACAGGCGCGCAGGGGCCCTCCTCAAGAGCCATGTTCCCCGATCGCTCCCGCCAGACCAGAGACGAAAGGGGCGACACGCACGCGAGCCAGGCACGCAGGGATCGCGGTGAAAGGTACAGGCAGTGGCGCTGAGTTTCTGCTGTCAGCAAGGCCAGTGCTTCTGCTTTCGGCTGTCAGCCAGAAGTACCAAGTAGCAGCGGTGCCTTCGGCTGTCAGCCAGGCAAAAGCGTGCCAGCGTGCCTTCGGCTGTTAGCCAGGCCTCCTTCGGTCCTTCGGCTGTCAGCCAGGCCTCCAACCACGGTTGCCAGCGCAGCTCGGCGGCTCCCTCACAACGTGCCTTCGGCTGTCAGCCAGGCCTCCACGCTGCCGGCGCGCGGCGCTTGACTCAAAGCCGAGTGCACGGGTGGCGCCAAAAAATTCCGTCGGTTTGGGCAGAGGGACTGGGGAAGGGCGGGAAGGGTAAGAGTCGTCTGAGTTGTCGGGTCACATGTCACATGTCACGACACTTCCACGTCTATGTGTCTATGTCAATGTCCCAAGTCACAATGTCTATGTCACATGTCTATAGTCTATAGTCTATAGTCTATAGTCTATAGTCCGTCTATAGTCTATAGTCTATAGTCTATAGTCTATAGTCTACAGTCTATAGTCTATAGTCTATGTCACTGTCTATAGTCTATAGTCTATGTCTATGTCTATGTCAATGTAACAATGTCTATGTCATGTCTATGTCACTGTCTATGTCACTCTATGTAAGTCTATGATCCATGGTCCATGTATGTCTGTATGTCTGTATGATGTATGTATGTCTGTCTAGTCTCTAGTCCCCTGTGCTTCCTCGACCATAGTTTTTGGCTTTTGGGGTGGTTGCGAACCACCTGGTTCCCAGAGACTCCAATATCCCTTAAGGAGTATACTTTAAATTATAGTAGGATCCTTAATATGATTTAAGGAATATTCCCTAATTAAGGGATATTGGAGTATCTGCCGCTTGCCCCTTTTGCGGAGAAAAAAGGGGGATACCAGATCCGTGCCAGTTTAGCAGTGCATGTGTGTTGATCACCAGTACTTCCCGACTCCATCGCCCCACTGCTTCCCGACTGCTACTTGCCACACCAACTGTAGCCCTCTATAGCCTGTAGACTGTAGACTGTAGACCTAGCCGCCTAGCCCGCCTAGCTTCTGCCGCAACGGTCGCGCTGCGCTGCTTCGTGCCTTCGGCTGACAGCCAGTGCAGCGTGCTGTGCGGTTTCGTGCCTTCGGCTGACAGCCAGTGGAGCAGCGGGTAGTTTGCTACGTCCGGCTGTCAGCCAGGTTCGGCTGTCAGCCATGAAAAGATTGGCTCCAGTGCAGCCAGAGACGTGGTCTCAGTTAAGGGAGGAGGAAATCGAGGAGCAAGAGAACCAGTTATTGGAAGCCCAGGCCCGATTGGGAGATTTGTTGGCCGAGCGGCGGCAAATGGCCGAGCGCATCCGATTGCTTGAGGCTGCGAACCGTGCCTTTATGGCGGCGATCACAGGGCTAACCCAAGACTTGCAGCATTTGGTGTCGGTTTTGGAACCGCAAGTTTCAGAATCCGCGGATGCAGCTGATGCAGCTGTGGTGCAATACGAGCTCAGCTGCGAATTGGACGATGTTTCGATGGCTCTAGCTGGTGCGCTGGATCGGCTGGCTACGGCAGCTGATGTCGCCGAACGGCTGCGTGGTGAAAGCGAGGCAGAGACTCAAACGTTGGTGGTTGAGCAGGCAGGGCTGCGCGCACATGCAGTTCTTGACGAAAATCAAGATGCCCAGCCCTTCGTGATGGACTGGAGCCCATGAAGAAAGTTCTCTGCCAAAATCCGGCTGCCAGCCAGATCGGGTCGCAGTGAGCGGAGCCTTCCGGCTGGCAGGCAGATGCACGGCTGCTGGCGGCCTGCCTTCGAGAAACCGACTCCGTGCCAAACTCCGGCTGCCAGCCAGATTGGTTGCGCGGCTGCTGGCGCCCAATTTTTTTAAAGTGCCCATAGCCCATAGTGCACTAAGTTCCACGGCGCACAGAGACTACGCTGAAGGCAGCAAAGTTCGAAGTCAACCGCAATGGTTTGCGTTTGTGTTGGTCGTGCAGAGGCAGTTGTGCATGTTGCGTGTTGTTAGCCTTTGGCTACAGGGGTGCAGGGAGTAGTCGCATGATGCAAGGCTAGCTTTTGGCAGCATGAGAGTCGACAAACATTGCAGCACATGTGAACAGAGGAATGCAGCACATGTTTCAGCCGTTTTAAAGGGCAGCCTATACGGCTTTAAGCATGCATTTTTAAACCCAGCCAGAGCCCGCAGTTCACGCCCACGGATTTTTTCGGTAACAGTCTAGAGTCTAGACTATACACTGTATGAAGGACTATAGTCTATAGTCTATAGTCTAGAGTCTATAGTCTATAGTTAGTTAGTCGAGTCGACGATTAGCTTTTTAATTTTTGAATTATTGATAAATCAGCAAAATGAATTGTATGCTGCTGTATGCTGTATGCAGTGCCATCATATTGCATATTGCTGCATATTATTATTAATTATTAATTACTATTAAATAATTTAATACAAAGTATCACTGAATCACTTATAATTCTATACCAGGGAAGGGCTCACTCTTATTGAGTGTGCAGCTCGATGTAGGATGATATGCAAGGATGTCAACTGTCAACGAGGTAGGGGCGGCTGGTTCATGGTTAGTGAGGCCACTACAACAGGCAGACGGCACCTTGAATTTGGAAAGAAATTTGTCCAAGTCCTCGTCACCGATGAGAGACTATCCTGGTGACACGCTGCAGCACTTTGCGCTGAGCTTTCTGTGACTTGGGACCGAGTGAGAAGGACTCACCCGCTGCAGGACGACGTGGGCGTTTTAAGTGCGTTGCAGTTTGTAGGTCGCTTGATTTCAACAATCCAAACCGAAACCTGCAACTAAGTTGAACCATGAATCCGAACTAGAATCAGAAATGACCTGAGCTATTGTGTTTCGGAATTTCCGGAATTTCCGGAAAAATTGGGTGCGTAATTTCCGAATTTCCGGAATTTCCGGAGGAGCGTAAGTTACAGAGGGTTTCCGTTAGTTACAGTATGGTTTGCGTTAGTTATCAGCCTCGTAACTTTCATACGGCAGAAATTCCATTAATTCAATAATTCATAATTTCCGGAATTTCAGGAATTCCAGAAATTCAATAAATCATAATTTCCGGAATTTCCGGAATTTCCGGAGGAGCGTAAGTTACAGAGGGTTTCCGTTAGTTACAGTATGGTTTGCGTTAGTTATCAGCCTCGTAACTTTCATACGGCAGAAATTCCATTAATTCAATAATTCATAATTTCCGGAATTTCAGGAATTCCAGAAATTCAATAAAATATAATTTCCGGAATTTCCGGAGGAGCGTAAGTTACAGAGGGTTTCCGTTAGTTACAGTATGGTTTGCGTTAGTTATCAGCCTCGTAACTTTCATACGGCAGAAATTCCATTAATTCAATAATTCATAATTTCCGGAATTTCAGGAATTCCAGAAATTCAATAAATCATAATTTCCGGAATTTCCGGAATTTCCGGAGGGGCGTAAGTTACAGAGGGTTTCCGTTAGTTACAGTATGGTTTGCGTTAGTTATCAGCCTCGTAACTTTCATACGGCAGAAATTCCATTAATTCAATAATTAATATTTTCCGGAATTTCCGGAGGAGCGTAAGTTACAGAGGGTTTCCGTTAGTTACAGTATGGTTTGCGTTAGTTATCCGCCTCGTAACTTTCATACGGCAGAAATTCCATTAATTCAATACTTAGCAATGAATTGAATTTCAGAAATTCCAGAAATTCAAAAATAAACAGGGGCATCTAGCGCGCTTGCCTCACCCCAAGCGGGCGTGGGCCATGGGCTCTAGGACAGTCTAGTGAGTCAGTCTAGTGACTAGTGTAACTGTGCATACCGTACAGGCATACAGTAGCACTGGCAAGGAGCTGCGCGGGACTCAAAGCCATGGCGCCGCGCAAGCGCCCGGCAGCTCTGCCGCGTCCAGTGGAAAAAAAGCCGCGCGGCAGCGGCATCGCCGAGTACTTCCGGTGCGACGACGTGCCAAGTTCGGCTGACAGCCAGATACCGACTGGCAGTTTTCCGGCTGCCAGCCACGAGCCTGCCAACACCGAGGCCGAAGCCCCGCCTCCCAAGCGGCTTTGCGCAGGTGCTGGCATCAGCGAGGAGGTCTGCCAGGTAGGGTTTAGGAAGTTTACGGTTTATTGGCTTAGGGCTCGGGCTAGGTTTAGGGGCTTCGGGGGTTTAGGGTTTAGAGTCTGCCATATAGCCTGCAGCCCTCAA
This sequence comes from Symbiodinium sp. CCMP2592, assembly GCA_905221615.1. Taxonomy (NCBI): domain Eukaryota; class Dinophyceae; order Suessiales; family Symbiodiniaceae; genus Symbiodinium; species Symbiodinium sp. CCMP2592. The sequence continues at coordinate 512,028 of CAJNDT010000280.1, read as the reverse complement.
ACCTTAAGTCCCTAGACTATATAGACTAAAGCCTAAAGCCTAAAGCCAGCCCAAACCAGCCCTAAACGGCGCAGGACCCTAAAACCCTAAACCACGGCTCAAGATTGCTTGATCGCCAAAGTGCGGCGGCAACGGATTGTCACCGTAAGGACCGTAAGCAAAGTGTCCGGCTTCACTATGTACCGTGGTCGAGAGTCCAGTTATATAATGTGCCCCCTGGGAAGCCCCTGAGAGGCCCGGGGGAAAATCTAGGGAATTTGTACTGAATTTGAGCCGAATTTGAACTGAATTTGAAGCGAATTTGAAGCGAATTTGAGCCAATTTGCATAGATTTTGAACCCTAGGGGTCACACAGTTTTGTCCTACTGCCCTAGGGGGCAAAAAAAAATGGATATCGGCCTGCGGCAGGAACGGAATTCGTCTGAAGGCAAGAGGGTTGAAGACGAAGATTCATGTTTCAGTGTCAGGACTCTCAGGATTGCCAAAACTTACTTTGCGGCAGTAACGGAATTCGCCCGAAGGCAAAAGCATGGAGTTGAAGACTTGAAGATACATGATTCAGCGTCGCGAGTCTCAGGAATTTAGCCTGCGGCAGTAACGGAATTCGCCCGAAGGCAAACGCAGGGGTTGAAGACTTGAAGATACGTGCTTCAGCGTCGCGAGTCTCAGGATTGCTAAAATTTTAACTGCGGCAGCAACGGAATTCGCCCGAAGGCAAACGCAGGGAAGACTTGAAGATACATGATACATGGTTACATGATACATGATTCAGCGTCGCGAGTCTCAGGATTGCCAAATTTAGACTGCGGCAGCAACGGAATTCGCCCGAAGGCAACAGCAGGAGTTGAAGACTTGAAGATACATGATTCAGCTTCGCGAGTCTCAGGATTGCCCAAATTTAGACCGCGGCAGCAACGGAATTCGCCCGAAGGCAACAGCACGGGTTGAAGACTTGAGGATACATGGCAGGCTGCGGATATTTTTTTTGCTCCGCAGCCGCCGGAGCACTGTCTTGAGTCTGATGTTCTTGCTTGCTGATACCAACGGTCCTTTGCGAATCGAACGGAGACCCTTCAAAAGGGCGGCTGTGCGCCGCGGCCCCTGCGTGGGCCGCCGCGCGAGCTTCACCAGGCGCTGCAGGATGCCCAGGGAGCGAACGCCGGCAGCCCGCAGCACGCAAGTGGCGCCCCGGGCATCACGCGCCTCTAGGTCGGTGCGGTGATCAGCCGGGACCGCAAGCGTTCGGAGTCTCGGCCCGCACCACACAACATGTGAAGGGCTGTTGCTCCAGCTGGCTTGTGGGCATGTGTGCGCCGCGGCCCCTGCGTGGGCCGCCGCGCGAAGCTCCACCAGGTAAACTTCCTGGTTGCCGAAGGCACGGGTCACGTGGACGTCGGGGCGAACCTCCACCAAGCGCTGCAGGATGCCCAGCAGCACGAAAGTGGCGCCCTCAATGGGATATTGGAGTCTCTGGGTGGCTTGACTGTGACTCTGACTCTGACTCTGACGTGACTGTGGTTTGATTTCGATTCTCTTTACTTTGTTGAGTACTGAACTGATTTCAGATTTCGTAGCTCTCGTCACGCTTGCCACGTCGAGTCGAGTCATGTCACACTCACAGAGTCACATGCATGCATGCTGCGTGTCATCAGTCATCACAATCTGTCCGTGATGTCTTTGTCGTCGTCGCGTCACGTCATGCATGCGGTCATGCTGCGGCCTATGGCTAGTTGCGTGAGTCTTAAATTAATAAATTCAATTTTTCATGAAAATTTTAGTCTGAGTCTTAGTCTTAGTCTTAGTCTTAGTGTTTACAAAAATCGGCCAACGGTGCCGGCGTTATCCGCGGCGAAAAGAAAAAAGGGTTTCGGCGGTTTCGGGTTCGGTTTAGGCGGTTTAGGCAAGCAGCCCTACCTAAGCCGCGCAGCCTAAGTCTAAGTCTAAGTCGCAGTCTAAGTCTAAGTCTAAGTCTAAGTCTATCAGCCTGACAGTCTATTTATTTATTTTAAATGACTCTGAATATCAGGAGCCGGGATCGTCGGCTGTCAGCCAGGGTCCCACAGCGGCAGCGGATGAGGCTGCTAATGATGCCTACGATTCGTTCGATGACATGGTGCGAGACTCAGTGCAAGAAGCACAGAACAGGCGCTGGATGGACAGCGGGTTCTTTCACTCGGAGGAAGAAGAGTTGTCGCCGTTGTCGCCGTCGTATGAGCATGAAGAGAAGTTGAGAGACTGCCAGCGCCAGCCGGCTGCCAGCCCGAAAACGTCAGGGCAGCACGAGCCAGAGGACAACGGCACGACCGCCGAGCAGCCGCAACCGCTGGAGTCACAAGTGGACGGGAGAGTGAACGCAGCAACAGAGCTGGAGTCAATGGCGGAGCCACTCAGGAAGGAGGAGCAGCCGGAGCACAATGACAGCCAGGCGGAGCCACTCAGGAAGGAGGAGCAGCCGGAGCACAATGACAGCCACAGCAATTTGCAGCAGCAGCCGGCTGTCAGCCCGACAACACCAAGGCAGCCGGAGGCCCAACTGGACGGAAGCAAAGAAAACAGTAACAGAGCAGCCGCAGTTGGAGTCAGAGGTACAGCCAGTCAGGAGCCAGGCACGCGTGGTTTCGGACTACCTATCTGATGCCTACTGGAGTTCCCATTTGTCACCTATCAAACCCCGGCAACTGACAATGGTGGCAGGAGCCCTCCGCCAACCGTGGCCGCAACAGTGATCGTAGCGCAGCCGGAGCATAGCCATGGCTGCAGCAATCTGCAGCAGCAGCCGGCTGTCAGCCCGACAACACCAGCGCAGTACCAACAAGAGGACAACAGCACGACCAGCGAGCTGCAGCAGCAACAGCAGCAAGCTGTACAAGTTCCTGTACAAGCGCAGGTAGTAAAAGAAAGCAAGGAGCAAGAACAGCGGCCACCGGAGCCGCAGCCCCAGTCAGAGCCAGGGTTACTGGGAAAGGAGGAAACAAAGACCAAGCAGTCGGAAGCCAGCAGTCTGCAGCAGCAGCCGGCTGTCAGCCCGACAACACCGGGGCAGTGCGAGCAAGAGGAGTGCAGACAGCAGCAACCGCCGGAGTCACAACTTGACGTAACCTTAGACGAAGCTGCAGGCAAAGAGCAACCTCCGCAGCCGCAAACAGAGCTTCAGTCAGAGCTGTTCAGCAAACAGGAGGAAAGAAGGCAGCACGAACAAGCGCCAGAGAAGGAAGGCAACAAAAGCGCAACAGCCACCACCGCCGCAGTGCTTTCCGCTGACAGCGAGCAACCCACGGAGCCTTTAGTACTGGGGAAGGAGGAAACAAAGCAGTTGGAAGCCAGCAATGACTCCAGTCTGCAGCAGCAGCCGGCTGTCAGCCCGACAACACCGCGGCAGTGCGAGCAGGAGGAGAACACTGCAACAGTACACGAAGACTCAGGCAAAGAGCAAAACCGCCAACCGCAAGCGCCAGAGTTGGAAAGCAGCAAAAACACAACAGCCAACGGTGCCGCAGAGTCTTCGGCTGCCAGCCAGAAGCCTGCGGAGCCTTTGCTCACACCAGACTCGCTCGCTTTGGTTCAGAAGGTGCAAGCGAACAGGGACCAGCAGTCCGACGAGTCCTTCGAAGCACTTCTGCAGGCTTGCAAGCAGCACGAACTGTTTGCTGCCTTCGAGGCAGACTTCCTCGAACACTGGGATTCAGATGAGCCATGGATCTTTCAAGAGTCGGAAGATCTTGAATTGTTTTTCGATTTCGTGCAAAGGAAGGCGAACTTAGACTTGCACCGTTTCGCCCGGGAAGCTTCGGACTCAGAGAGCTCGCAAGAGGACGTGTCCAAGACTAAGACTCAGACTCCGGCTGACAGCCAAGACAGAGCGCCCGCTGCTGACACTGCCACCCAGGCTGATTGTTTTCCAAAATCTTTCGGCTGGCAGCCACAGGACAGCGACAGCGACAGCGACAGTGTGTCGGGAATGCTGGAAATGGTAGCCCGAGCCAAAGACAATGACGGGCATGAGTCTGAGCCACGTAATCAAGCAGCAAAGGATCTTGGACCAGAGCGGCTGGTCCTTCAAGAGCCGGCGTTGTTTGCGCAAACCGAAGTGTGGAAGTTTTTGCAGCTTGCTTGGGGCAAATTGTCCCAGCAGCAGCGACAAGACTGCCTGCTCAATCTGACCAAACACACCCACTTCCGTGGCGAGGCAGGTGACACCTGGCGGCCAAGCGGGCCTTCCATCGGGACGATGTGCTCTGGCAGTGGAATGGCAGAACTTGTGCACAGAGTTTTGACCGAGGCGTTGCAGACAAGAGAAGTGCTTGTGCACAGTTGCGAAAAAGAAAAGTACAAGAAAGGCCACCTGCTGCAGTACGTCGCTCCGATCATGGAGCAAGGCAACCCGGATCCGGCTGTCAGCCAGAGGCACGGTTGCGTTTTCACAGAGTTTGCCTCATTGGCAGGAACGTCAGCTTACTGCGATCGCCACCAACGCACATGCCGCATCCAGCCATCGCCGCTGCTTGTTGTTGTTGGATACTCTTGCAAGCAACTTAGCAAAATGAACAACGCCAGCAACGTCGGAGTGTTGAGATCGCAGACAGGCTCCAGTGGGGAAACATGCTTCGCACTCATGAAGTATTTGCGGCAGCACCGGCCCGTTGCTGCGCTGCTTGAAAATGTGGAGGAGATGTCCAGAGAAAGCCAGGAGTCAGACAACGTTGCTTTCTTTTTGGAGCAGCTGGAGGCTTTGGAGTACAGTTTGGCCACAAAGCTTCTCGAAGCGTCGCACTTTGGGTTGCCGCAGGCTCGCAAACGTGCCTGGCAGGTTCTCCTGAACAGGTCCGTGTTTGACTGCTCTACGGAAACCCTTGACTCCATCGCACAGGCGATCCTGAACACTGCTTCGTCTCTCGGCTGTCAGCCACGTCCGGCAGTGGATTTCCTGCTTCCTGATAACGATCGCTACGTAGAGGAGGTGCTGGCGAAAAAAAAGCAGGCAGCCCGTGACAGCTCTGGCGAACTGGAGGCTTGGCGGCAGAGGCATCGCGATTTCTTTGCGACCAAGAACATCGCTTGGACAGAAATTAAGCTGCCTGAGGTTGTGCAGAGCAGTCCCTGGGCCTGCCTACTCACAGAACGGGAAAAGGAGGTTCTGGCCTACAGTTTGATGAAGCACTTTGCAGACGTCAAGGCCTCTGGGACGCCTTCCGCTGACAGCGAGGGCCGCCAGTTTGTTGCAGTAGACCTTTCGCAGAGGCTTGACCGAGCCCGAGTCACCAGTTCCCCCGACTTGTTTTTCACGATGCTGCCAACCCAGAAAATCTGGATTTTGGCACGCAGCAAAGAGGGCCTGGTGCTTCACAACCGACTTCTGACGGGCAAGGAATCCTTGAGGTTGCAAGGATTTCCAGAAGTCTCGGAGCTGCAGGTGACTGACCACCAGCAGCAAGACCTTGGTGGCAACGCCTTCGCCAGCACAATTTTGATGGCATTGCTTCTGTCGCTATATTCCCACCTTCCGCAATACATGTGGACCGACAAAGAGCAAGAAGAAACGGCTGCAGCTGATGATGTGGAGCGGTTGCTTTGTGATATAGACGACCTGGACTAGTTCTAGCGCCTCCTGGCAGCAAAGGGCCGCGTGTACGGCTGACAGCCAGTTGGACAGCAGGGCGCACTCCCGTGGCGCGGCGGTGGCATAGCTGCCCCCACTGCCTTGGCTGTGAAGCTGTGAACTCGCCCTGTTTGAGTTTTTGGACGTTTGAAGGCCTGTAGGGCCGAACCACGAGCACCACGTCTTTACACAGCTGAGTGCGAAAACCGGTGAGTGGGTGACGGTGCGTGCTTTGATTGAGCAAGTGAGCAGCTTGACAGGCCGGCTGTGGTACAGTGTTCCGACGTCACGTTCAGTTATGTTATGTTCAGTTCTGTCATTCTGTCTTCATGCTTGGGAACTCCGTGTGACATGTGACATGTGGATGCTTCCATGGGCTCAAGTCAAAGTGGCCCCAAGTTGAACTATCTATCAGTCTATCAGTAGTGAAGTCAAGTCAGTCAAGTCTTAGGAGTTTGACAGACGTCTACAGTCCTCTGGAGAGAGCCTGAAACGCAGTAGGTGGTAAGACTAGACGAGAGTTGCCTGGCCCTGGTGAGCAAGTGCGGACGGGGGCCGCTGCGCTGAAGTTGGCTGCGTTGTTGTTGTTGTTGTTGTTGTTGTTGTTGTTGTGCTCGGCTGCCAGCCTGTTTTGTGCTCGGCTTTCAGCCTGTTGGGCACTCGGCTGTCACCTTGTTGTGTGCTCGCCTGTCTCTCTCGGCTGTCAGCCATGGACGAGGACTTGAAATCCGTCGCCGGCCGCTCAGAACGCTCAGAGGGGGCAAACACTGCTTCGACAGCTCTGTGTCAAAACTCCGCCGCCGGGACGGTGGTAGACGGACAAGTCTTCTTGAAGGTGCGCAGCTGCATCGCTTGCGGTCGCAAGAACTGCGACCTAAACGAAATCAGGGCAGGCTTGTTGTCGAAAAGCCGCTTCACAGTGTGGCATAGAGGCACCCCAGAGGATCCTCAGTCCAAGCACGACAGGGTTTGCCAGCTCACGTACCAGCACGGCGCCTTCGGAGACGAATCCATCGAAGAGTTTGTCAACAATCGGATGAAAAGAGATCCGCAGCTGCAGGCCGAGTTCATAGCAGCTCGAGGTGCCATGCTGGAGCTGCTCAACGAAGGCAAAGCGCGGTTCAGGGGCAAGACAATGGACTCCGCCAAGCAGCGCCTGGAGCTTGCCAGAAAGAAGTCTGTGGAGGAGTTCAAGGAGGCTTCGACTGAGGTGGTGACGGGCTACGTGTGCTGGGACCGGGCGCTCTTCGAGAAGGAGCACCCAGGCCTCATAGAAAAGAAGGGTTTGAAGGTGGCGAAAAAGGTCATAGACGGAAAAAAACGGGAGGTCGTGATGATCAGGAAAAACCGCGAGGGCATCTGGGACGTGAACGTCACCGAGAAGACAGGTGTTCGACAAATGGAAGAAATCGACAACGGCGAGCACGAGATCCATGAGGGTCAGCACAGCTTGAAGTTTTCCTCCTCAAAGAAGCGCCTGCACAACGCACTTGCCGAGAAAGCGAACGAGTCAAGCGTGCTTGCGGCTGACAGCCAGGAAGACCTGAAGGACAAAGCGCTGCCGAGGCTGGCTGAGTCTTCGGACGAGGACGGCGACTACGGGGTGAGGAGCACTTTGCTGGACGAGGGCGATAGTCCGCCAAGGAAAACCCAGCGGCCGAATCCAAGCAGCGGCAGTGGTGCCAACTTGCCTGCGCCCAAAAACAAAGCCAGAGGCGGACAGCAAGCGCAGAATCCGATTCCTGCTGGCAGCAAGTTTCCCGATTCTGCTGTCAGCAAGCATCTGTCAAGTGAGAGGCGGGAGTCTCGAGAGCAACCTCCAGGACCTACAGACAACAAAGCGGACACAGCCGGCCGAGGCCGGCCGAACAAGTTTAACAACAAGACGCCGGTGGAAGTCCTGGAGTCCAGCGGCCTGGTGGAGGTGAAGACTTGCCGGCAGAGCGTGCAACTTGCCAGCAACAATTTTTTCTGCTCAGAGTCTTGGAGTCTCAGTCCCAGTCCGAGTCCTACTTGTATCTGTAGTCTGCAGTCCGTGGTCCGTATATATTATATAATATAATTTACATAGAGTCGAGTCATACAGAGTCATCATACAGTCATACAGTCATGCGTTGAGTCATACAGTTATCTTGGGGCATCATCCAAGGGTGGACTTCTTGTCGAGAGACATCTTGAACAAGCTTTGCACAGATGTTGAAACAACGGAAGTTTACAAGAAGACGATGGCCGAGTTCTCAGGGAAGACTAGCGAGTACCAGAGGAAGGCCACCGCGCTGGAAGCCAAAGTGAAAAAATGGCAAAACCGGCCATCTGAAACTGATGAGCTGGCAGGAAGGCAGAAGGAGCTTGCGAGCATGCTTCACGCAGCGGCAACAGTGTTTCAGCTGTCAGCTAAGAGATCGCCCAACACAGACAAGATGGAGCAGATCCTGACAACTTTGAGACATGAGGGCTTGGAGGCAGGACTTAAGATTCGCGAAGTTTTTGAGTTTTGTGTATGTTTACCAGTATAGGCTGGCGGCTGGCTGATAATCCATAGTCCATAGTGCATGGTCCATAGCTATAGTCTATAGTCTATAGTCTATAGTCAGTATAGTCTATAACTGCAGGCTGTTTGGATCCTGCAGGTGCCCATGGCCTGGTGTGACTTGCTGCTCCAAGAGAAGCTCGCGGAATGCTTGCGCTTCAAGAAGTTGGACGAGTTTGCGCGCACGTGCCAGCCAGGGAAAGGTCCTTTCGAGGGAGTTGCAGACGAGCGAGCTGACGTGATGCAAGCCTGCATTCACAAGTGCCTTGGCCAAATTTTGTGCGACCTTGTTCCGGATCCGGCTGTCAGCCAGAAGAAGAACAAGAAGGGAGCAGCAACTGCGAAAGAAAGGAACGCTCAAATCCAGACAATGCTGGATCTGGCCTTGCGTTTGGTGGAGGAAAACGCACTGCCGGAGGAGATGTTGCGAGACTTGGACATCCTAGCCGATGCACTTGATGAGAAAAGAGCGGACCATGCTACTGCGCACAACCGGCTGTCAGCCTGGAAGCAGGACGACGAGTACTTTGGTGTTTTGCGGCCAGTGGTCAGAAATGAGCACTGGTCTGCGCTCGTCCAGCAGTTTTCCGCCCCAGCCTCCGCCGCCTCGACCTCTGCCTGCCTCCGTTCTGCTTTCAACAAGGTGAACGGGAACACGTCGCCAGTGTCAGAACAGGACAGAGGCGAACTTGTGGGCGCACTCCAGGGCTCGGCTGAGCAACCGGCCGATTATGACTATCTGAATAGCGTGTTGTGCGGTCTGCAGCTGTTGGCAGAAGAAGCAAACAAGCAGCAAAAGGACTTTGTTCTGCGCGTTTGCAAAGACATTTGCGGCCGTGGTGTGTCTGCTTCAGATTTTCATGGGGATGAGGATTTGATGGAGCAGATGTTCGCGAAAGGTCACTGGGAAGTTTCGGTTGTGAAGAACGCAATTTCAGAGAGTGCAGCAGAGCAGCAACACAAGAACACGGTGCTGCAAACCTGCGAGAAGCTTGCGGCAGCGAGCAGCAAAGTTTGCCTGTGGCATGGGTTGCTGAACGCCATACTGACTTTGGCCAAGACGGCGCAGGAGCATGCGGACAATGGGTTGGATGCAAACGTCCAAGACGATTTGGTGCAGTGCTGGAGTGAGGTGAAACACCGACTGCAGACAGACCCGGAGATAGCCGCAGCAGCTCAGCCCGTCAAGGAGGCCTTGGAGAACTTGCTGAACGCCACGAAGACTGAGCAAGTGGGACCTCAGGTCTACGAAGGCGCCATGACGGAGCTCCGGCTGTCAGCCATGGAACTGCTGAGGCTTGCCAAAGAGCGCCGCAAGCCAGAAGTGCAGGAAGCTGCTAGCAACTTGCGAAAACTCGAGCATCGCTGCATGCAGTGCTGCTCGCTGTCAGACACGCCGGTCTTCGCTAGGTCTTGCGTCAGCCTTGTCACCACCGAGTTCGCCGGTGTGTGTGAGGTGTTGCCTTCCGCTGCCAGCGAGCAAATACCGGATGATATTTTGAACAGCTCGGTTATGCAGCACTTGCGAGCCGCCAATGACAAGGAGACCAACAAGCAGAAGCTGGTGCATGTGCTGCACTCTAGCGGCTGCGAGCAGTTCTTGGAGCAAGCGTCCAAGCTACTGGAAAGGCTCGAGCCACTTTTCACAGCTAAGAAGGTGTCACTTGAAAAGCTCCTCGTGGAGGCTGCTGCCAGTGCAAAAGCCAAGCTGGTTAATCCCCACATGGGCATGGATGAGTTCTTGCAGTCCGCAGCCTCTGGTGAAGCTCTCAAGAAAGCCTTGAAGCAACTGCGTGCAGCGGAAAGGGACATGCAAGGCCACGGCATGCTACAGGACGGCTCTGAGCTGCAGCGCGACGTCTCTGAAGTCAAGGCGTCTTGCCGTTTGCAGATCATCAAATGGGGAATCGTGACTTTGGTCGCCAATGCCGACATCGCGGCGGACAACAGCAAGGGGAAGGGCCTCAGGAAAACTTTGCGGGACGTCTGGAACAGTCATTGTGATGATGGTGATGTCAAGAGTGTCCTGGGGCAGGCGGTAGTGGACTTGGTAGAGCAGTCGTTGGCGACACCAGAGAAGACCGAGGACCCCGGCGCCGTTGCGCCCAAGAAGCGTGGTAAAAAAAAGTAGGTCTGCGGCTGACAGCCAGCGCCACGACGACTACGAGTCACTACACGTCCGGCTGACAGCCAGCCACCTGCCAACTTTGCGCTGCAACGTCCGGCTGACAGCCAGCTCCTGCGAGCTCTGCGCTGCTGCGTCCGGCTGCCAGCCAGGCACGGCGAGTTCTGCGCTGCAGCGTAGAGAGTCTGAGTCGTTTTTGAAACTCCTCCTTTTCCTGTCGGCCCGGTTCCTAGCCCGTAGCCCCAAAGTGCGACAGCGTTCCAAGCTAGGCTAAACCGCAAAACCTCACACTCAGCCGGGCTGTCAGCAAGGGGGGTTGCCCACGTCACTGTCACTGCGAGTTGTGTGCAGAAGAAATGAGTGCCAGGGATTCATGAGTCATTCGTCATTATACTATTTATCTTAAATATGAATCTGAATGAATATATAATATTTATATATATCATATAATTGTGTGATTTTTAGTATTATTATTGTTATATATAATATATATATATATATATATATAACATATATTATATACATATTAATTTCCGGAATTTCCGGCAAATCATGAAATTCATGAAAGCCGAATTTCCGGAATTTCCGGCAAATCCTAAAATTCATGAAATCCGAATTTCCGGAATTTCCGGCGAATCACGAAATTCATGAAATCCGAATTTCCGGAATTTCCGGAATTTCCGGAAAATCATGAAATTCATGAAAGCCGAATTTCCGGAATTTCCGGAAAATCATGAAATTCATGAAAGCCGATTTTCCGGAATTTCCGGAGAATCATGAAATTCATGAAAGCCGATTTTCCGGAATTTCCGGAAAATCATGAAATTCATGAAAGCCGATTTTCCGGAATTTCCGGAATTTCCGGAAAATCATGAAATTCATGAAAGCCGATTTTCCGGAATTTCCGGAAATTCATAGTATTGGAATGATTGGAATTATTGGAATTTCAGGAATTTCCGGAAATTCATGATATTCGAATTATCGGAATTTCAGGAATTTCCGGCAAAACGAGCAACATGAATTTCCGGATGGACGCTAAACCATCTTCCAGAAGCAAGCTCTTGGATTCACACAAGGTAGGGGTTCCTTATTATAAATTATAGTAACTTTGTCGAAGTTGGGTAGCATTTTACATATTTATGGATATTTAAACCCAATAAGGAATAAACGTGTAATTTTGCATCCTATCCCAACCATGAACTAGGTAAAGTGGGCCCCAAAATCCTATTACGGGTTTGCCCTCAGCTTTGCACTGGAAATCGACATCTCAGAGGGGTCGGAAGGGTTTCTACAGGGGCCCTGCAGCCCAAACCAGAGCCCTGAAGGCACTTGGACGCGCGTGCCGTGGACGTCGTGCGTCACGGCCACAGCTGACATGCAGGGGTTTTCACCCACCTAAACTTCACAGACTGGAACTTCGTGAAGGCTCAAAATCCTGACGTTCAAGTCTTTGCCGGCACTTAAGGTGCTCTGAAAAGTTGCTTCGAGGCCCACATACCTTTTCAGTGGGTTCCCTTACTTGGATGATGTAAAGCCGTGGATTCACAAACATCGCAGAAGAAACTTCGAGCCCTACATGGTTTCGTGTGACCGAGGCACCAGACATTACAAATGTTGGTCCACAGGGGTCGTTAATGGAACTATATGTAACACACCCCAAATGCCCTCTTTGAAGGTTCTGTTTATAAAGGCCACTTTTGTCTATTTTTCCAATCAAAGGGTGTCGAAGTCTCTTGCCTTCTTAGCTTTGCCGGTGTTGAAGGATTCTCAGGCCTCTAGGGCTCCAGTGCTGGGTCTTTCGGCTTAGCAGAGTGAATAAGCAAGGAGAAAGTTAGTTTTTAGCTTGGGAGTGCCGGCAAAATACAGTACAATCCCTTCACCAACTACAAAACCTCAGCATTGGGGCCTGAATACTATGCATTATAGGGTTCCATGTTTGTACAAACACTATAACTACCCCAAGCCTTGTTCTAATCACAAAGACCACATATTCCCTGGCCCAAACCGTAAATTCACTTTGATCAAATGTGAAACCATGTTCACTTGTCGTAACCACGAAGGCACATCATTTGTCTCCCTTTACTAGGAAGACATCCCGACGCTGAGTCTGGCGGTTCCTCGCAGGCCGTTGAGAGGGGCCTTCTTTGTGTGGCTGGTGCTCTAAGGTTCCAGGGTTTAGGGGTCTTAGGGTCTTTGGAGTTATGTACGATTTCAAGGTGTTGTGTTTGGTTTCGGGGTGTTCAATTGAGGAATGCTTGCTGGGGTTTCAATCGGAGAGAGTGGGTGTTTTGGTTCAAGGATTTTGTATGTATGTAATCGTAGGTTTTTTGTCTACGTCGGTTTGTGTTTCGCAGTCTGGCATGTTATCGTCAGGAGGAAACATGGTCTATGTTGAGCTGGAGACTTGGGGGTGGTTCTTCGTTCAAAGCCCAGAATTCAGCATTCAGGGGTTTCGGTTAGATAAGCAAGTACAACTGCTTATGTATATATACATACATATACACACACACACACACTGTGAGTAAGTAAACGATCAAGCATGCAGGCAGGCAAGCAAGCAAGCAAGCAAGCAAGCCGTGCCGTTAAACGAACCGTTAGCAAGTCATATCCGGCCCTCGGAGGAAGACCTTTTCTGGACATGTCCGAGCGGGAGCATCACAAAGACCGTGCAACTCAAGTTAATCCTCAGAACCGTAAACCCCTGCCGTGCACTTGGTTTAAAGTTCATGGTGCCCAAAACCGTGAACTTCAAACCCTAAACTCCTTGGTTTGCTATCCCTGCTCCAGGCCCTCCTTTCCGGCACTGCAGGGCTCTCCAAGTTGGAGCCTCGGATGCTTGCAACGTTTGTCCTTCCAAGTGTGCATGTGTGCTTCCAAGATATTTTGATGCTTGGTGCTGGTTGAGCTTATAGGTATTATAGGTGCCCAGTAAAGACTGTTAGTGCCTGGCGCGTTGCGCAGACAGCTGATTTCACTTGTCCACACTTCTATAGTGTTCGTACACGCAGTATACATTTTGCTTATCCCACGGCTCACCTCGCAAGCTCAGAACAAACATGCAAAAGGCATTTACATCAGGACCCAGAAGTGATTCGTCCCAGAACCGAGAACGCGCACATGAACCCAACAGTCCCACAACAATCCTAAAATTGCAAGAAAGGAATCCAGTCTTTAACGTCCAGAGCCCTGGGCCTAGAGTGCTGGAACCTCAATAGGCCCAGCAGCTTGCACCCATGACAGCCCTCAAGAAACCCCTACTTAAGCCTGTTCTAAAGCCGATGATCCCTTCATGTCGCCATGGCTGAAGACACGGGGTCCGGCTGCTTCCGGGCCCTCTTCGGGCAGGTTCCGGCATGAGATTCAAAGCCTAAACTAAGCTCGAGGCAAATTATGTGTGTAAGGCATGTGTACCTACTATGTGCAAGTCAGGTTGTGTCATTCCTTCTGTTTGACGGCTTTCGGATGTTTCAGTGGCCTAGTATTCGAAGCTAAGCCAGCTAAGCGGTGATTCGATGGTGTTTCGCTCTTGGAGCCTTGAAGCACTTGGTAATCCTTAGGTTTTAGGGGTTTAGGGTAAGCTTCAAGTCTGATGGTTCATCGGTTCATCGGGTGTTGCAGCAATAGCTGAAGCTTCCTGCGATACTTGGTTAGCTTGTCTGTGGTCGTGAACTCAGGTAGCAGGTTACCAGCTAAGCTTAAGCCCGCACCCTGCCCCGAGCGAAGTCAAGTCCTGTCCACAATAGCCCCCCCAGCTCCAGGCCCAAACAAAGTCAGACACATACATGTCACCAGCAACGCCATGTCAATCTCCGGATCACAAAGCAGATGATTTTGAGCGTGCTTTCACCAAGTGTGGGTGCCGGCGTGGGTTCAGTGTGCGTTTCCACGTGGAATGTCAAGAAGGGTGTAAGTAGCGGCTTCGCGCTTGTCGAATAGATGGTTTGTGATTTTAGTTCATGTATCCCAGCCTCTATCTCAAACCCCATCCACAAAATCCGAAACCGTTTGCATGACCCGACAGCTGTGCAGGTCTCTGTGGAGCCATATCTGCAAGCGCGGAGCATCCTTTGCCTGGCCACTGGACTCATCGGGTTTAAGATGTAGGGGCTTGGCGACTGGGGTGTCGCAGTTTCACCCTTGCAGAAGAGAAGCTTTGGCGTCTCATCTTGCAAGCAGCGAAAAGGCTTGATTTGGTGCTGCAGGTGCTGAAACCCTTGGTGGCGCATCGCAACAGTTTTTGCCCTATCACGTTTCCAACGAAGCCATGCGAGAATAACAAAAGCCGCGAATTGGACCTGCTGCTAAACGAAGGGCTAGATATTTCTTGACTAATCCCTTCCCTCTAACATGAATATTAGGGGGGGTGCTTGAATATTAGGGTGACGGGACTAAGAGGGTGTTGGGCTCTCTGGTGAGCCGTGTCATTAACTCTGCCTTTCCCTGCGCCGAGGCACGCTGCGCCCACTCGGAATGGACTTACTGCTTGGAGCAGGTCCAGCGTCTGAAGGGCACCTGTATCTAGCTAGCGTGTGCACTGTTCAGGGCCAGAAGACCCTAAACCCTGAACCATAAACCCTTAAAGCGAAACCCCTAAGCCCTAACCCCTAAACTCTCGATAGGAGTTGGAGCCTTTCGCCCTCCTTTGTTATGAACGAAGCAGGAGCTGCTGCTGCAGTCAGAGTCCTTGTTAGCATGATGTTGGAAGGATTACCATTACCTGGACCCCCAAAGTATGCAGAATAATGGCCTTTTTTGTAGATATAGGGCCATTATGTTACTCATTTTGGAGGATTTGGGTAATTAGTTTTGTTCCGTACGCTTCTTTATGATGCATGTACTCTAACATGCTCCAAAATCTTGTCCCAAATTTTCAGGCCCGTGTACTAAAGCACCCCCCCGTCTACGGCCCCTCACAGTCACCCTTTTGGAACACGTTCTAAGGAACCCTTAAGGAGCCCGTTATGTACTCTGATTGTTAAGGCCCAATGAATATACCCCGAGGAAAGAAGTCTTGCGCAGGTGAGGCAGCGATGGAGACAGAAGGCGAATTGTGCCAGGGTTTCAGGGAGGGGGTTTACAGTGGTTCAGGGGTTTGGGGGTAGTCTAGGGACTCTAGGTTTGGGGTTGGCTGAGTCGCTGCAGACCAAATACAAGAATGGGGTTTAGGGTTTAGGGATCTACGGAACTCATGGCACTCTTCAATGGTGAATATATTGGAGAAAGTCGGCTGGTGTCGGACTTCTTGCCGCTTCGGACCAGCACGCGCGACGGCACTCTACAGCCAAAGCCAGCTGGCTCTAGGGTCAAAACGTGACATCGTACACCCTACCTGTTCACCCAAACTAAGAGCGTCTGCCATGCAGGAGGCGAGGTTCAGCGCGCCTCAACCTCTGACCCTAAAACCATCCTAAAACCCATGGCAGCTCGACGTCAGGCGCCCTTCGTCTTAATGACCCGACAGCAGCGAGCTGCCGTTCTCCGATTTCTGCCGCTTCTGGAATCCGCTCTCCTCTTCGAGTGTCTTTGCTGATTTTGGTTTAGAGTATCTTTTGGTGGGTTGTGGTCTGGGATCTAAGGTGTTTTCGGCGAAAGGCGTGGACACTAGTTTTATTTGAACATGTTTTCGGCGGGTTCAGGGCTTATGGGGTTTACGCTAGATTTGAGCCCAGTCGCCAAATTTAAAGGGTTCTTAAACAGGGTCCTATAACTGTTGCTATAAGGGGTATTATGGGGGTTTTATATAGGGGCCTTAATAAACATGATCGGGTTTGGGGGTATTTTGCACTATAACCATAATAAGGAACCCCGAATATAGTATAGGTTAGTATTCAGGCCCCTACAACAAGGACTTCAGGGTTTGGGGCCGAGTTTTTTGTTTTTTTTTGGCGCTATCGCTTGGCTACGGTTTACGGGTGTTGAAGCTTCGTTTGGAAATGATTCCTAAACCCTATACCTAAAAGTAGCTACTAAGTAGGTAAAATAATGGCCCAACACCAAAAAAAGGCTGTTATTCTACATGTTTTGGGGGTCCAGGTACAGCCTAAACCTCGCCCCGGCCTGGAATCGCAGGAACTTCGACGATCCCGAGAGTCTTTCGTTGGAAGACCTGGAGGCCATGTTTGCAAACCCGGGTATGCCTTTTAGGGCTTAGGGTTTAGAGATTCGGGTTTAGGGATTAGGGTTTAGGGTTTCGGGTTTAGACTTATCTTAGAACCCTCAGTGCCGAGGTTTCCACAATCGCGCTGTTTTTGTTTGTTTAGTATGGCATCTCCTTCTGTGGCCCTAGCATTGTGCATGCAACCCAAGCTTTGCAAGATCTTGGCAACCCGACCAGCGAAATCCAAAATCCTAAGGGGTGTGGGGGGCAGGTACGGAAGAAGAGGGGGGGTCGGTAAGAGTAGAGGTGCAGTGGTTTCGGCGGAACTCATCTGGGCCGCTGTGGGATGAGTCATGAGCGGAACAACTCGATCATAAAGCACAAACCCTGAAACTTGAAACCTTACTCTAGACTCTAAACCTTACGCAAGCCGGAGAAGCTAAAGGATCGGAGGCTGTTGGTTTGGACTTGCGATAGTGTAAGTATAGGGAAGGAAAAGTTAACATTTTTTCATGGCTCCTTTACACAAGTATAGTAAATGCAACTGCCACAACCCTTTCGAATTGCAGAGACCGTCGAAACCCTGTGTCTCGAGTCCTTGCGAGCCCCTTGCAAGACTGGTCAGTCTCTGCAGGTCGGATAAAGTCGAAACAGGGCGGATTCAGCTTGGTTACCTGAGGGCGAGAGGACGTTGCATACGAGTTGTTCGTGATTGCGGACAGGCGTTTCCCCCGAGCCGGAGACAGACAATACAACCCCAATGCCATTAATTAAATGCTATTAAACCTCATACCTTGAGTGGTTGAGGCCCCTTCGCGTCAACTTGCCACTGAACCCCCTCCTTCAATTTAAGTAGAAAGCCGACATCAAGGGCTCCAAATCCTTCGGCGTCTCAAGCCCTGTGTGCCAGAAGCTCCTAAATGACATCACTTAGCATCAGCAAGAACTCTTCATCCATTGTTGCAACCTCTCTGCATGTGTGTGTGTGTGTGCGTCCGAACTTTGCCACTTTGGCAAGAGGTGGGTGCCGAGCGTTCGATGTCCCACCGTGGTGTGGCCTTGGAGAAGATGGGCGTTTCGGAGCACCAGGGTTCTGACAGATTTGAGGCGTTCGATTATATTTGGATTCGAAAGGGGCAGTACTCCGAGCGTGAGTACGTTCTAAACCCTAAACCCTTAAACCCGAAACATGTCTACAGAAGTTACAGGGTTCTGGTCTTGTCTTGCTGAGGGGTCGGGGATCGACAGAACAGGAATCCAGCCTCCTAGGTCCCTGCATGAAACCCTGCATCCCATCTCCCCGAACCTCTGAGCATTGTGCCCTCAGGCCCTCACGGATCGTATGCAGACGGAAAGGGGCCCCTAAATGCAAAAGAACTAAACCTTTGCGTGTGGAGAGGTTTGCTGTATTTCTGATCCTGTCTTTAGTATGTCATCGTTGTTAACAAGTCACAGCCTGCCAGCCTCAAGTGCGACGTTAATTAGTTGAGATCGGACTATGTGGAGCCCTGCCTGCCTTGTGCGAGTGTGAGAGTCGAAAGCCTAAGCCCTCAAGCTTTATAACCCTAACACCTCTAGAGCAACAAACAGCCAAACCCCTGAACAAAAACAACAGGGAGGTAAAACCTCTTCACCTCCCGGAAGCCCCGAACTGCAGGAGCTTCACCCATTGAGCCTTTGGTGCGTCTCCCTCGGGTCTCCGGCACCTTCGGAGGACTAGACCAAGGGACTCGGGGCGGGGAAGACTCATTTTTGCCGGATGTTCCTTCGGAGTTATGCGCATTTGTTAAGCCCCAAAGAAATCCAGTGTCGGTCTGATTTTTGAGCCATATATGGGCTCCGACACAGCAGCATCCTTTGACGCCATAACTGATCATAGTCCTTGTTCAGGGTCAAGGGTCTAGGGCTGTTAGGGGAGGTTGTGTTTGACCAGACAGGGCAGCTGGACAACGAGTCCTGCTGCAAAAAGGCTTTAGGTTGGGTACTCCCCCCACTCTGAAACAGTTAAACAACACTTATTGTTACTCTATAAGCATAGAGCCCTTTCTATGACCCATAGTATAGCCTGTTACAGGGTGGAGGGGCAGGACCCACGGTTTAGGGTTTTAGCTTGGCAAGGCAAGTTGAGATCTTTGCTCCGAGCCTTCATTAGGTCCCCACCAGCGCCAGCAGGGTAGCTCCCAAAAATTGACAGCCCCTTTTAGGGTCCTGTCCATAAAGTGTGACTATTTGGGGGACCTGCAAAGGGCTTAACTTACAGAGCACTCCAGTAGCAGGTTGGATGCAAACAAAACCGTTGACAGTTGAGGAAGAGGTGCGGGTTTCGAGCTCCGGAGAAGTTTGAGGGCGTTGAGCCTGACAGGTTCGCAGCTGTGAACGATGCCTGGAAGTGTTATTGTGTTCGATTCGTTGTTTGGCAAGTCAGTTCCCATAAATTGTGCGCATGTCTGTGGTGGGGGGAGGAGACCCATCACGCCCTTATTCCTGGCCCCGCAACGCTAAAACCCTGCCGGAGGACTGCTGTGGCTTCGGGGGTCTCGAGCGCCACTTTGCCGGGATCGTCGCTCGAATGTAAAAAGCCCTTAGGAACAACCAGCTCCCAGACCCGAGTGACCACATGCCAGTGAAAGGAGAAAGGGCACAGTTTCCAAATCGTGGGAGTTCCGTCATCGCTAGCCTGAGCCGTGGAGTTTGAGGTGTGGGGATCGGAACCCATGGTTCGGGACTTTTGGATTTCGGGTTGCATCAAGATGTACCGGCATCGCATATCTTGGTGGGAAACATGTGATGCTTTGGGAGTTCCATGTAGTGCCGCTTTGTACTGTATGGTGGGGTCTTCAACTACTTCAGAGTGACCCTACTAGGGAACTCATACCTGACATATCTGTATTATACTAAGAACCATCAAGTTCCGCAACCCCCAACCCCAAAAGGGTAGAACATCTAAAGGACTGAGACAAAGGTTAGACAATCCTTCAGCGCCCTATCAAACCCGAAAGTATAATAAGTGAAGTCTTACCGAACCCACCCAAGAAAACGAAGTAGAATAATGGCCCAGCATCTATATAGTCTACATGCTTCGGGACACCAGGCAAGGGCTAAGCCCTAAATCCTAAGCCCTAAACCCTGAACCCCAACCCCTAAACCCTAAACCTTAAACCCAAAAAAACACCCTAAACCCCAACCCCTAAACCTTAAACCCTAAACCCCAACCCCTAAACCCTAAACCCTAAACCTCAACCCCTAAACCCTAAACCCTAAGCCCTAAACCCTAAGCCCTAAGCCCTAGACTCTAAAACGTAGCCAGAGGTAAGGCCTCAACTTCTGGCCTTTCGGGTGCGCTGCTGCTCCTGCCACCGTCGCTGCGCGGCAGCATCCAGGGTTTAGGGTTTTATGCAGGGTTGAGGGTTTAGGGTTGAGGGTTTAGGGGTTAGGGTTTAGGGTTTTATGTAGGAACCTGAGTAAGAAACCTTGGCTCTGTACTAGGGTTCCTGATTTTTATCCTACTAGTTTGGGGCCGTAGGCCCAGGGTTTCTAAATCAGGTTCCTACATTAGGGTTTTAGCGTTTAGGGGTCTGGGGTTCCTCTATACTACAGAAGCCTTAAGCAAGCAGCAACAAGGTTACCGATACTGTTAGGATTCCGAGTTTGTAGTTTTAGTATTTTTTGCACCTAAACCGCTTTCCAGGGGACCTTTGAGTATACAGAGCAAAGGTACCGGTGGTTGGCCAATGAAGGGTTTTAGATTTAAAATGCAGGACTCCCATCCCAAATCCTTAGCCACTGGCCCCAACGAAGACAGCCGGAGTCAGCTGGGAGAACATCCCTCAAAAACATGTAGAATCTCAACCTTCGCGACCCATCCAGCAAACAGCTCCAAATCCTACAGAGGTCCAGTACTTTTCCAAACCCGGCAATCGCTGCAAAGCCTAAAGCGTCCCCGCAACGAAGAGAACCCTCAGATCCTAACAGAAACTAGAGCCTTTGTATTTCCTTCTATGTGAAGCCGGACCGAGGACTCAGGGCGGGCGGGATCTTTTCACTGATGGGCCTGGGTGCTGAACAGCCGCTTTGAGAGCATGATTGTGTTGTGATTGAGGTTTGGGTTGTTTTTGAACCCTAAACCCTAAAAATAGAATGTCTCGAAAGTCTGAACCCTGCGTGGATTGGAGCTGAGGTTTCACTACCGTTATTCAGAGTTGCTTTTGAAAGCTTTGGGGCGGAAGGCGTTTTTTTTCGTAGGGGGGGGGGGGT
This sequence comes from Symbiodinium sp. CCMP2592, assembly GCA_905221615.1. Lineage (NCBI taxonomy): Eukaryota > Dinophyceae > Suessiales > Symbiodiniaceae > Symbiodinium > Symbiodinium sp. CCMP2592. Next base: position 491,426 of record CAJNDT010000280.1, on the reverse strand, counting down.
CGCAAGAAAGGAGATGCTAAGCGACGCCTTGGGTTCCAAAAGCCCACATGGCCGAAGACGAGTCCGGAAAAGATTGGTGTTCAGGGTTTCGGAGTTTAGGGCACCGCGATTGAAGCAGAAACAGTCAACTTTATAGCAGATAAGCACTACAAGATACATGCCCGAATAGTTTACTTTCGTCATAGCATTCCCCGCACGTTCCCTGCTAGAATTGTTATACTCCTATCGCACTTTACCTATAGCCTCCGTTGTAGTTATTTTTGGTTTAACAATTTTTATATACAGGACCCTTTAAGGAAACCCCCAAAAAGGAAGTACAGTGGAGACTATAGGTAGTAGTTGCAATTGAGCCCTCACTCTGAGGCTGTTTAGTCCGAAGCCGGCTTTGTCCTTAAAAGCTCAAAGCCGTACGCTCTCTCGAACACCCGAATGATAGCACATACAGCACAGACCACACATGGTCAACAAATGTAAGCTCCATAAGCCCTGGAAGGTATTGAAAGCCGTATGCAAGGCCCCTTAACTTACATAAGGTGATCTCCAAACCCGCAGCCCTATCCCTACACCCCATGCGCCCGACACCAGGCCCCGTTCTGGTTCCCTTTGTTGGTCAACTAATACTTGTTCATGTTGTAGTTGGTTAATGATTTGTTCGTACCCAGTTGGTTAATGAAGTCTTCATACTGTAGTAGGATCCTAACCATCCAACTTGGTCAGCCAGAACAAGGAACTACAATGGAGACTATACACCTACATGCTCCGGGAGCTGATCCCCACGCTATCCTACACCCAAAAGACTACTGTTTAGAAACTCCGAAAACTCGATACACCCCACAAACGCCTACGTAAGGCCAGCGAAAGACCCTAATCCTTGTGCCCTCAGGAGGCCACTGGTAGACCTACAGTAACTCATGCCTATGTTGGAGTTTTCGCAAATAGGGGGTACCTATTTTTGGGATTCTGAGAATGAGGATCCTAGTATCTAGGGTACTATCATGGGGTTCCCTATTTTCGGAAACTTCCGTGCAACGCCCCCGAAGAAACCCTACGCCGCAAGGCCCCTGGAGTTGGAAACCCAACAGCCTCAGTGCTTAAGACTACAGATAAGGAATCCCATCACTGACTACTTGTCCTTAATCGGGTTTCCAACATTGTTAGGTTTCCTTACATACCTAAACCCTAAGACCCCCCCAAAAATCCCTAAACCCTAAACCCTAAACCCTAAACTAAACTCTCAAATCCCTAAACCTAAACCCCCCCAAAAAAATCCCTAAACCCTAAACCCTAAACCCTAAACCCTAAACTAAACTCTGAAATTCCTAAACCTAAACCCCCCCCAAAAAAAACCCTAAACCCTAAACTAAACTCTCAAAGCCACCGACCCAAAGGCCCCTGGAGTTGATCAGTGTTTACTTCACCTACGACTCCACGGGGCGAACGATTTTCGCGGGCAGCGGCGGCGCGGCAGATGTTGCGCCTTGGGCTCCCAAGAGATCGGAGAAGGCTTAGGCTTAGCTTTAGGGTTTAGCGTTTGGGTTTTACGTAGGGTTTAGGATTTTAGGGCTTAGGGTTAAGGCCACAGAATCCAAGCCCATGCTGCAAAGAGCCTGGAGTTCAGAGAGTCCGAATCGTCCGAATTCGATTTTTTGATGCCCAGAGGGTCATGAGTACCTACATACTGCAATCTGTGAACAGTCTTTTTGATCGTCCACTAGAACTTTTTCTGTTCAGTATAGTTGTGTATGTACCCAAACAGCCGGGTTCTAGTTCCAAAGTACCATGCTCCGAATGTTTTTTGGGCCCGACGCCTGTTTTGTTGTTGACGGCTTAGGGGTTTTAGGGCTTTTTGCTTCGGATAGTACAGGGCAGAAACCCAAAAAATGCATGCACATATATGCTCCTGAAGCCTATCACTTTTTGGCCTAGGTGTTGCTTTCGGCTCCAATACGTAGTCGCAAGGGAAGTCTGGGACTGGGGCATAAGGTTCTTGGTTTAGGTTTTGGGGCGTAGGGTTTGCGGGCTTACTCTTTAAAGGGTTCAGGTTTACAGCAGATGGGACATGCGCGGTGAGGCTCTTGGGCGCTGGAACGATGGCGAGTGGTATGAGGAATGCCCGCTCGGGGAAGGGTTTGGGACCTATGGGCAGGTTTTAGGGTTTACGGTTTAGTGTTTCGGCTAAAGTTAGTCGTAGGTTTCAGTGTGGAAATCCGTATAACATGCTCGCGCCCTATGTTGGGTTCCGGGCTTGTGTTACGGACAGGCGATTCCGCCAACTCAGACATCTGACGACTCAAGCCCAGTCCTTGTGGCGGGTCCCGATGATGATCTGTTTCAATCAGAGGAGTTTAAAGGGACGTAAGGATAAGAGTTTAGGGGTTCGAGGGAAATTGGGTTTGGGAGGTAGCTAGTACAAGCCGGAATGACTTCCGGCGCCCTCGTCGACATTTCCACCCTTCTCCGGCGAGAAGGGACGATACCACGCATACATTGCATTGAGGAAGCTACAGCAGTCTGCACAATTGTACTTGAATTCTAGAATGGTGTTCGTCATTCTCGTTACACTACAACATAACCCAAGGTATTCTTCCAATATATATATATATAACACCTTACGATAGTTGGAAGTCTGAGTTCGTCACACCATCAGGTGGTCCTGCAGTTGGACTGGAAGAAGCAGGAGGCACCTCCTTTCGGACGAATGGGCTTTGGCATGAGCCCCGGGTTTAGGGCCTCAGGGGTTTAGGATTTTGGGGCTTTTAGGTTTAGGGTTGGGCTTCAGGGTTTTAGGGTTGAGGGTTTTAGGGTTTAGGATTCAGGGGTTCAGCGTGTGACATAGGCCTTATTGGGGTGGGGATGTCGGAAGCCCCAACGAAAGCCTGCTGTATCAGCAGCTGCCAGAGACAGATAGACAGTGTGCAGAACTACCCGGAAAGACCAGTTTCCCTTGTTTGAAAAATACACTTCAAATCCTCCTATTCAGGCTCCCATGATCTGAGGTATCTTCCTTGATGAAACCATATGCAACGGTCCAATTTTAAAAAGCCTTGGAAAACCCAGATCTTCCTGGATTGAGCGGTGGCTATGCAGAAGATGGGCTCTTCACGGACTCGAAGGTGCTTTTGCTTTGTGTAGAGTAGTGTCGGGCACCTATACTTACCAGATCGGGGGCGGGGGTGATTTTTTTTGTCCATCTGAGCCTTCCATCTGTTTTTTTTTTTTTATTATGTGCAGCGTTATGTAGGGTTTAGTGTATTTTAACCGGGCTTCGGATTATCTTAATTAGAGTCCTGCGGCTTGCGAGCTTACTCATGGCCCCTTTACAGAAAGTCTGTAGCTTCAACCCTTGACAGTTGCCTCGTGCCCCCAAGCCCTGAACGTACATGTTATTGAATCCCAAATCCTAACCCCCAGGCAAACTCTAAACCGAAAGAGGCCTTCTGCCGACATGCCCCAGATGGCCAGCTGGGCGCCAAAAAAGCAGGCAGGGGAGGAGTCAGTTTCGCGGGGGTGAGGCTATGGCTTTTCGACTGAGAAAGTCTACGTAGTATCCGTGATGCAATCGAGAGTCGGCTCATGTGGGTTTGCAGGCTTTTTGTCTAGTTAGTTTGTTGGTCGGGAGGTTCGGCGATGTTGTGCTTCACATTATGGCCTGGGTTTAGGTCCACCGAGGGCTAGGGCCCACATTGGTTCTGATCAACCGGGTTGAATGGTGTACTGTTCCCCGAGCACTGCATCCTAGGTCCGACAGCTTGAAAGCTTCAACTTCTTCGCCTGGAAACTATGGCTGATCCACAAAACCAAATGCCGAAAACTTAAACCCCGACCCCCCGAGCTGCCGACAGAGCATCATGGGATATTCGTGGTCCTAAGTTAGGGCTATGAACGATTACTAGGTTTTGAGATAAAACTTGAAAATGTCAGCACATAACTTTCTAATTCGGAACCGTTATCACACTTGCGGCAAATGATGCATCACTTTGGGCTGTTGAACATAGTATTTCAACCATTTGTCTGAGCGCCCTGGACTAGCAAGAAGGTTCTGGCTGCATTGTCCCCTTCGTCGATGCGCTGCTCATTTGCAGGTAGCCTTTCAAGTGCTGCTTCGATTTTTTCAGGATTTCGATCCAAGGCATTGGGTATTTCGGGCTCAGAGTTTCGGAATCTCTGTGTCTGTGTGTGTGTGTGTCAGTGTTTTGTCTGGTGTTGTGTATTGTGTGTTTGTGTGTTTTTGCCTGTGTTCGTGTGGTCTGTTGTTTAAAGCTTCAGATGGCGTTTGACACAGCATTGGGCTTATACGTTTAGTGGCTAAAGCGTATGGCATGAGCCGAGAGCTTTGGCACGAAGAACGGCGAACGTCGGCTCAGGTCGTTGTGCCTTCACTCTAGATGCTTGATTCAGCAAGCGGGTAGGTTCGGATCAACTCAACCCCAAACCCTCGAAGCCCAAAAATCTGAGAGCTACTGGCACTGACTTTGATCTCTTGAAGGCAACATGGCCACCTCTGCGGCTCGTACACGGGCTTCAACACGAGCTTATCCTTGGTGGAAAAAATCGAAAATACGACGTCGTGTCACTGGCAAGAGGTGCATTTCTGTGTAAGGCCTGCGCTGTTTCCTAAGGCTGCCTATGCTCGGCGATGGTTGCACTGGCATCAAGCTATGGCACATTGCTGACGATTTTCGTGCCTCATGGACCGACATCCTCGTAGCATAGAGCACTCAATGTTTGTGTGCCGCCGCCTCTGATGTACATATCAGGATGACGGATGTTGATCTTTGACTGTGGTAATGGCTATGTCGACGATGTTGCTGCAGCTGATGGTGACGACGGTGACGAACTGAAAAACCAAATCCAAGCTGCAGCTACTGCATCGCCGACACTGCGCAGCGGAGAAAAAGGCAGCTTGCTTTTGGGACTCAAAGTTCAGGGTCTGCGGAGTGACAGGTCGGGATCTGGACCCCTGATGAGATTTATACTATACATACTTGGATCCTTGAATCGGGGTACAGCAGGAGAAGCTTCTTTTCCCGACTCGCAGTTCGGAGCCCTGAGTCCCTAAACTCTAAACTCTGGGCCCGAAACCCTGAACTTCAAGGCAAACAAGCCCTGAAGTCCGGAGTCTTCAAAAAAAGAAGTAGTGGAGCGAAAGTCCCACTGCACCCTTAAAAAAACCCGATAAGCCCTAAAGTAATGAATCGTGGCACTGAGGCAGGGCATCCGGACGGCCTTGGCACGGGAGCGCTATGGGAGATGGTTGGGAGACCTGGTCCTGGGTTCGCGGGTTCAGGGTTTAGGCTTCAGGGTGCAGTGTCCTGGCATATGCATAGTCCAGGTGTAAAAGGGTGCAGTGTTTCGGGGTTTGGATTGGGTTTGGGGTTTAGGATTTTGGGGGATTAGTTATTATTTTCCTGCAAGGATCTCATAGCCAGTGTTTATGGCCCCGGGCACAGGTTTTGCAGAGTAGCCGGGTTCCGCAAGTCGCCGCAACATTCAGCAAAGGGGCTCAGAAAACATACGGCCAAAATGTCAGAAGCAGGGAGGCCTTGAGTCAGAAGCAACGCCGCCCGAAGTCAACATCAGGGAGGCCACAGTCAGCAAGCGATAGACACGGCAAATAAGAAGATGCGCAGACTTCAAGCGAATTTGCCTATGGAGCCTATATATCATAAACATGCCCCATCATTTGGCGGTCCGAATCATCATATATCTTCACCACGCCCCCTCATTTGGCGATTCCAGTTCATCATATGTCTGAAGCATGCGCCCTCACATGGCGATTTCGCTTCATCATAGCTCTTAAGCACGCCCGCTAATTCGGCGATTCCGGTTCCTCATATATCTTAAACAGGTTCCGGGCCGAATCATCATATATCCTAAATAGGCCCCCTCAAGTGCAGATTCGGAATCATCGTATATCTTAATCACACCCCCTCATTTGGCGATTCCGGTTCGTCATATGTCTTCAATACTTCTCAAACACGCCCCCTCGCCCCCTCGTTTGGCGATTCCGGTTCGTCACATTTCTTCAACACGCCCCCGACCTCAACTGGCAGCACTACATTTCGAAGGGCAAACGGGAAAAAACTTCAAGTTTGCAGTTTCTGGCGGGGTGCTTCCGATAGTGGCCGTGAGGGTTTCTGACCGTGTCTGTGGTGCTTGTGACGTGTGTCCGAGTTGTCTGCTGACTTCGGCATAAGTTTCAAGAGTCAGGGTCCAGGTGTCCAGCCGTGGTCTACCCTGAGGCTCCACATCTTCAAAGAAACGGCTTAAGGTGCGGGGGCGGAGGGCTCTGCACCCAAATGTTAGGGGGCTTAATAACTGGAAATAGGCTTTTGGAGCCCGTTATACCACGTATACTGATAAAGAACCCCCAAAATTTGTATGGGTACTCCGTTAGAAATTCTAAACCCTCCGCATTCATCGGAGCCCCGGCAGAGCCGCGGCAAAGCAAGCGAATACACATGGGAGTGCAGAGTTTCGGGCCAACCCTAAACCCTATAAACCCTAAACCGAAATTTCGGGTTTAGGGTTTAGGGAACCTCAACACTTGAGTCTCTAACAACTAGGATGCCCATTTGGGAGTTTCCGAACATTAGGGGTACCTTTTATTCTGCGGTCCTGATAATAAGGATCCTACTGCTTTAGGGTACCATATCACTGTCCCCTTTCTTTCGGAAAACGCCCAATGAAATCCTCAGTGTCGCAAGTAAGCTCCCACGAGTGCATCAGCTGAGGGCGACCTATGCGCGGGACTTGGAGACGCAGGCCAAGGGGCACTCCCTTGGATGCTTCAGCTAGCATAATATGAACACCAGCTGTCACTGCGCGTACATGAAGACCCTTAATGAATCTAGATTCTTGAAACCCAGAAATTCCGTGCAACCCAGAAACTAACAAAGTCGGAGAGTGAATTTTCAAATGTGCACATTTGGCATCAAAGTTAGTAGTACACTGTTGCGATGGTATGCTGGCTTGTAACAGCTTAGTTCACAGATTGGCGGCTCAGTATCCTTGAACCCTAAACCCTAAACCCTGAACCCTAAACCCTAAACCGCTCAGTATCCTTGCAATCCGATCCTGGCCAGGTTGAGCTCCTTTGTCCATACCCCAGCCTTTGCCGAACCTAGGTAGGATTGTGGGGCATTTTTTATTTTCCTTATTTGGGTTTATAAGGGACCCTATATATATATATATATATATATATATATACTTTTCAGGGTGTTTAAAGGCCAACCCAGGAACTTGATTGGGCTTCGGAGGGACGAAGGGCATGCACTCCTGGCTTTGTTTGATGATTTAGGGTGAGGGGAGGGCAGCCTCCTAGGGAGTGGGAACCGCGAGCCCTGGATATGGGTGTTTCCGAAAAGAAGGGGTACCTTATTTGGGGGTCCTTATCATAACCTATATTTGGGGTGCTATATTAGGTTCCCCCTATTTTCGTAAACTTCCATATCCATATAGAGTTTTACGGCCCAAGATACGGAAGACTGAACCAACGAAGAGTAAATAGTTTCGTTCCATAATGTACAGCCCTGGCACATGTACACAAAGGGTCCATGTTGTGGGGCACAGCTCCAGGCTGTGTGGCTCGCCTTAGCCCCGAAAGCGCGCAAAGCCCCTATGTAACCCTGTACGTAATCTCGATGCCCCTTATGCCGCACCCTAAACCCTAAACCCTAAACCCTTATGCCTAAACCCGAAATCCCAAATCCGGCAACTCCCACGGCCCATAAACCCAAAGCCCCATACCAAGAGGCTCATACCCTACCCCTTTTTTAGGGCGCCTACTTTTTAAGATAACAGATCCTAACCATAAGACTAGGTATCCGAAAAAAGGGGTAGGGTATGAGCCTCTAGGTACTTTAAAAACCTTACACCCCTAAAAGTTTTGGGAGGGCCGGGCACTTTCTTGCGACAGGGTGCATGAAGACCAGGCGTCCGAAATCCCGATCACCGGATTCAGCCCCAACCACCAAACTCCAGGCGGAATAAGGTTTTCATGCTTCAGAGCCTACCCGGAGCTTGTTCGATGTTCTTATGGCAGCTGCCACATTGTGTGCAACCAAAAGCACCTCGCGACTGCGCGGCGTGGTCGGGAGGGAACCAAACCACCTAGGGCTCCAGTAGCCTAAATTTGGGTACTAACCCTATATTATATGCCCTAGTAATAGTAGTCCATTATTTAAAGGTAACTGGGAAAGAGGGAAGATGGTCTTAGAGCCTGGTAGCCGAGGGTTCTCCTCAAGAGGTGCCCAGCTCCCAAACTCCAGGAAAAAATGCAGCCGTGGGTTTAGGGTTTAGGGTTTAGGGTTTAGGGTTTAGGGCAGGCAGTACCTTCATAGTAACCCTCCTGGTAGCCGTACAGCAACTCAGTCAAACAACCCGCAACATTTCGAAGTCCCGACAAGACCTGCAAGCCCCTTTAGCCATACTCTCAGTTCTCCACCCCAGAAAGCCTACAATCTACAACTTCAGAAGCTGTACGCCACGGTTTTTGTTCAATTCAAGGTTTGGCCTGCCAGCGGTTGCAGTCCCTAGCCGAGTTCAATGCAGCGAGGGCTGGAAGCCGAGAGGAAGTCTGCAAAAACGCAGCAGGGGGTATAACCCGGGAGCACCAATCAGATGTACTCATGATGAGGATCGTGCCGCTTGGCATTCCTATTCTGGCCCAGTGTTTGGCAAAGTAGCAACCCTTCATTGGTAATGTGATAATGGACACGAGCTAGTTGAGCTTGGCATACGTTTCGAGCACAGAATTTAGCAGATTTGGCGAGATTTGTGGAGCTGTAGGGCTTGGGGTTCAAAGCATCAGTCTCGGATGTGGATAGATTCAGGATAGGTGCTTTTTGGGGCTGCGGTTCGGGGGTATGTGCGCTGGTATATCATGTATCCAAAAGCTTGCCAAGCAAGATCGTCCCGCGTTTAGAGCGCTTTGCGTGCATGGTTGCGGGCTCTTGTAGCGGCCTACATGGTCATTAAGGATCCTGTCGTTCGTCTACATAGCCTCCGGGGTGTCTCAGCCGAGGTTGGGAATCGTAATCCCAAGATCTAGCACCGGTTTAGGGTTAAGGCCCTGTATAGCCCGAAGCCCTGAACCCGCCAACTCCAGCAACTCGAACGCTAAAGCTTGCTCAAGCAGCAATGTTCGACCAGACCCCAAATGCCAGTTTTTTGTTGTTTCGCAGATGAATGGAAGGTGCCGAAGATGGATCGGCTGGTGCTGGATGCTGCGGAGGCAGGGCACGGACTCATTCCATCTGTGGCACGGCTCATAACCAATGCTTGCCACATCGCCCTGAACCTCAAGTTACCCAGATGGTAGGTTACCGGTGTACATAATATGTACTCAGTAGCCTACTGTTTAGGTAGCTGGAGCTCTAGGGACAAGGTAGCAGGTAGCAAAAACAGAAGTGCTTGTAGCCCCGCTGAATAGGCTAAAGTAAAGCTCATGGCCATGAGTTGTCGCCTTTTCAGAGATGAGGATACCGTGTCCGGTGTCACTTTGGTTGCGGGGTCTTTGGGCTTGCAATTGCTGTTGGCCTCGGATCCGGATGTCTTTGTGCGCAGAGCTCCACATGAAGAATATCGAGAGCTTCGTATTCAAAAAGTTTATATTGAGCGACCGCAACTACGTTTTGGATCACACGTTTCAGCTGCGGGAACTTCCTTTGTGTCACAGGATTCATTGGCATCTCGAACTCAACGGAAGGTCTACCCATTGAAGGCAAGCAAGAGCCCAACACCTAGACCACACCCTTGACATCAAAGTCTGCGCAAGCCTCAGTCACCTCTTGAATGAGTTGGCCTCATACTCACATCCAGCGAGTTAGAAAAAGTCGTAGAACTTAGTGCCACGGTCTTTTTGTGATCGCTGTCGACTAACCTCCCCCAACCTGAGAACCCCCACCTCTCCGACTCAGCCGGTAACCTTGGATTCGGATCCTAAAGTGAGACCAAAACAGGAACTACAATGGAGACTGTAGGTAGAGGTTGAGCAGTATTCGTAAAGTCGCTGTGAGGCTGTGAACTCCCTCACTGCGGGCGCGCAAGCACTGACCGCAGCAGGGCACTCAGATGAAGAGTTCTACACTTCCTAGAGGCTCATACCCTACCCCTTTTTTAGGGCGCCTACTTTTTAAGATAACAGATCCTAACCATAAGACTAGGTATCCGACAAAAGGGGTAGGGTATGAGCCTCTAGGTTAACTTTGAAGCTTTCAAAAAGCTGAAGCCTCAGACCCGACATGTCCAAGCACGAAAAAGGTCAGTTTGCTGGAGGGTTAAGGTCGAGCGTCCTCCAAGAGTCCCTGGGCACACCTCTTCAAAAGTTGTGGGGTAAAAGGCCTTTGAAAGAGTGGGAAACAAAGTTGAGCACATTCAACGGTTAAATCTCAGCAGCCAGCAGCAACAGAAAGTCACACCAGGAGCTCGAAAACACGATGGTGGGGGATGACTGCTTTGCGTTGAGGTTGCCATCGCTTTAATTTCAAATTACCTCTATTCAGATATGCTTCAAACCACCTAAACCTTGCATCGAATTTAATCCCGAGCTCCTTGCCCAGAGTGGGTCTTGTTTCGATGAGATCAGGCAATTGGATTGGCTTGATTTGAAACAGCGGCCCTTGAAGGTACTAGTGGTGTCTTCAACCCCAAAGCCTAAACCCCTAAACTCCCTAAACCCTACCTGTAGCCGGAAAGACCTACCTTTTTAGGAAACCTTATTATGGTTTCTATATATAGTTCCTTAAAAAGGTAGGTCTTTTCGGCTACAGGTAAAGGAACAGGCGGTTTCTTCATCCATAAGCCTTAAAACCCTCAAGGACTAGGTGGCTTCTTCATCCGTAAACCCCTCCCCTAACACCCTAACAGGAGGTCACCTCTCAAAAAGCCTCCATAACGCCCATAAACCCTACCCCCCCAAAACAAAAAATAATCCTTGCACCTTAAATGGGGCCACCTCCCAAAAAGCCTCCAAGACCCCTATAAACCCTAACCCACCCTCAAAAAGACGCTTAAACCCCAAATGGGGTCACCTCCCAAAACGCCAGAGGAACAGGAGAGCCTGGGGGCGAGCCTGGATCGCCTCTCAGGCTTCCGCGACTCTGGGTTTCAGGATTTCAGGGCTGGAGACTCTCTTATTTTCGTATGGAAGAGGGTTTAGGGGTTTAGGGTTTGGGGGTTTAGGGTTTAGGGGTTTCAGGTTTAGGGGTTTAGTTCAGGGGTTTCAGGTTTAGGGGTTTAGGGTTTAGGGGTTTAGGGTTCAGGGGTTTAGGGGGGGCTCTTGCTATAACCGGGCTGCTGGACAACGAGGCCTGCTGCAAAAAAGTGGTTTAGGGGTTTAGGGTTGAGGGGTTTGTTTTCCGTATGGAAGGGAAGGAGGTTCGAGGTTATAAGGCTTTTGCAAATATGAACCGCGTATACCCAAGATTGGATCACATAAGCCCCAAAATCTCTAAAGCCTAAACCCTATATAACCCTCAGCCAGGGGTAGCGCAGGGGATCTGAATCGACAGCTTGCGACGCTTGGATTGACGGCACTGCCGGGCCCTCAACAAAGGGCTTTAGACCTGAAGAGCACGGGCTTCGGTTTTCGTGCCTGGGACAATCAGGGCCCGTGGCTTCGGAGTAGGGGTTTAGAATTCAGGGTTAACCTTAACCCTGAATAACCTACCTTTTCACGGTTTCTTATTTTGATTTCCTTATATAACTCCTTAAAAAGGTAGGTCCTTCAGGGTTAAGGAAGGGTTGAGGCCCGATAAGTGTTGAAAGGTTTTCGTTTTTTTTGGCTTTAACGTTTGGAGTGCTTTTGGGTTCAGAGATCTGGGGTGTCTAGGCCTTCAGAGTTTAGGGCTTGGGGTTTTAGAACTTGGGGTCGTTTAGGTTTTAGGGCCGCAGGTTTAGAGTTAGAGGGCCCAGGCTTTTGATGTTCAGGCCTTAGGTGTGTGGTTCGGGATTTTCGGGTCTACAGCCTATGAAGCTGGTTCCACTCAATTGACAATTGAGGTTGCAGCCTACCCATAGAATGCTATTGAGGTATGATCTTGAGCTTCGTTGAGCATGTGTTTAGTTAGATTCCCCAAACCATAAATGAGATGCTCTTTTGGGGCTTAATTCCATAGTGACAGTATATATGGACCCTCTGGGTAGTATGCCCAAGAACTCATGCAAAGGAGTTCGGTTTGGGATCCAATTGCTGACTGCGGGGACGGTCCAGCAGCGTCTCACCTCCTGCACCATCATCTCCTGCAGTCCCCAGCCCCCTGGAAGCCCAAACGTTACACCCAAACTTGAAGAATGTGCGACATGGTTCGAGGTTTCCAAGTTCAGCTACACCGGGCAAAAGAAACATAAAACACAACACTGGTTGACAAAAAGGAGCATGTCGTCTTGAGATTTCCACAGGGATCCGCTGGGGTTGGTCTGGCCGACTGCGTGGAGGCGTGACATCATTAGTAAGTGTACCCTCCTAATCGTCCCTGTCTATTGCCTGGACCAAAACAAAGCCCCAAGGAGATGCTAAACCCTGATAGAGCATATGGGTACCCTGCTCAAAGTTACTCAGGCCCCTCGCAAGGCCCTTAGTTACAAGAAGCGCTAGCACCTAGAAGACTTCACTCATTCCAGAGCCTTTGTTGTCGAACCTTGGAAGGAAAATCCTAGAGTAGTGCGTTACCTCGTGGATAAAGGAGCTTGCTGAAGTGTCGTTCCACACAGCTTTGAGGTCACTCGAAGAGCCGGGGCGCTCAACTCCATGTCCAGAGCGGGGGGTTTTCAGGGTTGCTTTGAGTGGCTCCTGTAAGGCTGCTATAGGCTATAAGGGCTCAGGAGCTCCACGTGGCTCCACATAGTAACCCAAGGTAAGGCTAATTTTCGGACTGCTTTACTTTAATAATCCCTAAACCCTAAACCCTAAACCCTAATTAAAGTACTTGTTTGACTTGGAGCCATGGGCCAAGGCCTGGGAGTTTCTGGCTTAGGGCTTTGAGGATGCAGCCGCCTTGGGCCGAGAGGACACGCCTCGAAAGCTCACTTTAAATATGGTGCCTAACAATTAATTACCTATGCGTACTGCTTTGGGGGGTTCCTGATTAGATTTTTATAGTACAGCGAGCCCAAAAACCCTGTTGTAATTATTACGGCCCCTATATTGAGACACAATGGGTGACTGTACTTTGGTTGGACAGGGACGGCGGCCTACTACCCTAAACCCTAAACTGAAGTCAAAACCCTAAACTGCCCTAAACCTATAATACCCATAAGCCCAAATCCCGAGGGGGGTAAGTAGGGTTTTAGGGTCAGGTCTTCAGATTGGAGGGATCGCTCAGGTTCACTGGTAGGGTTTTGGGCTCATCCAGGTTTCTACTCCATGTCGTTGGGGATTCGTCCGTATGTATCTATAGCGCTCCGGATACTTAAACACGGTACATATTACTATTGAGGGGCCAGTCTTTCTGCTACCGTGGGTGGACAGGGACGCACTTGGGCAGTTTCCGAATAGTCAGGGATACCTAGTTTGGGGGGTTTATAGTTGCGATCCTACTATTTAGGGTACTCTATTAGGATCCCCTGATTTCCCAAACTCCCATTTCACGGGGAGGTCTCAGGCTCCGATGCAAAAGAGCCTCTCTTGGAGTCATGCTGATTGGGATCTCTTGTCCGTCTTGGACGGCATGGGCTACTGAGCTTCCGCCGAGGGGTGGCAGCGCAACGGCCTGCACATCCACACCATGACCAAGTTTTGGGTTCTTCCAGGTTGTTTTTTTCAACTTTTGCGGCCTTTGCGACCCGAAGAATTAAGAGTTACCGAGCCTTGAGGCATCCTCTGCTGAAAGTGTTCTAAAGACTAAGGACATCATATCACGATTTGGACATAACCCTCCCTAGTGCCTACACACCGATCTCATGGCACGACCTACAACGCGACACCAAGCTTGGACCCCGATTCCTCAGCTGGCTACTATAGGGACCTAAATACATGCTTATACTCGTATAGTATGTCCCAAAACCTTTTTGTTAAGGCCTCTGCTATTATGGCTACTCTACCCGCTAAGCTCTACCCGTAGGCTCCATAGTAGTTCATTGGTGGAAATACATGATGGGATTCTAATTATGAACTCCAAAGAGGAACTACGTACTATGGAGCCTCTATAGGTAAACCCTATCCAATGAGGCAGCGAGCAGCGCTCCGGGAGGAGCGGGAGAAGTTGCAAAAGCGGCTTCGAGATCTCGAGTCACAGTTGAGGCCGTAGGTTTCTGGCTTTTTGCGGTTTAGGGTTTACGGGTAAGGGATTAGGGTTTAGGGGTAAGGGGTTTAGGGCTTAGGGTCAGGCTTCAGGGTTAAGGGTTTGCCACTATATCCTAATATACCATGAGTTTTTTGGCTTTTGGATATGTGAGGTTTTAATATCAGGTTTAGCGTTTGAGGGATTCGTACTGCTGATGGACGATATCTTCATCAGGTGGGGTACCATGAAGTCTGGGAGTTATAGTTTATTCTTTGTGAGGGCTCTGGGTTTCCCCCATCGTCATAACACAAAAAGACCACTCCCGATACCTATTGTAACTAGTGAGGCGTCTGATATGAATCATATTCTGGTGTCTAAGGATTTTATGTTTCTTGCCGGGATTAGAGTTGCAAGTAACTGCGACCAAAACCGCGCCTGACCTTGTCGAGCGCGAGTGCCGAAAAAACTGCAAGTATAAAGGGAAGGCTGTAGAGTCTGGGGCTGCCGGTTTAGGGTTTGAACTCTCCAGGCTATTAGCGTTCCCGTTTCTGTCAAGCATGCAGCATGACCTATCTGAACCAAAAAAACCTGAAACGTTATTCCCTAACCCGACTGCGGTGACTGCGGGGCACAGAGAGCGAGAGAGAGAGAGAGAGAGACAGAGAGACAGAGAGAGAGAGAGAGAGAGAGCCCGCCAGTTCCGACCTTGGACTGAAAAGCAGTCCACAACACCCGCAAAGCCTCTTTCCTCACGACTGTTGGTGGGGGGGGGGGGGGGGCGCAGGTCTACGTTGCCAGACCTGGACCCGAAGCAAGCAAGAGAGAGAGAGAGAGATAGAGAACGAACGCCTTAAAACTTAAAACTATCCCACAGTCAGCTGGCTCCTTGCACACGAGAGCCTCGGTACAAGAATCGGGCATTGCCAGCAAGTTTCAGGGTTGATGTTAGGGGATCTCCGCTGCATCGGTTACAGAAAGGGTATGGGGTTAGTTACAGGGCGTCCTTTTGCCTCTTTTTTCGGTTTTGTCAGGTCTTCGGCATCATGGGTTTCATAGATTCCAGCCAGATTCGAAGTCCCAGAAGTACGAGCGAGGGAACACGGCTGTAGAGCACTGTTGTTAGCGCCGTGTCTTCAGCGTGAGGCAGCTGGACACCCAACTCTCCGAATGCTCTCGCCGGTTACCCAGCCAGTGAGAAACAGAGATCTTTCGGATCACAGGGGTGGTGCGTTAGGTTTTGTTCTAGGGTTCGTATCGGTTGTACCGTGTTTCATCATGCATTTTAACAGCTGACCTCGGGTTATTGTGTATTTACGGTCGAAGATGGTCGAAGGGTTCTTGAAGTCTGTCGTGTCATACAAACCTCTCTCTTTCTGTGCCTCGTCAGTAAGACCCTCTGCTCTAGCTAGCTCCAGCACAGGGGCCCTATGCCTTTCAAGATGTTTAATGCTGGGACTTTCTCTTACAGCCGGGCAACAAACAAAGTGGTACTCTTGTTGTTGAGGGGTGGGGAACTTAAGGGTTCACATGTCCCGACAACCAGCTTTCAGCAGCCGGCCTTTGTGAAAGCCTTTCGCCAGGTCAAGAGACGCACGTCAAGGTCCGTTGGAGCCTGTTTGCTGGTGTAATAATAGAAGCCTGGAGAAACAAGATTGTTGCCCGCAAAAGGGACGTTTCAGGAGTGGGATTTTGGAATGGACATGAATGGACCAATTTTCCTGCTGTTTAGGTATTTGTAAGCCCAAGCAAGCAAGCAAGCCCAAGACCAATTATTCAAACCCTGCATTCCTGCGAACATAGGCCATAGGCAAGACAGGGAAAGAAGGAACGGCAGCAACCTGTTGTGTTTGCTCATGGATCCTAGATGTTTCCTAAACCCTAAACCCTGAACCCTAACCCTAAAACCCTAAACCCTAGCAAGAGAACAGTGATCAGCTGCTTTCGGCATCAGCTGGACTTCCCCTGCCCAACCTGAGCTCCGCCCAATGCCAGTAGCTCGGATTAAGCCAACGAAGCCCCCCGGAAGCCAAGCATTCAGCAAGTCTCATGTTTTTTTTGGTCAGGCCTCTATGGGAGTTTCCGAAAGTTAGTGGTGCTTTATTTAATATTTGGGGTCCTGACAATAAGGATCCTACTATTTAGGCTACTATATTTGGGTCCCCTATTTTCGGAAGCTCCCATATAACCTCATGAACATGAAGCCTTGTGAGCAACCCAAACTCTGTGAATCAGGCATCGTATCACTCCGCGGACATCTTTAGGGCTTCACGACTTTTTGGTATGCTTTAAACTTTAGGCTCTGAACCTGAACCCCTAAGCCCTAACCCTGATAATCCCTAAACCGGAAACCCTGAGCCCCCAAATCCCGAAGCCCCGATCTCTTGCAGGACCAGCTGTCCAAAACGACTGCCCACTTCGAGTCGAAAATCAACGCCGGGGCGTCAGTTCCGCTGGTGCCTCCGCTTGGGGTAGCGAGTCTCACCCCGGACACCAAAAGTATGTAGAATAGTAGCCTTTTATAAGTTTTGGGTCATTATTTTACCTACTTTGGGGGATCGAGGACCCCGTTAGCCTTTTGCCTGAAGCCAACCAGTTCTGAGGCTCTCCCAAAGCCTCTTCAACCGATTCCCTGAACCCTAAAGCCTTCGAAGACATCCGTGTAAGCCCCTTGAAGCACCCTCTGAAATCCGAGGAATCCCTTGTCTTGAACTGAATCCCTGAACTTTGCTATAGTCTCCTTAGGGATTATGTTTATTTTTTGGTTTACCCCAGAGAATTTTGAAAATATGATTTTATGATGGTTCTAAGGGGGGGTATAGTCGGTATAGTTTTAGCCCGAAACCCGTGAGGCCCTTCTGAAGGAGCTGGTGTCCCTGTCCGAGGAGAAGCTCCGAGCTGTGGCCTACCAGGACGGTTTGTTTCAATTCGACCAGTAGGTTATTAAACAAAAAGAGTAAATCTACATGCACATCTACATGTGTATATATAATATAAGATAAGATATTATGTATGTATATATATATATATGTATATATGTATATATGTATATGTATGTGTATATATATATATATCTATATATATATATATATATATATATATATATATTGTTTCGGCATTGTAAGGGGCGTTCCACATGTGCGTCCTTTTGTTGGCTGCCTGGGAGTATAGAGTTCTTTATCGTGGCATTCTCGGCTTTGTAGTGTGTTCATTCTGTCGTTCAGTTGCATTTAGGTTCTGACAGGATCCAGGAGCTACTTAGAGGCCCAGGGGACTTAGTAAGTAGGTTATACGTTGTAATTGGGGTAACTCCATTTAGGGTACTTATAGCCCTACTTATAACCTACTTACGTCCCCTGAGCCTCTAAGTACCTTGCCCCCGCATTTGGAAACCCCAGCCTTCAACGAAGAGATAGGTCTGAATAGTTACCCATAGGCTCCATAGTAGTTCCTTTTTTGGGATTACCTTATAGGATTCTGAACATGAGCCCCAAAAGGGAACTACTTGGGAGCCTCTAGTTATGAACCTTCCAGAAAAGTCCTTCTTTAAAATTACACCCAAGACATTTCAAGCATCCGGGGGAAGTTTGGCCCCTACATCGGACACATTGGTTCCACTTTTCTGACGGCCCCTGGCAAGGGGCTGCTTCTTGACATTTCGAGATAGATCTTCGCGGTAAGGTTGAGATGTTGGAGACGTATGCTGGTAAACCGTGCAAGATCGAAATACACAGTCTTTGATGTTTGAGGCTGGAACTTGGAGATTTATGGCTGGCCTTAGAGTACGATCACACTTTCGGACAACGCAAGCTGCAGCAGCAGGAATGCGCGCATGTGGCCTTGGATGTGGTGCAGAAGGACACTCCGCTTCTCAACGTGTGAATGGCTGAGTGACGAAAGTGTTTCCAGCTTTTAAATAACATCTCTTGAGGTTTCGGGTTTAGGTATCCTCAACCTTCAAATGCGACAGCACCGAACGTGCCCCATACTTGCATTACTGTACCTTTGAAGCCCGAAAGCCTGAGCCCCTGAACCCAACCACTGCTCCGGATGACCAAGCAGTGACAGTACTGTTTCGGGGGTTACTTCCCCAAATCATAATAGTAATTCCTAATATAGATACAGAGTGTGGATGGCCTGACCAGTCGGATTACTGAGACCTCTGAGTGAGAATGAAGTCACATAGCCGCATAGTGGTAGAGGACTCTACTTCGTGTGGGCGTAGGGCTTGGTGACATGCTTGGATGCGGATGTGTTCTTGGTATCTTGTTTTCCCGGGAGTTTGTCGAACACCCCGGTAGTTTCACCATTGTAGTAATAGTAGCCTTTACGTACTCCGCAGACTGGATATCATAATAATGTGGGTGTCGGTTTAATAGTGGGGTACCCCCCCCCTCCCCCCGACCAAAAAAAAAATCACTTTAGTATGGCGCCGGTGACGCCGGACAGGGGTCAGGGGTCTGAGTGGCAGGGAATTGGGAGGTGCCGGGGTTTGGGTGGTTGGCTTGGGTGCAGGGTCTGCGGTTCTGCGCGAATGCGCGGTCGGGGGTCGGGGGGGTCTGGGGATACCAAATGCTGGAAACCAAGCCCCGATCACTCCAAGACTACTACCAAGACTAAAAACCCTTCATTTTGAACACTTTTGACTCCGTAACCTACACACACACACTCCCACCCACAATCGACCACGTCTGAAGCTTGGTGCGGTACAATAGTAGTACAGTAGTACAATAGTAGTACAATAATAGTGCAGTAGTACAATTGTAATACAACAGTAGTACAGTGGTAGTACAATAGTAGTACAGTAGTAGTACAATAATAGTACAGTAGTACAGTAGTAGTACAGTAGTAGTACGATAATAGTCCCGTAATACAATAGTAGTACAGTAGTAATACAGTAGCAGTACAATAATAGTGCAGTAGTACAATAGTAACACAACAGTAGTACAGTGGTAGTACAATAGTAGTACAGTAGTAGTACAATAATAGTACAGTAGTACAATAGTAGCACAATAGTAGTACAGTAGTAGTACAGTAGTAGTACGATTATAGTACCGTAGTACAATAGTAGTACAGTAGTAGTACACTAGTAGTGCAGTAGTACAATAGTAATACAACAGTAGTACAGTGGTAGTACAATAGTAGTACAGTAGTAATACGATAGTAGTACAGTAGTACAATAGTAGTACAGTAATAGTACAGTGGTAGTACAATAGTAGTACAGTAGTACACTAGTAGTACAGTAGTAGTACAACAGTAGTACAGTAGTACAGTAGTAATACAGTAATAGTACAGAAATAATACCAATAAGCATAAAGCCAGTGAGCACATTCCCCCAATAAGCAAAGCATAAAGCCAGCGCCTGAAACCCTAAACCCTAAACCCTGAACCCTAAACCCTAACAAACGCTAAACCCTAACGAATCCTAAACTCCTAAACCCTAACAAACCCTAAACCCTAAGCCCTAAACCCTTCCCAAAGGGGGGTCGGTCCAGATTGGACCCAAAATTGAATTTTTTACACAAACTTTAGTACTGGAGAGGCCTCTTTTGAGCTAGGGTCCAATCCCCGATTCGGCGGTTCACCCTAGCAGCCCCCCCCAATAAGCAAGGCATACAGTAGCAGTACAATAGTGCAATAGTAGTACAGAGTCCTTTCCTGACGCCCCAATAAGCGAAACAATTCTGCAAGAGATTTTCGGGCTTCAGGGCCAGGGTTTTAGGGTTGGGTGGGGTTTGAGTGGGGGTTTAGGTCGTGGCTGCCTTAAGATTGACCATCAGCAAATAGCACAGCCCCGCCACCAAAAAATCACCCCAGCCAAAAAAAAAAACGCATTAATTAGAACACCCAGATTTTTGGTAAGATTCGGAATTAGCCTTGGAGCCGACGCATTAAAGGGGCCTATATTCCAAAACCGACACCCACATTATTATGCATGCTGGTGTCCTTTGTGTGCACGTGTGAGAGTACATGGACTCTGCAGATGCCGATCTGTAGCTGGCTCCGGCCCGAACGTATGGGTTTGGGGTTTCAGACCAGGATTTCAGGTTTAGTGCTTGGGCTGAGGATGTTAGGGTCTGGGGTTCAAGGTTTTAGGATGTGGGTTGATGCATGCAGTCGTGAGACTAAGATTGATGAGGTGATTTGGATGTTGCTTTTGGGGCTGCAGGATTTAGAGTCTGACTCTTTGCAGAACCAGTCGGTGTGGACGGGACGTGGCGAGGACTTTCACCACAATGCCCCTCCACTTCGAGAAGTGCTGAGGCGAGAGGGTACCTGAAACCCTGTGCTTGTTTGGGCTCCTTGCTCTCTACTCCGGGCTCCGAGTTGGGTTCGAGGTTTGGGAAGTCGTAATCTCGACAAGACTTTCTAAGGCTGCCAGAGACTGGTACCCGCAATAAATAAGACTCAATGTCCGTCGTCCCTAATATAATGCGGCACCTAATCGTTTTTAGGGTACCCAAAAAAGGACCCTAATTTTGACAACTAAGCATGTGGTTAAGGGGTGCGGCTGCAGGAGGACATGAGCAGGGGACGGAGCTTAAGGGAGAATCGGCTCGGATGCAGGCGATAGTGGGAGGATCATAGGACTTAGTAAGTAAGGCTGTAAGTACCTTAACTGTGGCCGTAAGTACTTTCCAGTATAGTTAGCGTAGCTTATAACCTTAGATACTAAGTCTCTTGAGCCTCCAAGTAGAGGCTTTTTTCGGTGTGGTATTGGGATTCAGGGTGCCAGGCCGCTTCTCGAAAGGAGGCTTTGAATTCGGTGTCCCGGACTTAGACTTCTAGAAGCCCGTCGTTCGGAAATCTTACTTACTTTGGACATCTGCCGGGACGCTCCTTTCCGAACGACGTTCGTAGGGGCTGGGGAATTCGAATTCGAGATCTTTTAGCCAGGAAGCGACGCAGCATGCTTCAGCAATCGCTGGCGCAGCACGCTCAGGATAGTTATGCCCCGAAAATATGCAGAATAATCGCCATGTACAGGTGTTTGGCCTTTATGTTGCAGCTGTGTTGTCTTTTTTTGGGGGGGATGTATTTCGGGACCTGTCGACATGTTTCTGGCCCCAAACGAACGCTAACAGTAAGCCCGGCGAGGATGACTTGACCTCCAACGCCAAACCTGTAAGGGTCCAAAGGAGCCAATGATGAGGTACTTGGGTTTAGGATAGTATCGGATAGTGGGTATGTATAGGTTCATACTTGGGAGAGTATATGATTATTGGGTACTTGGACCCTTGGAGAAACTACTGTTGTCCCCGTACTTGACAGTTATGACAATAGGCTTTGGGGTTCCTGATTAGAAATAGTTAACAGTATGATATTCCCCCACCCCTATTCTGATTATTCAGCCCCCTACAGTAACCAACAAAATGAACTAAACATTTCGGAGTGTCGGTGGGCAGAATATAGTTCGTCTTGAGGGCTCTTGTGGTCCTCAGTTGCGAGCTCAACCTCAAGCATTGAAGACAGGATGTCTACTAGAGTTGATCTTCTCTATGCCCCCGACTCACAAGACCTAGTGCCTCGTCTGCTGACTTCAAGCCCCACAAGATGATGCTAGCAATGCTAGTTTGCAATCATCTGCAATTCTCGGTCTGTTTCGCTCCTCTGCTTGCCAAGAATGCGCAACCCAATCCCAGATCCTATACATCCCAATCCGAAAACCTCAACCGCTGAACTCGGTACTTAAAGGATCATGGGACTTAGTAACTAGGGTTACAATTAGGGTAACTATACTTATAACCCCAATTAGGGTACTTATAACCTTACTTACTAAGTCCCATGATCCTCCAAGTAGTTCCTAGGTCCTACATCCGGGCGCAGCGGCTTTGCTTTGCTGCAGCTGCAGACTGCGCACCAGGCGTTTCCAGCTTCCAATGGTAATCCAGAGACTCCAATATCCCTTAATTAAGGAATATTCCTTAAATCATATTAAGGATCCGACCATAATTTAAGGTATATTCCTTAATTAAGGGATATTGGAGTCTCTGGGAATGTGGTTTTCCCTAGGGGTCCAGTTGCCTAATAGTAGGTTACTGGGGTAGAGAATTTATGGTTAGTAACCTACTATTTGGGTAACTGGAGCCTTAGGGTTTGTCAGGGCTTAGATTTCGGGTTAATCAGTTAAGGGAAGAAGGTTGCAGTTGCAGCACATGCTCAGACACCCGAAGCCGAAATCTCAGAAGCACTTGAGCCTTCCCGCTTGTTATTCAGCGTCTCCAGCACAACCCTAAACCCTAAACCCTAAACCCCAAACGCTGTGAACCCCAAGTGCATCGACCCCCATGGCCTTCAAACGCACCACCAGAGCCCGAAAATCCCAGACTCTGATCCCCAGTTCGTATAATTTCACTCATAACCCTTGCCCTATATGGGAGTTTCCGACAATTAGGGGTAGGTGTTTTTGGGGTCCGATAATAAGGATCCTACTATTTAGGGTACTATTTTGGGGGGTCCCCTATTTCGGAAACTCCCATATGTAGACAGATGTAGACCCTCAGACCCCGAAAATCGAGGCCTCCTCATGTCCTCGAGCCAAGACGTGGCCCAAGATTGCATGACAGGATCCCAGGGGGACGGCGGCATGAAGGAGGATGTACGGGTTAAACCCTGGAACCCTAAACCCTAAGCTACGCTAACATCACTTTTTTTCTTCCATAGATGGCTTAGCGATTAAAGTTGAGGAGTTCGGGTTTGTGGCTTAGGGAAGCTTTAGGGTCGAAGTGCTTTGCTTGATTGGGCTTTAGACACTCCCTCAAGATTGGACCCTTGTAAACCCTAGCCTCACAGCCACCCTGCATAGTTTTCTTTTTTTTGTAGAGCTTCTGAAATCCTGAACCCGGACATACATCTGGTGTAAATATCTGTGTATAGACATACACGTACATATATATATATATATACACATAAATGCAAATGCGCACACACACAGACAAACACTCTGATACATCTGTAAATAAATAAATATGTATATATATATATATATATAAACACAGACATATATACGCACATCAGCGTCACGTTATGCAAAGTGTTCTGCCTATTGTGAGCCCTAAGCCGTTGGGTCCTGAAGCATGGCCTCCCTTCTGCGACATTGTGTGCCGAAGCCCATGAAGACTGAATGCAACACCATCGACCATACGCATCGAAGTCTTGTCAGAATTTCAACCGAGATCTTTATGGGTCAAGTGTCCTTCAAAAATGAACCACGCCCCAAAATGAGACGAGTCAGGAAGTCGACAAGCAAAGGAGCTAGTATTTCGGACTTCGGATGATGTGCTAGTACGAGTAGGGGGGGGGACTGGAGTACAAAGAATAGTAAGACTAAGCGAAAAGGTAGGTCAATCTAGATTAATCACCGAAGGCTCGATACTGGCAATATAACGGTCGTGATGGTTAGAATAGACATACTTTAGTCACCATTTCCCCCAACACCCTATTCATTTCATCTTCTGCCAAGCCTCTACATTAGACCTGAACCCCTGCACCCCAAGCACTAAACCCTAAACCACAGAAACCCTAAACCACATGTCTTAGAGGAACCTCAACACGCGACAAAACCCTGCTCTTGTTTTTAAGGCCGCTTCCCTAAAGCCCCCAACTACCCTCCATTATACACCGAATACCCACTACTACGGTTGATGATATGAATCCTGCATTACCCGTAATAAGGAATATACCATAATTCCTATAGTTTAGGGCCCTTACAGTAGTGCAGGATATTTATCATCAACAATATGAAGGACCAGAATGTTTGCATTAAAGGGCCATTGGGGGGTCTTGGCCCTGACCCCAAACCCTCGACCCTAACACCTTGTCTTGACTTGACGACGGGAATAGCTAGTCTTTCTGGTCGTGGAGTCATACACCAAATTAGCCAAGTTTTGAATATCGAAACGTGTGGCTGTAGTCAACTGTTCAACCGAGACACCCTGCAATGCGGGCTTCGTCCTTGCTAGGTAGGAGGGAAAAAACACCTAATCCCCTAAACCCTACAGTAGAAGCCACAAAAGTTGGAAACCCAATAGCCTCAATCCTTAAGAGTAATGTATAGGGAATCCCAGCACTATTTGGCCTTAAGCCGGTTTCCAACTTTTTGGGGTTTACTAGAAACCTTGGTTATGGTAGGAGCTTCAAACTTCCTTCGCATCTCTGCGCCGTGTGCGACAGGCAGAGCGGCAGAGCGTGTGGTAGGGCTTTGAGCATTTCCAGGGTTCTCAGAGGGCTTTGAGTATTTCCAGGGTACTTAGAGTTGTTTTGGTCTTTCTTTGTGGTTTACCTAAACCTCGTAGATAAAATAATGGTCCAATACCTAGAAAAGGCCATTGTTCTACATACCTTTGGGGTCTAGATAAGGGTTGGGTCTCCTCATAGTCTGAGTTCAAAACGTGTCTAGGGCAGTGCAGTGCAGGTCGTCTGGCAGTCGCCCGGTTCCATTTGCAAAGAGGGTCTGGTGGTTACGGTTGGGTGGTTATGTCAAAATTAGGGTCCCTGTTTGGATACCCTAAATAACAGGTGCCGTACTATAATCGAGACCCAAAAAGGGACCAGAATTTTGACAACCACGCGGTTAGGGTTTGGCCTTTAATTGTTAGGGCTGTGGATTTAGGGTTCGGGATCAGGGTGAGGGCGGCTCCTGGGTCGGGTTCATGTTCTCAGATTCAGAGACATTCTGGGTTGAGGCTTCCTGCAGCACGTAGCGTTTAATGCCTTGAGGTTTTTAGGCGTTTAAAATTTGCCTTTCGGCTTTGATTGATTCCCGTATGCAACAGATCCCTGGATTTTGGAAGTTCGCTGATGTGGTCTTTGAGTGGGGGCCTGCCGAACACGCAAGATGTGGCTGAAATTCAGACATCAGGATCCTCGGACTTTACATTCCTCACGGCTCAGGGTATACGCACAGGCACTAGACTGCCTTTGAGTGGAGGCCTGATGATTGACATTCTTGAGGATTGTAAGACCATTATTACGATTCTGATTGGGCTTACCGTCAAAGCGCAGTAGAGTCGGATGCTTTGTTTTTGATGCAGCTTCTTGGGAAGATTTCTGGGGTCGGAGGGCTCCACACCCCGCAGCTTGGGGATTCTATGCAAATACGGATGCAGCCAGGCAGCTGAGCCCAATCAGCACACCCCCTCGACCACAGGAGGCTGCGGAAGTGCTGGAAGCACCAGCAGATGAGGCAAAGCAAATTCCGCGGTTTCAGTTTCTTCGGACTTGCCTACTGTAGCGGCGGATACATGCTCATCAGCACACGAAAGCTAAATCGCACCATGCCAGTTGGCCCGAAAATGAGCCCCACAGCTTTGCCCCTGTTGACCTGGTATAGTCGTGTTCACTCTTTGGATCGGCACCCGACTATGCCGAGCCCCGCCAGTGTTTCTGTTTGGCTAGTTCGGCGCTTCTGCCTTGCATCACGCGAAGCACCTGCATAGTACCTGCGTCTATGACTCCTAAGTCTTAAGCTCTTTCCCTGAAGTGGCAGGTACCCTCAAAACTGGTTCGCGTTGTTGCCTGAAGCAGACCATCCCCATCAATGACATGTTCCACTGCCGGGTTCTGCATCGTCTGAAACGGAGCAAGTCATTTCCCAGACATTGCGAGGGTTGTCTGCACTCCCTGGACCCTAAACCCCATGAGCCACATGCCTTGCCTGGTATATCCGAGTGTGAGCGCCGAAACCCAATGAAGAACCCTAAACCTTAAACCCTACGAAGAACCAAAACTCTAAGCGCAAGAGTCGATATGGGAGTTTCCGGAAATAGGGGACCCTAATACAGTACCGTAAATTGTAGGACACTTATTATACGGACCGCTAAATAAGGTGCCGCTGAATTTTCGGAAACTCCCATGGCTTGTTTCAGCGCCTGGCCAGAGGCTCCTGAGGACCCTCTCCTGGCACCTGCAGCACCAACTCAGGCACATGCAGAGGTGTGTTCTTCACTGGGGTTCCCGTTTACCCCCTGTTTAGATAGAAGGGTGTTCATAGACCTTCTAGAGCCCAAAGTCCGCATTGCTAGTATTCTGGAGTCAAAGGTGCATGCGCTTCGCTTCTTTTGGGGGTGCCCGAAGTGGGGGGGGGGATTCTTTGTGAAGCAGAGTGGGTATCCCTCAAAAGTGGCCGTGTATCGCTTCTTAGGTCGGGCTCAAAGGTTTCTTTTGGAGGCTTTAAAGTTTTCGGTGTTGGCCAAGCTCCCTGAAGGTGTAATTTGACTTCGGGGTCCGTGAACCGGGAAGTGAGGCTCCACTGAAAGGTTCTGGTGGGACAACGGTGCTGGGTTTTGGCTTCGTTTTGGTCTGAGACCCTCGCATTAGACTCAAAGTCGCGAAATTCTGGACCAAAGCAAGCTTTATCCGGACCGACTGACTGTTAAGGAGGCTGTCTAGGTGCTATAGGTCATTGCCTTCTTGCCGACTGTGACTGTAATCCCCAAGCCACGCACCCTGAAACCTAAAGCATACATATGGGTACTGGTAGTTGTCAAAATTGAGGTCCCTTTTAGGGTACCCGAAATAATAGGTGCCATACTATACTATGGACCCAAAAAGGGACCATAATTTTGACAACCACCCAAATATGAACCGACCTTGGGATGCCTGGCCCATGCGCAAGTTCAATACGCTCTGAGTCCGAAACAGATAGGTAAATCCGGAGCCCTCTCCCGTACCCTCCAATCCTCAAACCCCGAAACTCCGAACTATGAACCCCAAACCCTAAACATTAACCTAAGCCTCAAACCGTGCACCCTAAACCCCAAGCTCTTCCCGCTGTTTGGGAGGCTCAGAGCTCCGTTCCGGAGAGTGCGGCAGCCGAGGTGCCAAACATGATAGGAAGCTCGAGTCTACGATTTTAGGGTTTGTGGTTTGCGCAGCCCTAGCTGGCGGAAGAGCGGCAAACTACCAGGCGTCCTTGCAAGCAAGCCTGCAGCAAAAACAGGGTTTGTGGTCACCTGGTCTTGTGTGGGGGGGTGACTCTTGTTCAGCACGAGGGACCACGATTTTACCCGGGCCTACATTGGGTAAGCGTCATTCGGCAACATGCCTTGCACTACCCCGCAAGTTCAACTTTGCGCCAGCGGGGATTGACTCGACTGTGCTTGGAGGATTATGGGGCCTACGCTAGTATGTAGTTTTGAGTACCTTCATTGGGTTTACGACTTTTCAAAAGTATACTTAGAGTGACCATCCTTCAAGCGGCTCCGCGTCTAGGTGCAGTCTCGTGTCTTGGAGTTCTGCAACCTTCAGCTGCACGCCACTCTAATCCCTATGGCCCTTAGACCCTACAGAATTGAACTCCCTGAGACTTCACGAGCGGCTTGTACTTTTTATATTGGCCAGCTGTGCTCGGACCATGTCGAACGGTTTCTTGGTCCACGCGTTGTGCAGCATGCATTCAGACTGATGCCTCCTTTCCTGTTGGGGTTTAGAGTATGGGATTTAGGAGTATAATGAGTACGCTATGTCGCATATCAACATAGATAACCCTAAACTTTTTAACCCTAAACCCCTATGCCCCTATATACATACGTTTTGTGGATATACAGTCTTTAGGGTTCAGGATCTATAGGGAATCTAGGGTTGCGCTTCCTTTCTGGAGATTTTTGGGCTCCGACCAGCAAACGGTCGATCGCGTAGCTGTGCGGTGCCTTTATGTTGCCATGAACGTCAGAACAGAACTATACATATGTATATATATATATGCATATATACATCTTTATGTGTGTATGATGTTGGTCAAGTACTGGGCAACCGCGGGGCTGACAGACCCCTGAGTCCGCGACAGAGAGAGAGAGAGAGAGAGAGAGAGAGAGATGTTATGCGACATAACATATTATTATGTTATTCTAGAGCTTCTTTCGCTAGGTCCCGTCTCGTTCTCCTAGTTATTGCCTGTAACGTGTTATGCCAGCACAGACACCTGCTAGAAACGCCGAAGCAGTGATCTCTGAGCCAGACAGCCTAACAACTTCTAAGTCCAACTAATGTTGTGTATCGAAGGCCTCCCATTGCGAGTTCAGCGTGATTTTTTTAATAGGGTTTAAGCTCTCTGGAGAGCTCGGCTATAGACCAGAGACGGCTCGTGAGGAATCCCGTCAGGACGAGTTCGCATGTGGCAGCCTTACATATCCCCTGGCTTGTGATGGGTGTACCTGAAGTCTTATCTAAGCCATCTAAGCACCGCCTGTGGCCCCAAGCCCGATTCTACATTAGATCATGACCCCTGAGGCGGGTCTGACCCATTAAAATTCTATAGGTGGATAAAGCCACAGGTATGTTGAAGTCCTAAAATATGTAGGGCTTGTTGCAATGGCGGGTCGTACCGCCGTCCTGCAGACTCCTGCCACGGCACAGTCTTAGTTGTCACTCTTCTGTTCTGTCCGCGAGGATGACTTGTCGGAGTGATTATTGTTATTACGTCAATAACCAGGGCCCTCTGTTCGACGTGTTTTGCGTTCCAGGCCCAAAAACATGGCAGTTAACATAGAGACCCTTATACATGTCAGTTAACATAAGACATATATCACTTAAGTGGCATAGATATTCACGAGAAATACGGGAGTTCGCGTCCCCGGGGCTACATTAAATACCCCTCATCCACTTAAAACCCTTAAAACACTGGGGTTGAGGGTTCGCCATCTCTTCAGGTGTATGAAGACTTGGGGCTCGGGGTTTTCAGGGATGTTGTATCAAGGGGTTCGCTATCACTTGAAGTGTTTCAGGGCTTCGGCCTGTCGGTTTTGACGGGTGTTGTGTTCGGGGCTCAGCAACTCTTCCAGGGCTTCAGGGCTTGGGGCTGTGGGTTTATGTTATGTTCTGTTGAAGATGGGAGCTGGGGTTCGTGGCTGCACAGTTTCTAGAGGGCTTCATGGCCTGGAACTCTCGGCTTCTAGTTGCTAACTGTTCAGGGTGAGGAGATTTAGGGATTTGGGGCTTGTTATCGTGGAGTTTTTGGTTGGGTTTCAGGGCTTGGGGCTGGGGCATTGAGTTCGGTTTGAAGATCGAGGTTATGGGACTCGGGTTGGGTTTCAGGGTTCGTGGTTTTCGTAAGGTTCAGCGTAGCGCTTCGAGGTGCTAACTGTTCAGGGTGAGGAGATTTAGGGATTTGGGGCTTGTTATCGTGAAGTTTTTGGTTGGGTTTCAGGGCTTGGGGCTGGGGCATTGAGTTCGGTTTCAAGATCGAGGTTATGGGACTCGGGTTGGGTTGCAGGGTTTGTGGCCTCTCAACAAATTCTGCTATGGATGACTCCATCGGAGACTCCTAAGGCGTTACAGGCCTCAGAGTGCAGTGAACTGCTCGACCCTATGAGAGCGAGCTGCTGGATCTCCGTCGTAAGGTTCAGGGTTGCGTTTCGGAAGGGTTCAGGGCTGTTGAAGGCTTCAAGCTTCGGGGATGGCAGGTCTTTTCACTCGGACTCGTCTGACTCGGCAGCTTCCAGTCTGGCATTGTGCCACTTGATCGCAGCATACCAGGCCCACCTCTCCAGGACACTCTGACCGAGCTTGACAGGGTTTTCCAGAATAGCCATCCTGAGTTCAGCATGTCGGAGCAGGCCTAGAGGCTCTGGGCAACTATTGATGGAAGCTATATAAACCCTAAACCCTAAACCCTAAAGCCAGCCAAGTTTCCGTTTGATCCTGCCGACCAAATCCTCTTCTTGGTAGTTCGCCACCCGCAGTGGGTTGGTCAGTGCAGCAGCATCGAGCACTAAGTGGTCTAACCTTTGCTGCTCGCAGCGTTGAGTTCCATTCGATCTTAAGACACTTTCAGGGCGGGCGATACGGGGGCTTGGCAGGGAAAGGGAGAGGCAACACGGTGCAGCCAAGATTCGCATGGAATTTTGGTCTGATTTTCCAGAGTAATTTGCGAGCTGCGACAGCTTCACGAGCCAGTCCTTGGATCAGGCAAAGCAGACATGATTCTGGAGGTCTGCGATTATGATCGTGCTATACTTCCCTTGCCGCTGAATCTAGCCTGGTAGAACTGATGTATATGGACAGGGCTCCCATGAGAGAGCAATGATATAAATCACTGAAAAACTCAGCTTGTTCTCGGTCTTGCTGGCTCAGCACACAGCCTGCATCCACGAAGGTGCATCGAAGTCGGTCCAGCCCGACGAAAACGCCAGCACGTAAGAGGTCGTGCTGGCTTTGTGTAACAGAAGCCACAGCCCAACATTTCCCAGCCAGCCAGCGCACCAGGATTATGGACTCCTGGATGCATGAACATATATTACTTACTAGGATCCTAGGCCCCGGCTTATAGTCTCTCGAAAATCAAAAGCTGTCCAGACCAAGGCACAGCTCCACTCAAATGTTTCTGGGCCAAGGTAGGAAACTTCCCAGTAGCAGGATTGGCCTTCATTGCAGTGAGATCGAATGGTGGAGCTTTGCAGCCTCGATTTGTCTGAAAGGACCAAGCAAAACTAATCCCGACCCCGACGTCAATATGTTCACTAGCCCCCCCCCCCCCTGTCCCCCCCTTCCGAAAAACATAGGATCAGGGTATGAAGCCCGGTAAATCGGATCCCAATATTTTTTGCGCATTGGATCCCCCTGATTAAGGGTCCCCTAAACCCCGAGGACGCGAATCTCCCCAGGGTCTCTTAAATTCATATATTTTACATGATTCGTATACATGCCATGTGGCGCACACTGTTCGCCCTGCATGCCGCTGCGTACTCGGCATAGGCATTGCTCAGTCGCTCTTGCTGATCACGGCCTTGCTTCTGCGACTCTGGAGAAGGAATTACAGCAACCTGTTTAGCAGCTCGAGTTTTCATCCCAGAAAGGCCTGGCCAGTGCGAAGCATCCTTTGTGAGCTCCAAGAGGGCCTGTAGGGAACAGAATTCTGCACAGACAAGCACTGCGACACTTAGCCGACACTATGTAGCCATGCTGCTGATGCCGCGGCGTCAGGCGCCAAGGCCAGATCAACAATATGCAAGTAGTCCGGCCATATACGAGAGGGCGTCATGCCGGGGCATAGCAACCAGGGACTGCGAGCAATGCTCTGGAAGAACTCTTGCTCAGTCGTCAACCTTGGGATGGAGTAACCACATATATGCTACAGGTTGCGTCCCTAACATGTTGTCATTGATTAGACACCTACAACGTAAGGCGTAAAGCCAACCCAAAGCCCTGAGCCCTAAACCCTGAAACCAGCCCGTTGCCTTCAGCCATAAACCCTAAAGCCAGCCCAAAGCCTGTTCACCGGAACCAAAATCAAACGTGCATGCACCAGGCAGTAGAGACACGTATTGCGGTGCCGTGCATTACAGCCAGTTTCTGTGTACAGCAGCCCAGTGCTTGCATCAGAAGAAGCCTTCAGGGGTCAGAACTTTTGGGTTTGATTTGAACCACACGTACAAGCTCGAGAGGTCTAGATTGATCACTGCCCAGTTGAAGACTGCCCAGCCTTGCAGAAGGGACAGATATGAGAGCTCACCCAGGAATTCGACAGCTTGAGAACCTTCTTGATATACGCTTGATCACCTTTCATGCCGACCCAGACTGCCCTGAAGGGGCCCATGATGCTGCCTCGGCGGGCAGCTGTCGACGTCGGCAGCGGGTGACCAAAAGCATCGTGATCAAACAGGTGGCCCATCTGAAGTTGTTGAAAACTCCATACCACCTGCAGATCCAACTGCCCCATGGTGTACTCGGATGATTGCGCATTGTCCAAACAGTACATTGGAAATAGCGTGTCCAGAGTCGCACCACGAGTAAGGGCAGATTGAAAGCTTGTCACCAAGAAGGTTCTCCGTCTGTGGGAGTCAGCATCATCCCCATGAACCTCCAGGGGAATGACCCTTGCCAGCTCGGCGTCCTGGGTTCACCAGTTGCAAAATCGATCATGCCCGGTCTCCAAGCCGGACTAGGAGTGATTATTGTCTGGCAGCACCAGAATTAACACTTGAAACCCTAAACCCGTGAATGCGGACCAGGAGCTGATAAGGTTGAAAGGAGGGGATGCTGCTGAAACCACCTCTGTTGCATAAACCATGCATGCATGTGACAGACCTAGCATCCTGTGTCACAGGCTCCTGTATTCTTGTAAAGTCACTGAAGTATTGCCGATCGAGTTGCTCGGTGTGCTCAATGTTTTTCCAGAAACGAAGAGCATCCTCGGTTTAACGACTGATTCACCAATCCGAGGTGGGTCGACACAGCTGCTTTTTGGATCCCTGAGCAGGAGATGATGCTGTCCAAGGCACACCGTCATTGCCGAGGAATAACCTTTGGAATTCATCCATCGAATAGTTGTAGACAGACCGGAGCCTCAGGAGCTGAGGGATCGATAGCCACCCCATGCACACTTTTAAATGCTATAGTTTAGGCTTTAGGACATCCGGGCTTCTGGGCATTTCGGCTCCTCTGCGAAACTGAGGCCTCGGGGATTCGCTGTTGGGGAAGCGTCTAGGGTTTTGGGTTTAGGGGTTTAGGGTTTAGGGAGGAGGGTTTAGGGGTTCAGGGTTTAGGGGTTCAGGGTGGGGCTTTGGGAGGAGGGTTTCGCGCTTGGCTTGAGGAGCTTTTAACTTGCAGAGATAGGTTCTGGGTTTCGCTCTAAACCATAACTGCCTTAAACAAAATCCTGCACGACCTTTAGGGTTTAGGGACAATGAGAATTATATAATTCGATCCTATGTATTGGGTCGGGTAGTGCCGGATTTTGTCCATCAGCTGCATCGGCATCAGTCTCAGCCCCGAGCGTGTCATGCGGCAGCATGATATGCCAGGTGGATTCATATATCTGGTCTTTCTTCGGCTTCTTCTTGTCGACCAAAAGAACTTTGACCCTCGGCTGGAATAATCTTGCTGACAAACAAAGCGCTGAAACACTAAACCCTGCGGCAGGCTTACAGCATTGGAAGCCAACATTCAAGCAAGGATCTCTGTGGGCCTCGGTAATATTTTTCGCCAAGGTTGGCGATTGATCCAGTTCACAAAGTTGCGGTGTGCATTTTTGTCAGTGGAGTATCCGGCCAGGTCTTGTAAGGAAGGCCTTAGCCAGCAGCGCTCGTCGCATGCACACTCGGAGTTCCGGTAGTTTGATGCTGCAGACAAAAATCGGAAGCCATAGCGATGGAATGCGGCTGGAGATCGCATCAAAGATCCGTTTAATCTTCCAAGCCGACAGTGTGTTTGACAGTTCAAGCAGCTCTTGCACTAAGTCCATCGGAAGAACATGTCCTGCATCACTTTGCATCTTCAGTGGGTTCCAGAAGCCTGCCCAAACCCAACTCGAAACACAAGACAGTCCTCGAAGTCGGTGGTGTAGATGCCAGCAGGCCGGGACCAGGATATATAATCAGAAATCGAGTCCAGGCAGATCCCAGCATTCGCGATTATATGGATCCTTGGCGAATTCGATTGGGCCGCCTTTCCGGGTTTTGCTTTAGGCATTTCAAGCACAGCTTAGCTTGGGTTTGGGGCACACCTGAGTTTAGTCGATCCTGAGACTCGGCCTTGTAGATCACCGGTCCAAAGGCTGCATATAAATCACTGCTCCTGCCAAAGACTAGAATGCATGCACAATATCCAGCCAATGTACATGCAGGCCTCAAGCTCAGTCACAGAAGCACGTCAGGACGAAGGCCATTTTTTCATCGATCACAGCACAAAGGGTGGTTATAAGTAGGGCTCCATATATGTTGGGGGGTTCAGTCTAACACCAGAACAATTTGGGAGTTTAGGGATCTAGGGGATTTGTGGGGTTACGGTTTTAGGGGATTAAGGGGATTTAGGGCTTTATGGATATAGGGGTTTAGGGATCTAGGGGCTTCGAGGTTGAGGGTTTGGGCTTCAGTTTTTTTTTATTTGGCTAGCTCCAACATAGGATTTCAAATCACACTAGATCCAGCTGACGGTCCTTGCATTTGGATTTAAGCCCCGGTGGCTTCAGGTTAAAAGCCATAGCTGTTACATCTTCGAAGTCTATTATTGGGTCTAGGGCTTTGGGCTTAGAGGCTTAGGGTTTAGGGTAAGGCTTGGC
Source organism: Symbiodinium sp. CCMP2592 (assembly GCA_905221615.1). Taxonomy (NCBI): domain Eukaryota; class Dinophyceae; order Suessiales; family Symbiodiniaceae; genus Symbiodinium; species Symbiodinium sp. CCMP2592. The sequence continues at coordinate 457,208 of CAJNDT010000280.1, read as the reverse complement.
TGGGATCCTCATTTGAAGCAGCACCACCTGGGACTTGGATCTTGATGCAGCTGCACTGGCACACATGCAGTACTTTCTCAGCAGGCAATCATATGCATGGTTAACGACGATACTGGCCAGCATGCGGGCTCCGACTCTTTTGCACGTTTCTCGGCCAAGGTTCACCCTGGCATCGGAGACCATTGCAAGCAGCTGTTGCTTGGCATGGCTTCAGGTTCCCCTGCACCCCATAATTTAGTGCAGCATAGATCAGACTACGGCAGCACGTGCTCAGGAGGCCATGCAGGATTGATTGGAGCTAGTTGGTTTCACAGATCTAGATCTACACACACGCACAGGCTTCCTGGCAATATGCAAAGGTAGAAACTCGCACGCAGGATCGACACTTCAGATTTGTTGGTGGTTCCCGGGGCGCCCCAGGACCAGTTAGTTCGACATAATTTACCCTAGATTTCACCGGCCTTCCTCGCGCACGCAAGCTGGGCTCACTCACGGAAGTTCGTACACATGTAAATCACCGTGGGCATCCCTGCATGGCGGGCCACTGATATCGGGGAGTCTGCTAAAGCACTTGCATCCGAGAGGCTCGCAGAATTAGTTCGTGATCCAGAATCCATCTTGACCACCATTGGCAATCTTGCATACATAGTCATCGATCGAATTGGCAGCCTTGGTTTCGAAATTAGGGTTCGGGGTGCATCAAGGCCGGGATTAGGTCACATTTTCGGATTCCGGTAGGTGCAGTTGAGGTTCCTGTTTGGCGCATAATTTACATCGCTGTCCATCATCTTTGATCCCTCATAAGCCTCGAGTGGGATTGGTGTTGTAGGGTTGCAGGGCCTTAGGATTCCCGGGATGAGGTTTAGGGTTAGCGAGCTGGGGTCGCCAGTGAGAAAACAGCTGTTAGGATTTGAATTAACTTAGAGAAGACAGGTGTGCTATACACATTAATCCAAGCTATAGCAGTATTATTGGGATTTGGGTTTCAGGTTTTGGAAGCGGAATCAGGAAATGCTACTTAGGGCCCACAGGGCTGTCGGAGTCAGGGGTTTAGGGTTCAGTGCCTACAAATTCACGGATTCGTGGCTGTGTCTGAAAACCCCAAGCCACAAGACCCTGCAATCTGTAACACTGCCCTCCCCCACCCTCAAGCTCGAAGACAGCAAATGTTCAACACCGAGCTGCAGATCCTCATCACGGCTTTGCCGCCTCCGCATCCGTAGTGTCGGTTCCCTTGCTGGGTTTGATGCCAGCCGCTTTGATGCGGCGAGCAGCTTCTCTCATATCCTTCTGGATCGGGGACATGTCCTTTGTTGCCTGCTCTGCCGCCGCCTTCTTCGTAGCTAAGTCGATACCCTCCTTGCCCTTCGTGGCGACATCGAAGGCATCCAAGATGCCTTTCACACTGCCCTTGTGCGTCTCCAGGGTTGCAGCGAGCTCCGCGGAGTGCGGCACCTTCCCCAGATCCACGATCTGAGAACTAAGCTTCCCTTCATCGCTGAGAATCCTGGAGAGCTCGATTCAGTGTTTGCTTTGCCCTATGGTCTATGTGCACTAGACAGCTAAACTATTTGAGATGCAGATTGGAGGCTTCTTGAAGAGTGTGACCACCATGCGATCACATTCTTGCTCGGGGGTGAGGACCTTTTTTTTCTTCGGGTTCTTCACCTTCCCATCCACCCCAACCAAAGCTGCATTCGAAGCCAGCTCGTCTGAGAAAGCTTTGATATGCTCCCCCAAGGCTTCGCAAGATGCCTTGCCGCGGCAGCGGGCACTGGCTGTCACCTGCATGCATGCATACATGGTCTACGGATCGGGTGTCTAGGGTCTTGGGTAAGGATTCAACCCCAAAGGCATTTGGGTTCCCAGCCTCCAGCACCTGCTCCTTTGTCTTTTCCTTGTCATCACAGATCTCCTTGAGCACTCGAAACATGCGCCCCTCCTTCACCTTGGAATTCGGTGCCTCGGTTTTAGGAATTATATGGAATCATGCAAAGTAGCCAAGGTGAAGCCACTGGGCAGACTCCAATGCATGCTGGGCGGCACCAGGGTGCGGCATTCCTTCTCCCTGCCCTCGGCTGCAATTACACCGGCTGCAATTACGCATCGTAAGGGTCCAAGGGTTCCGGGTCCGGGGTTCGGGGGCCTCGACTGCAATTGCGCTTCTTGAGGGCCCAAGCTATGGGGTTCTTGGTCGGGATCAAGGGGCTCGGTGCAAATACACATCCTAAGGGCGCTAGGGGGTTTTGGTTCGGGTTTAGGCCGTAGGTGGCTGTGTAGCGAGGGTACATACAATTAGGTCTAGCAGCCCTCAATGAGCTCCGCGATGAAGGCTGCACCCTCCTCTCCCGGATACCATTGCTTCAGCTGGAACATGGTAACCTCGGATCAGTGTGCAATATATACTGTGCTGCAGCCTTATACCCTGGTGTAATCGATCTATAGATGCAGTTAAAGGGCCGTCCTATACTTGTCCTTGTGGTTGTCCTTAATTAAGGACCGGTAGTGGTCTTCGATCTTGATCTCACCCATGGAAGGTGCGAGGAGGATCTCCCGCATGAAGCTGAACCTCGGCTGGAAGATGTAATGATCGACACGATTTCCCCTCCAGGGCCTTCTGACTCAGAATGCATGCCATGCCACCGATCTCCATCGGATCTCAGCATGTCATACTTTCGCACGATGGCAGGGTCCACATCGGGGGCTCGCACTAGTCGGTTGACCTTGGAGTAATACCTCTTTCGGGTTGCGTAGGGCAGGTCCGAAGGCTGCGTCATCTTCTGCAAGGCATTCTTCTCATCCTTTGTGAGGCCCTTCTGTTGTCTGCCAGCCTGAGATCATTAGTAGGGAAACAATTCAGGCTTTCGAGTTGCTGTAGGGTTTAGGGTTTCCAGTGAAATAATATTTCTATATATTTAATATATATATATATATATACTGGAAACCCTAAACCCTACAGCAACTCGAAAGCCTGAACCCTAAGCTACTCTAAACCCTGACACCCGTTACGTATATACAAACCCTAAAACACTAGAGAAGCCAAACCCTCGCTACAGCAACTCTAAACGAAACCCTGAAAACCCACAGCAACTCTAAACCCTAAACCCAACGAACCAAAAAACCCTGAAACCCTAGTCCTGCCTTGGGGCTTGTCTTTGGGCTCTTGGTGCCCTGCAAATACAACATGGGTGCTGAGGAGCGTGTGTTGAATCGTGTATACACTGTCTGGGGGTGGGCAGCAATCTGCACCAGCGGACTACGGAAGCGAAAGCGCTGCTAAGACTGTTGTGGCTGGTTTGCCTAGGATTCGACACCCTCTGTATATAGGAGGGGTTTGGTGGGTTTTCCTATATTTACCTTAACAGGACGGCTTCCGGAGGATTGTGTCATTTCTAATCAGAACTGTATATAGGCCCGCCGGAGGGGTTTGGTGGTTTTGCCTAGGATTCTACACCTTAATCGAGTCTGAGACTAATCTTGCATCCTGAGCCCTGAGCCCCAAACGGCCCCACAACTGGCCCCCAAAATCTCAAACTCCATACACTACAGCAACTCGACCTAAACGAAACCCTGAAAGCCACTATAGATCTAAACCCTAAACCCAACAGTGAACAAACAACCCTGAAACCCTACTCCTGCCTTGGGGCTTGTCTTGGGGCTCGTCTTTGGGCTCTTGGCCTGCGGTGCCGAGGAGTGTGTGTTTAATCGTGTATAGCTGTCCAGGGGCGGCATGGTGGTTATGTCTGGGATTCTACACCCTCGTAGATTGGAGGGGTTTGGTGGGTTTTTCCTAGCATAAACAAAATGTCATTTACCTTAGGATCTCTACTGGACGGCTTCCGGAGGATTGTGTCATTTATAATTAGAACTGTATAGGAGGGGTTTGGTGGGTTCTCCTAGGATTATGTACCAAGAACAAAATGTCAGTTACCTTAAGATCTCTACAGGACGGCTTCCGGAGGATTGTGTCATTTATAATTAGAACTGTATAGGAGGGGTTTGGTGGGTTCTCCTAGGATTATGTACCAAGAACAAAATGTCAGTTACCTTAAGATCTCTACAGGACGGCTTCCGGAGGATTGTGTCATTTATAATTAGAACTGTATAGGAGGGGTTTGGTGGGTTCTCCTAGGATTATGTACCAAGAACAAAATGTCAGTTACCTTAAGATCTCTACAGGACGGCTTCCGGAGGATTGTGTCATTTATAATTAGAACTGTATAGGAGGGGTTTGGTGGGTTCTCCTAGGATTATGTACCAAGAACAAAATATGTCATTTACCTTAAGATCTCGATACAGGACGGCTTCCCGAGGATTGAGAACTGTATCAGCTTGCTAGCTTTATCCAGGCACACTGCAACGTACACTGATCGGGGATTATTATATTAAGCTGTACCTGAACCCCTATAGCCTTTAAACCCCCAATTGGGACCGACTTAAGTGCAGGATCCCACCGTACTATATTTTAAACCCGATATAACCCGATGACCCAGATTCCTGCCTTCGGGGATTGCCCAGCCTTCTGGGGGCTCGCATGAGGGACCTGGGAAATATCAGCTAGGAGATTTGGGGCGCTTTCAGTATAACAGATCATCCAAGGCACCTTTGGGGGCGACTTCTTGGAAATTCTGCGCCGCTGCGGGGTGGCCGGCGGACGCGGTCGCTTGGTAGCAGCTGCTCGGGCTTCCTGGATAATAGGTTCAGCTACAGTTTTAAATATTTGCATGCTGAACTCTTTCCAATTCCCCGCCTCACTTCCCGGGCTTCCTTTGTTTTCAGTTGTCTTCGCTTTTTTGCTTGATGATGTGCCCTCCTCGTCCAGCTGCCTTTTCAGATTCTTTCTGGGCGTTGTGTGCTGGGTGTCTGCTGGCTCCTTGCTTGGCTTCTGTGCTGCTGGCTCCTTGCTGTCCTTCTTCTCGACTGGCTTCTGGGCTGGCTTCCCTTTCCCCTCCTCCTTTGCTACCTCCTTGCTGGCCTTCTTCTCCTGTGTCTTCACAGCTGGCTTCCCTTTATCCTCCTCCTTTGCCTCCTTGCCTGCCTCATTGGTGGCCGTCTTCACCTCGCCTGGCTTGCTAGTGGTCTTTTCCTTCTCTTTGGCCTCCTTGCCTTCCTCCTTGCTGGCTGTCTTCACCTCACCTGGCTTGCTACTGGTCTTGCCCTTCTCCGGATCCTTGCCTGCCTCCTTGCTGGCCTTCTTCTCGTGCGGCTTCACAGCTGGTTTCTCTTTCACCTCCTGTGCCTCCTTGCCTGGCTCCTTGCTGGCCTTCTTCACGTCTCCTGGCTTCACGGCGGCTTTCTGGTCCTTTGTCTCCTTGGCCTCACACTTCTGCTCAGCTGGCTTTCTGTTCTCCTTCTCCTTTGCTGCCTCCTTGTTGGCCTTCTTCACGTCTCCTGGCTTCTCAGTGGCTTTCTGGTCCTTTGTCTCATTGGCCTCACACTTCTTCTGCTCGGCTGGCTTACCTTTCTCCTTCTCCTTTGCTGCCTCCTTGTTGGGCTTCTTCACGTCTCCTGCCTTCACGGTGGCTTTCTGGTCCTTTGTCTCATTGGCCTCAGACTTCTTCTGCTCGCCTGGCTTTCCGTTCTCCTTCTCCTTTGCTGCCTCCTTGTTGGGCTTCTTCTCCTCGGCTGGCTTCGCGGTGGCTTTCTGGTCCTTTGTCTCCTTGGCCCTATCCTTCTTCTGCTCGGCTGGCTTTCTGTTCTCCTTCTCTTTTGCTGCATCCTTGTTGGGCTTCTTCTCCTCAGCTGGCTTCGCGGTGGCTTTCTGGTCCTTTGAGTCCTTCGCCTCACCCTTCTTCTGCTCGGCCGGCTTTCTGTTCTCCTTCTCTTTTGCTGCCTCCTTGCTAGGCTTCTTCTCCCCAGCTGGCTTCAGCTTTGCATCAGGAGCCTGCGTCCGTGTGGGCAGCTGCATCTTCGACGGGGGCCGTGGCTGATGGAGGGGATTACATTAATTAGGGTTTTCTACTGTATGTCTTGTATTGAGTACGATCGGGTTAAGGGTCTAGGTTTTTGGGGTAGAAACTACAAACACCGGCCTTGCCGTCCTTAAGGTTTCGGGCCTTGGGCAGCGTGGGGTTCAGTCTTATATATAATGTATTTTACATAGTTCCTCTGATTGAGGTTTGGGGCCTCAGCCAGTCTAGGGTTCAGGGTTATAATACATCGAATTATGATTCTGTCAACAGGATCGATCATGTGCATGATCCCTATAATTTTAAATTATATATATAGGAATCATTCACAGGATCGATCCTGTTGACAGAATCATAATTCGATGTCTCATTAAGGCTTCAGGATGGCTTATGTACTTGCTCGTGCAGCAAGAAATCCCAACGGATGAGAGACCAAAACACCAGACACAAACCTGGAACTCTAGCACCAATCCTTTAACCCTGGGTTTAGGCCTCAGGGTAGGGCTTCGGGTTTAGGGCTGTAGGCCTTAGGGTTTGGGGTCTAGGGCTTGGTGTATGGGGCTAAGGGTATGGGGGTTAGGGCTTAGGTTTAGGGTTCCGGTTTTGGGGTGTAGGGCTTGGGTTTGAGGCCTTCGGGTAGGGCTTCAAGCTTAGGCCTTATAATTTGGGGTTGGGGGCTTGGGCTTTAGGCCTTAGGGTTCAGGGTCCAGGGCTGGTTTGGGGCCTGAACCTGGTACGTTGGATCTGTGTGGAGTAGACCCATCCTTTGGGGCTTAAAATTTGGGGTTCTTAAGGCCTTAGAGTTTGGGGTCTTGGGCTGGTTTGGGGCCTGAACCTGGTACCTTGGATCTGTGTGGAGTAGACCCATCCGGCTTAATTGGGTCTTGGGCTGGTTTGGGGCCTGAACCTGGTACCTTGGATCTGTGTGGAGTAGACCCATCCTTTGGGGCTTAAAATTTGGGGTTCTTAAGGCCTTAGGGTTTGGGGTCTTGGGCTGGTTTGGGGCCCTGAACCTGGTACCTTGGATCTGTGTGGAGCTTTGGGGCTTAAAATTTGGGGTTCTTAAGGCCTTACATTTTGGGGTCTTGGGCTGGTTTGGGGCCTGAACCCTGGGACCCTGGATCTGTGTGGAGTAGACCTGGATATCCTGACCCCGGTATACTAGGAATCCGGTGCAATATATATACTGCAAGATTGATCCGAGGTTATCCACGAAGTACATGCATGCGGTCCATGCTCGGCCTCGTGGCTCGTGTCTTGGCCGGGTTGGCTGTCGCCCGCGGTGATCCTCAACACAGCTGATCTAATAATCGGGCACGGGGATGTCGATCTAGGTCACTAGAATATACATGGGCGGGATCCATATGCACAGCCGAGCATCACAGCGATGCTGGGCATGGTCTTCATGCGCTCGGGTCCCATCGATCTGACTTCTACCGATGTTGAGCACTCCAGCTACATTATCTCGGATCATTGCTCTGCAGCAATTGACACGGTCGACCCCTCACTCCATGGTCTAAAACCCAGATCAAAGGGCCCCAAATGACACGCAAGTGACACGGTAGTGACACGAATTGGCCCTCCCGAAACAGTCAGTTAGAATGGTAAGTGACTAGTTTGGGCCCCCAAATGACACGCAAGTGACACGGTAGTGACACGAAATGTGGGGCCGAACCAGCCCCGAAACCTAAGGCCCCAAGACAACCCCGCCGGAACAAGTGACACGAAACGACACAGCAGTGACACGAAATGACACAGTGCCAGGCCAACTGACACGGTATGTGCTTCTCGCAGTTAAGTGACACGATCAGGATTCATGAGCACAGTTCGCTTTTCCTAGCAGCAACACCTCGATTTCGATCATTGTCCAAGTAGCCTTTCGGTTGGGGCAGGCCCCAAGGCTAGCAGCTCTAATTATAGCATAAATTATGCATATGCATGCTTACTTCCATGAAGCAGGCTTTCCCAACAAGTCGTCGAGCTCGCCAACATAAACATCCTCTGGCTCGGCCAACATAAGATCAACATCATCCCAGGAAGCGGCTGCCGGATGGGCGGAAGCCACACTTCGCTTGGCTTCTCGATACCTGGTCTGTGACCCCAGCTTAATTGTGTAAACCCCGATAAGTGTAAAGGACCCTGCAAGAATCAAATCTTCGATTCCATTCCGGGCCCGGGTGGTATACTAGAGCGATTAGCCGAGGTGTTATAGCTATGGCATCTAGTGTGAGTTGCTATAGGATCTATGCGGGAAGGCTTGGGGTGGAATGGATGGTTTCATATAATTGAGGTTAGGTAGCCAATAACTCAAAACAGCATACGTGTCGGTTGCTATAGGATCTATGCAGGAAGCCTTGGGGTGGAATGGAAGGAAGGCTTGGGGTGGCATTCGTGGTTTAAAATATTAGAACTGTAGAGGAGTGAGTTTCGGGTTTTAGGTAGCCAAAACTCAAGACGGCATAAGTGACAGTTGCTATAAGATGTGCTTAGGAAGGCTTGGGGTGGAAATTATGGTTTCATATTAGAACTGTAGAGGAGCGACTTTGGGGTTTTAGGTAGCCAAAACTCAAGACGGTATAAGTGTCAGTTGCTATAAGATCTGTATAGGAAGGCTTGGGGTGGCATTGGTGGTTTCATATTAGAACTGTAGAGGAGCGACTTTGGGGTTTTAGGTAGCCAAAACTCAAGACGGTATAAGTGTCAGTTGCTATAAGATCTGTATAGGAAGGCTTGGGGTGGCATTGGTGGTTTCATATTAGAACTGTAGAGGAGCGACTTTGGGGTTTTAGGTAGCCAAAACTCAAGACGGTATAAGTGTCAGTTGCTATAAGATCTGTATAGGAAGGCTTGGGGTGGCATTGGTGGTTTCATATTAGAACTGTAGAGGAGCGAGTTTCGGGTTTTAGGTAGCCAAAACTCAAGACAGCATAAGTGTGAGTTGCTATAAGATCTGTATAGGAAGGCTTGGGGTGGAATTTATGGTTTCATATTAGAACTGTAGAGGAGCGAGTTTGGGGTTTTAGGTAGCCAAAACTCAAGACGGCATAAGTGCGAGTTGCTATCATATCAGGAAGGCTTAGTGGAATTTGTGGTTTGTTATAAGCTGAGGCACAGCTCTGCCAGAGCAATCCCGAAATTCAGCGTGTAGCTTTGCGTGCCCTTGAGATCTTTGCCACCGGTCTTAGTATATGTGCTGGATGTGGACAGCAGACGGCATAGATTTAAAGTAACGAAGCCAAGACACCACAGTCTTCTTTCCTTTCGAGTTCACTTTTCGTGTGACGATCTGAAGCTTCTTGTTCCTTGTGGGTGGAGGGTCAAGGGCCTTACATAGATATGGGTTTGGGATCCGAAGGTCCTTGCGGCAAAGGCTGCTTTAGCAGCTTTCAAGTTCAAGGGCTTGCGGAGCTTCTCGATGTTTGGCAGTGTCGACCAGATCCTTGCTTGCAAGGCTAATGACCTACAACACACACTTGGCAAAAAGCTTCCACAACGATTAGTCAGGCAAGGAGCACAGTAGGCTTGAGGGAAGCCACCCCGTATGAGCACATGAAAAAACTCACACGTCGGGCTTTGCAGGCTCTAAGTGTGGCCTTGACACAAGGCATGCGCCACAGCACCTCAAAGACTGCATGTGTCCAACATGCTTGGGAAATCGCGGATCCAACTGAACACAATCAGAAGTCATGCTGCAAGCAGAGGCACAGAAGATGCAGGCTGTTCCATGGCCCAAAACACATTCAATTGCGAGGCCAGTCGCAAGATGTGGCAGAGGCGCTCCACAAACATATTGGCATAATGAATGTTTTTTTTCCAGCTGTGGCCCTGCGGCAAGTGAAGTCGCCGGCCCGTGGCAGCCTGAGACCTGAATGATGGGGGATGCCCATTCTGAGTGTGCATGCAGAAGACAATAATGAATGTTAACAGACAAGCTGCATGAACACCCAACTGCTGCATGGTGGGGCACACATCAGGAAGCCATGCGGGGCTGCGTTCAGAACCTCGAACGAAATGCTGCGTCGATGTAGTGTGCAAAACATGTGTCCGATGCACAGGGCCAGCACTCAGCTGAGTAGCTGCTCCGAGCAGCACCAGGAATCCCACTGTCCGCATAAAGTCGTGATTCCCAGAGTATGATTTCTGAGATAGGCCAACATGCGTGGCACAATTGTTGTATTTGATTTCAGTCGAGCAAGACAGAATTCCATACGAGGCACATCGAAGCGCTTGCCTTTGTAGCCCAGCAGAGTGAAGCCCCTGCTCAAGTTGCCATCTCCAGCACAGTGTTCAACCTCAGCTTCGGGGTTGCGGTTAAGGGTTTAGGGTTTAGGTTTTAGGGTTTAGGGTTTAGTGTTCAGAGTACTGAGACCTTGATAATCAATTGGTATTTAACTGACATCCAAGGCACGAAATCATTTCTCAACGCTGGATCTGGCTGATACATCTCCCTCTGCACGAAGGCGAGGACAGCGGCGAGCATTGCCAGCTTCATTGCAAGATTATATTAATTGATACCCCTATTATAAACACAATATCCAGGGTGGATATTAATAATATATATTATATATAATTATAATTAATATAATCCACCCTGGATATTGTGTTTGTAGGCCAGCAGCATTTGGCCTGCCGAGAACCCTACCTGGTTTTAGGGTTGCATGGGATCGAGTCTAGGGTTGGTTATCAGAGTCCGGATTTCGGGTATAATATGTATTGCACCAACCCCTCCTGCAACAAAGCTCGAGCACCAATGCACACAAGGTTATACTGCACGTGATTTAGTGAGCAGCAGCTTCGATGCATGCAAGAGACACTGGGGTTTTCAGCTTGGGAGCACCCATAATTCCCCAATCCTCACACATGGGCCATGCCACATCCAGGGATACCATAGGCAGCGATCATAGCACAGCCTGCAATGAGGGCAGTCATTATTGGAGTTGAGGGGGGTGGGTCACATCATTGCATGGACTCAGGGTTTAGGGTTAGGGGCGCTTAATTTTGTCGGGATAGCCATGGCAGGCACCGGCCTAGTCCTGCTCATCTTCATTGGACTCTGCACCATCGTCTTCGGACTTTGTCTCCGGCGTGTCCTTCTTCTTTCCTCTGGCTTTCGCCTTTGCCTTTGCCTTTCCTTTTGCTTTGGCCTTCGCTTTGGGCCCAGCTTTGTCCTTTTTCTTCGCTGTGCGTCCATCCGGCCTGGGCTGTTGAACTCGATCTGGATGAATGCACAAACTCCCTCAGGCTCTCTCTCTCTCTCTCTGTCTCTCCCCTCCTCTCTCACTCTGCCTCTGTCTGTGTCCTTCTGTGTCTCTCTGTTGGCCAAGATGCGATGGGTCGACGCAGCCTGCTGCCTCTGCTTTCTTGCGACTGTCGAACGTCTGACCTTTTGCATTCGTGTAGCAGACGTACAAAGAGCCCTGTTGGGCTCCCTTCTTCCTCTCCCTCAGCTCCTTGTACCACCCGTCTGCAAGGGGCGTTGTTGAGACCGCTTGCGACGGGGCTTTCCTGTCAGGGGTTCGGGGGCTTCAGCCTTAGAGCTTCGGGTGCTTCAGCAAAAAAAGCTTTGGGCTTCGGGCTACATTATCGAATCCCACCTTTTGGATCCCCGCTCCGCGCGTAGCAGTGCCAACTGTTCAGAGGGTGTGATCGGGCTCTTGTCAGTCTCTTGGAGGGCTGCCTTCCTCATGGTGGGATGCTGACATATACAAGTGACTGGAACCCCTGCATGCATAATCGATCCTAGTGTCTGCAATGCGGACAAATCCACATTGGTGAGTGTTGCCGACACAGCTCTGCCAGGCTTCTGCTCATAGCTGATGTCATACTGCATGGAGTTCCCCCGGCTCAGCGCTCGTGCCTCGGCTTTCTTCTAGTATTGTAGTACAGAACACGATAATGCAGATCAAGCTAATTCTTGCGAGAGTCGCGCTGCAGCTTCGGAGGGGAAGGAACACCTGATCCGGATGTTGAGTTTATTGGGTACATTGGGTTTACATATATCATATGTGGCAACTTCCAATAAGCAGGCCTTGGCCCTCCTCCTCAGCTGCTGCAACAACCTGCTTTGCTTTGTCATCATGAGATCCTGCGGTGTCCTCCTCATCAGACGCTTGTGCCACTTGCCCCTCGGATCCCATATCCTCGTCCTTATCCTCCTCCTCTCCATCAGAGGCTTCGGTTGCGGCTTGTCCCTCTGATCCCACACAGTCCTCCTTATCCTCCTCATCAGAGGCTGCGGCAGCCTCAGCCTCCGATCCGTCCTGCTCATCCTTCTCCACATCAGAGGCTACGGGAGCTTGGCGCTCTGAGCCCACATCGTCCTTCTGCTCATCCTCCTCTTCATCAGAGGCTTGGGAAGCTTGCCCCTCCGATCCCACATCATCCTCTTTATCCTCCTCCACATTAGAGGCTTCACCCTCTGATGCCACGTCCTTCTCCTCATCGTCGTCTCCATCAGCGGCTTGCCCCTGTGATCCCGCATCGTCCTGCTCCTCAGCCTCCTCTCCATCGGAGGCTTCAGCACCTTGCCCCTCTGATCCCGCATCGTCCTTCTCCTCAGCCTCCTCTCCATCGCAGGCTTCAGCAGCTTGCCCCTCTGATCCCACATCGTCCTTCTCCTCAGCAGCCTCTTCCTCGGAGGCTTCAGCACCTTGCCCCTCTGATCCCACATCGTCCTTCTCCTCAGCAACCTCTTCCTCGGAGGCTTCAGCAGCTTGCCCCTCTGATCCCACATCGTCCGGCTCCTCAGCAGCCTCTTCCTCGGAGGCTTCGGCAGCTTGCCCCTCTGATGCCACATCGTCCTGCTCCTGAGCCTCCTCTCCATCAGAGGCTTCGGCAGCTTGCCCCTCGGATGCCACATCGTCCTCCTCCTGAGCCTCCTCTCCATCAGAGGCTTCGGCAGCTTGCCCCTCCGATGCCACATCGTCCTCCTCCTGAGCCTCCTCTCCATCAGAGGCTTCGGCAGCTTGCCCCTCCGATCCCACATCATTCTCCTCCTCCTCCTGTAAACACCCAGAAGCGAAAGCTTCATCTATTACAGCTACACTATATATCATGAGATAATAGGTCAAAACCGGAAATGTCAGTTAGTATAAGAACTGTATAGGAAGGGCCCGGGAGCTAAATGTCAGTTCTTATAGGATCTATACAGGAGCAGATAGCACGAAAATGCTGGGTGTACCATAGCATTTCTTAGATACACCAGTACACCAATAAGATGCATTGGGGGGTTCATGGGCTGCAGAACATGACACAGAGGATTCCGCGTCCTTCTTCTTCTTCTTCTTCTTCTCTGCACTTGTTGGCTGGAGCCACATCTTGGGAGTCCTCGATCCCAACACACATTGAGTCATGCAACCACTCCTAATTCGAGCCATGCCTCGAACTCCTCGAGGCACTCTTCCAGCTCATTTGCAAAGTGCTCCAGCTGGGTGTCCGTCAACTGGGTCTCCAGGTTGTCCGGCCTGCGACTGGAGGCAGTGGAACTCCTGCAATGCATGTATAGTGGTCGCGAAAATCAGGGCGGACACTGCAATCCACTTCACCAGCACATCAGTCCTTCCAAGTGCTTGCTTGGAACGAACACATTTGGCCATCATGTCATGCAGCCGATCCGCCTGCCAAGTTCAAGAACAGAAACACAGATCATGTCCATTTAAGGTCAGTGGCCTGAAGGCTCGACCACACATCCACCTGGACTCCCACAGGACCTTGGGCCAATGCATGTGCACACACACACACACACACGGTCTGCGCCTGAGCTCTTGGCACAGACGCTTATCTTCGTTGATCTCCTTGCATATCTGCAGCAGGGAGCCACGGCTGGGCCTCCTCTTCAGGTTCCTGAGTTTAGTACACGCGAAATGAAAAAGAGAACCACAGACATCTGCCGGACATTGACTGCAGCAAAGATGCGATTCGATGTAGGCCTCCTTAACCCACTGGTTCCCCCGCTTTCTCAAGTCTCAAATCTCCGCCTGACACGGACAATGTATGCATGCATGCACACCTGCACCGACAATTAGTTTGTGGGTCCTGGCAGCAGGTCCCCTCCATTCTTCCTCACCTTTTTGGCGTCGATTTTTTTAATCATGGCATCCTTCAGTGTCCTGAGTTACAGCATACATGCATGCACGATGCAGCATGCATGGCCTATCCATGAATCCAGGGCTCTTTGCAGGGCCAGGTAGCCCGGTCTTCTTTGGCCCCATGACCTCTGCCATCAGCAGTTCCAGAACTAGCCCGGCATTCTAGAACATATAGTCTTGCTTGCATGCAAGCCGCGGCAGACAGCTGCAGCGGATCACCAAATCCCCAAAGGAAAAATGGCTCAGGGGAGGAGTACACAGATAGTAAAACTTCTTCGGTGACATGTATACAAAGTGTCCTCGTATATAGAAGTTCCCAGCCATGATCATGCATGCATGCACAAGCTGCAGCTTTAGTTGTTTAGCACTTGCTCAACTCACCCCGAGCTTGAAAGACGAATATGCGCGCAGCGGCACTGGCACAGTACAGCAGTACAGCATGTGCACATAAAACTCGGACCCAGCTCTCGACACCTGCATTTGTCCTTAGCCCGGCTCGGCCAGCACTCGATCCATCTGTCGCCTTTGCCATTAATGTCGCAGAACCTCAGATTTAATATAACTCGGCTCAGACATGTAGCACCACACTGAAAACAGGCTCATGCAGGTCACCCACAGCATCCGGCCATGGGCCGGCTCCACTGCATAATATCATAAGTCCAAGAACCTCAGGTTTACTATAACTCGGCTGAGACATGTAGCACCACACTGAAAACAGGTTCATGCAGGTCACCCAGAGCATCCAGCCACGGGCCAGCTCCACTGCATAATATCATAAATCCAAGAACCTCAGGTTTACTATAACTCGGCTGAGACATGTAGCACCACACTGAAAACAGGTTCATGCAGGTCACCCACAGCATCCAGCCACGGGCCAGCATCACATCATAAATCCAAATCACCTTGGCCGGATTGTGTTTGTTATCGATATCGGGGTTCTGTTGTGGACACGGCACACGAGTTCAGATAAGTCACCCAAACCAAGCAGCGATGGGTCCTTTCCATCTTTTATAAGAATCCGAGAAAACAACCTCAGATGCTCCGGGGGTATGTCATGTGCCTGACACGGGAGCATGCCATGCATGAACCATCTATATTGACAGTGCTGGTCACAAATCAGATCAGCCGGAATCCCACCTGGCATGTGATCAGCCAAATCAAAGATAACATCATCGATAGAATCGAGGCCAAAATCGCAAGCCTCGGATATGCATGCCTGATGCCTCCTCCCATATGCCTCGTTGCCAGCAAAGCTGCAGCCCATAGCCACATCTCTCGATCGCACCCGAGGCCACATCAACCATCCTGCTGGAGGCAATTATTGTTTCTTGGCACACTGGCTGCAGCCTTCAAGGTCAAGGGTCTGGTTCTAGGATGAGAAACTACAGGGCTCAGGGTCGAGGGTTAGGCCTTAGGGATTTAGGAAAGAAGGTATATTAGGGTTGCGGCCTGAACATCCCTATCACATCGAGCTTTCCTACAGGAGCATACCCAGGCCTTGGATCACCGTCGGAACTCCGGGAATCTCTCCATAACCAGCTCATTTTCGAGGTCGATTGCAACCTGGGGTTGCTAGCATAGACCCGAACCCCAATCGACCCCTTTTCTTATATAGAAGACCCTATCACACCAACCCGAAACCCCCACCCTTATAACTGCCAAGCCTTAAACCCGTAGCATCCCTTAACCGCACCAAACCCAAAGCCCTGAACCCCAAACCCCAAGCCCTAAACCCCAAATGCAAAGCCCTAAACCCCAAGCCCAGGACCCCGAACCCTAAGGCCCAACACCTGAGCCCCAAACCCCAAACCCGTAAACACAAAGCCCTACCCTACAAGGCCTAGAACCCGACCCAAGCCTACCCCAAGCCCGAAGCCTTAAAACCTAAGCCCTAAACCCAGAACCCTGAGCCCTAAACCCGGCCTAGAACCCGAGCCCTAAACCCGAATCCCTAAGCCCGAGAACCCACACCCTAAGGCTTAAACCACAATCCCTAGGAGCCCCCAGATTGACCCGTGTAGTCGCCCCAATTCAAGGGTATTGTATCGCCTGCAAGCCCCAACCCCAGAGATAGACCCGAAGCAGAAAGCCCGAAAGGCATAGAAGACGCTCTGCAAAAGGAGATTTATAATTCTCGGTATAGCGCGCTATTGTCGTGTGTATTACATAACCCGAGACCTAAGCCCGACGATCTGATGCACCACGTAGACCCCAGATAAAGCCCACAGCCCAGTTTAGCCCCGAAGACCTGTCGAGGATTGCCGTGGCACTGTATTCGTCGAGCCACCGCTGCTGGGGCACCTGGTCGGCAATGGGGGGTTTGCCATTGGGCTTCCTGGCTTAGGGGGCTTCCTGGATTAGCTTCTGCTGCCCCAGCATCGGCCCCGCCTCGAGGAGGGAACGTTGGGCACTATGTCGCCGGCATCATCCAGTCTGCAACATCGGCAAACGACGGCTCAGCTTCAAGTTATGGGGCTCACGGGCTTATCAGGTATCATCTTATATAAAATTCGAACCCTATAAATCCCAGGCCCCAGTTCCAAGATCCAAAAGCACTCTTAATTCGCGGGGGGGGGATATTCGGGTGATGGGGTCTCAGGCCTATATAGATTAATTTGAAAGCGCCCTAAACCCTAGACCGAAGGGGTTTCAGGCCTAGTCTAAACCAAGGCCTAGAACCAAAATCGTTTAAACCTAAAGCCAACGGTAAGGATTCAAGGGCCCAGTCTAATCCAAATCCTAGATCCTACCCACAATCCTCCCCAGGAAATCCTAGTAGCTGAATCCCGATTAAATCTACAACCCTACCTATGGTCTCCATTGTAGTTCCTTTTTCTATGGAGACTATAGGAATTAATAAGCAGGATCCATGGGACATTAGGGTGATTGGGTCTCGGGCCCGACTACTATACCCACAAACCCGACTTATACGAACCTGATTTAAGCCTAAACTCCAAAGTTTAGGCTATGCCCAGTCTAGACCAAATCCTAGATCCCAATTATACCCGCAATCCTCCCCAAGAAATCCTAGTAGCCGAATCCCGAATAATTTAAAGCCTACAACCCTAGCTATAGTCTCCATTGTGGTTCCTTTTTCACTATCCGCGGTTGGGACCCTAACGTTTTTGGTTAACCAAAAAGGAACTAGAATGGAGACTATAGGCCTACCATGAGGATCCATGGGACATTAGGGTGATTGGGTCTCGGGCCCGACTACTACCCATAAACCGGACTTATACGAACCCGATTTAAGCCTAAACTCCGAAGTTCAGGCTATGCCCAGTCGACCAAATCCTAGATCCCGATTATATATACCCACAATGCTCCCCAGGAAACCCTACTATAGCTGAATCCCGACAACCCTAGCTATAGTCTCCATTGTAGTTCCTTTTTCAAAACCCGAGGTTGGGACCGTTAACGTACTTTTTGTTAAAAAAGAAACTAGAATGGAGACTATAGGCCTACCTATTTGAAAGGATCCACAGGACATTAGGGTCATTGGGTCTCGGGCCCGACTACTATACCCATAAACCCGAACCCGATTTAAGCCTAAGCTCCGAAGTTCAGGCTATGCCCAGTCGACCAAATCCTAGATCCCCACAATCCTCCCCAGGAAATCCTAGTAGCCGAATCCCGAAAGCCTACAACCCTTTGGTTAACCCAAAAATTTTTAAAAGGAACTAGAATGGAGACTATACACGAGGATCCATGGGACATTAGGGTGATTGGGTCTCGGGCCCGACTACTAAAAATCTAGCTATAGTCCATGCCCATAAACCCGACTTATACGAACCCGATTTAGGCCTAAACTCCGTAATTTCAGCTATGCCCAATGGCCTGAAGATCGGCTCATCCAAGAACCAGCTGCCCCCGTCCAGCGCAGCGTCGGCGGCGCCAGCCCTGCCAGTCGGAATGTTGATTATGCGTTACATGTGGCTTCGGCAGGGGCCTATATAGGACTTAAGGCAACCTGAATTAAAGGGCACCTAAGCGGTTTGGTTTTGGCCTCGGTTGTTTGCTTAGGGCTAGATGGGAATTAAGGAGATGGGTCTCGGGCTTATGGACCCCGAGCTTGCAATAAACCCGATATTAGCGTATACATGCCCCCGGGAGGGGATTGCTCAATGTTGAAACCACCTATCAAACCACAAAACCCTGAATACTACCAACCCCTTTATCCGAGGCCTTCTCTTCATGCATGCGGGGGGAGGGGGGGGCCGCAATGCGGCGATGTCGTCGATGCCAATGAAGACGACCAATCGTGATGAACCGCACGGTCGCGGAAGTCCATTTCCACTTCTCATACTTGGCGACATCATCTGCACCACTCAGATGAAGATAAATGGACTTCAAGCGCTTGCATGTGCCAGTGGTGTGCAGATAATGCACGGCACAATGCCCCAGCGGATCTCGCACATGTTCCACAAGGCTGGTCGATGGTCAGGTCCAACTGCCATTACCGCCGACTGGAACCGGTGCGCCGCTGTGCGGGGACCATTCTCGTTGTCAATACGGATGGTCGTTCCGGATCCCATTTACGCACCCTTGGCTTTCAGGGCGTTGGATCCACCGAAGAGGCGATGGTAGCAGCACTGTGCAACGACTTGCAGATCGAACCAAACGCTTGGTTCGGTGAAGACAAAAAAAGACCCTAAACGGGACGGGCTGATCAGGTGGATTGCTTTAGAAAGTAGTGCGTAATCTAACCCCCATTAATCCTAAACCCTGCGAGGCTTGGCCTGCCACTTCCGGAATTTAGGGTTTGGGTTCCGGGTTTGGAGTTTGGAGTCCTAGCCTAATAGGGAGTCGGGTGTAGGGAAATTAGGGTTTGGGGCTCGGGTTTGGAGTTTGGTGTCCTAGCCTAGGGAGTCGGGTGTAGGGAAATTAGGGTTTGGGGTTCCGGGTTTGGAGTTTGGAGTCCTGGCCTATCGAGTTGGGTGTAGGGAAATTAGGGTTTGGGGCTCGGGTTTGGAGTTTGGAGTCCTAGCCTAGGAGTCGGGTGTAGGGAAATTAGGGTTTGGGGTTCCGGGTTTGGAGTTTGGAGTCCTGGCCTATCGAGTTGGGTGTAGGGAAATTAGGGTTTGGGGGTCCGGGTTTGGAGTTTGGAGTCCTAGCCTATGGGGGAGTCAGGTGTAGCCTCCTACCCTTATTTTATTGGTCGTTCCGGTGAAGGGTATTGCGACTGCGGGAATTAATGATCCAGGTTGGGGGCTTAACCTGAATCCTTACGTGCAAATCGTTCACCGGGGGTTTAGGGCTCGGATCCAGGTTGAGGGATCATTAGGGTTTAAGCCTCAAGTCCCGAGTCATTCAACCCGAAATAATCTAAAGGCCTAAACCCGAGAGCGACATCAATTGACCACAAACCCCAAACAATACCTAAATCACCACAAAAACACCCGAGATCCGAAACTCCCGACCCAAACCGAGATTTCCTTAACACCGTCCGAAGCGGTAAACCCAAAGTAGTAGAATGGAAATTCCGCACGAAACCCTGTAAGCCTCAAGTCCGAACCCTTCAATCGAAATCTAAAGGCCTAAACCCGAGAGCGACATCAATTGAGACAAAGCCTATATCCCAACCCCCAGATCCGAAACTCCCGACCCTAACCGAAATTTCCCAAACACCGTCCGAAGCGGTAAACCCAAATTAGTAGAATGATAAATATTCCGCACGAAACCCTGGCCTTACACACTAAAGCAAAATCCTAAACACCCCGAGCTGGAACAGTCACTATACCCTGACCTCACACCCGATATATGTAGGCTGAAGCCCCCGGAAGCCCAAGAGCCCGAATCGGAAAACCGCCCGATAGGAAAACAAAATAGTTTCAACCCTAAGCCCCTAAACCGGCCCAGAGCTTGAAGCAACCTGCCGCCCGCGCACGATGCAGCTGCTGCCTGCAGCAGCTAAGGTATGCCGCTCCGGAGTGAGAAACATGTGCAGATCGGTGCGATGCGAAGACAAAACATATTCGACAAAGCCCACCATGATCCCAGTTGTGCCTCCACCCGGTAGCGCTTTGTAGGTGGCTCGGCATCCTGCATGTGGTCGGGTGTGGTGCAAACTCAAATCGTATATCCAGGGCTCACTCAGACTCCGCATCCAAACACCGAACATCCTGAATGACCCTACTCCCAGACATCCTGCCTTGCTCTCGCTGCCTCGCGCCGGTACGTCCTGCAGACTGACATATGTTCTTGGGGATTTGGAGTTGTTTTTCTACAAGGGCCTCTGCATTTTGGATCAGGCGCGCAAGGATCAGAGCTTTCCAGGCATTCAACTCCTGGGCTGTAGAGGGTGTTTCGAACTTAGCGGTCCGGTCGTATATACAACGATATACGATTTGAAATATTTTCTCATGTTAGCCCAAGATTCGATTAGCCACTGGGATCTAGGACGCATCTTGTCGGCGTCAGGCGGTGCAGGAAGTCGAAAGTCACAGGTGCTAAGCAGAGTACTCTCGACAACTGCCAGCACCTCGTCCCTCCTCACAACACGCTCCTGTACCCATGGCTTCGGTGTCGGCCTGTCCATTCTCTTTCTATCCTGTATTTCTGCTGTTGCTATGTGTTGCTGCATGCTCTCAGACACTGCACACATGTGCTGCAGGGACGGCTGCAACGAAAAGGGGCCCCGAATATGACAGTTACAACAACAAAGATCCCCGAATATGACAGTTGCAACAACAAAGGTCCCTTGAACAGAAAACACATCACTTAAAGGCCTTTCGGTTGTTATGGGAAATGTAGACCCCCAACCCATCACTTAGAAGGCCCTGGTTGTTTAATGTAATGTAACATTAAGATTTTTTCTGAGAGGATTGCCTCCTCGGCCAGTTATCCCCAAACTTCATGTCCTACAGTCAAAACGTCATAGAGTTCAAATCCTGAATCTTGCATTACCCCCGACACCCCCAAGGCCCGGGCCCTGAGACAGCGCAAGCACCTGGCCCCAACTTTTCTGATTCCCGGAACTGCGGTTGATGGTATAAATCCTGCATTACCTTAATGACGCTAGAATGGTAGATTCCTTATTATGGGTATCCAAAGGCCCCAAAGTAGTTCCTTTTTGAGATTACCCTATAGGATTCTATATACGAACCCCAAAAAGGAACTACTTTGGGGCCTTTGGGTAATGCAGGATTTAAATCATCAACCGTAGGGGCTTTGAAGGCGCAGGTCCCGAAGCCGAAATCTCACTGCGACGCCCAGAGCCCATTCAGCCAACCGTCTTAGTGGCTCACAACCTTAGACCTTAAACCATAAAATCCTTAAAAACCATAAGAACCCTAAATCCCTAAAAACCCGTCAAACCCCCAAAAACCCTAAACCCTAAAAGCCGCTAAACCCTAAAAGCCCTGCTCACAGAGCCCAGAAGCAGGACTCGAATCCGGTAGCGCCCTGGTGGAGCACGGCTGAGGCTCAGTTTTTGGGTTTAGGGGTCTTGGGGTTTATAGGAACCCTAAATCCTAGGCTCTTGAAACTTTTAAAAAAGCATTTGAAACTCGTAAAAAAGCTTTTGACACTCTAAAAATAAGCTTTGAACCTCTAAACAAAAGCTTTTGAAGCTCTGGGATCTGGCCATGAGGGAGGGTTTAGGGTTCAGGGGTTTAGGGTAACTTGGGCTGCAGACTGCAACTTGGGGTCGAGGGCTTTTGAACCTTGCGGAGGTGACCCCTCGCCTTGTCGCCGAGTGTTCCCAAAGAGTCCAAAGTACCGATATAGTAGAATGTAAGGTTTCTATATTAGGAATTACGATTATGACTTAGGGAAGTATCCCCCATAACAGTACATAGGAACCTTTGGGGTTGAGGGTTTCTGGCAGTTTCAATTTCAGAGTTTGGGCCTTATCAACCCTAAGCTGGCCCTAAACCCTACCTATAGTCTCCATTGTTGTTCCTTTTTTTGGCTATCCAATTTTATGGTTAGGACCCTATAACAGAGATTTTGGTTAACCAAAAAAAGGAACTACAATGGAGATTATAGGTAAACTGTGAAACCATAATCTCCGAATCCTGAGCTACGAAACTCTGGCCACTCAACCCTGCACAGCTCTAGTCTCTGTCAACACTTCCTGTCAAAAGAAGGTTTAGGCCTTAGGTGTAGCATAAGCTTTCCAAATCAAGTAGAGAGTTCCTGTACTGACTTTTAGGGATTCGGGGGTGTAGGAGTCAGCAATTGCTGGCATCTGAGGTCCTCAGCCTAGGACCCTTGAATAAGGCCGTGCAGCACCGTGCAGGGCAAGGCAACTCGTATATGTACATGTGTGGACATGCATACCTGTGGCTGCGTGGTCACCTATCTCGACTCCTTTTCCTAATTATGTTCTGTGGCTTCGCGAAGCTCACTCAGCCGGGATCCTGGATCAGATCACAACCCCGAAGCCCGACGCCTTCATGAAACCTTGCCCTACCAACCACGAACCCTCAACCTCGAGACCCCTATGGAACCCTCACTCAAAGTTCTTTGCACTTTGCACTACATGATACTGCTATCCTGTATTACATGTTATTACATAGTATTTTATGATCAACCCCAAACCCTAAATCCTAAGCCCTAAGCGGTGTTTATGAACAAAAGCCAGCGAGCCTCCTAGGCTTTTTGCCAGAAGCTCCCCTCCGCCCGAGCAGGAGCCGATTTCCGCCACACCGAGCTCCTCTCAGGCGCTCTGAGCTTTAGGTCTTTAAAGTAAAAGCCAGAAAGTTGGAATATGGTTTCAGGGTAGGATCCCCTATAGTTTACTAACCTTAAAGGGTTTATTTAATCATATTCCAACTTTCTGGCTTCTACTGTAGGCTTACGGTAAAATCAGGGGTGGGGGGGGTTAGGGTCTATAGGGTTCAGGTAGGGTAAGGGGGGGAGGGTAGGGTTTTGGGTATTGAGTTTACGGTAAAATTAGGGGGTGTGGGGGGGGGGGGGGGGGGGGGGGGGGGGGGGGGGGGGGGGGGGGGGGGGGGGGGGTAGGGTTTAGGGTAGGGTAAGAGGGGCTTTGGGTGTTCAGGGTAGCTACAATAATATGGCGGGTTTAGGGGTTTAGGGCTTATAAGGGTTGCGGAAAGGAGTACTGCATGGGTTGGAGTTGAGACATTGGAGCTCCGGGTTTCGGGATACGAGTTGCGGTTGCCGAGCAGCCTTGCGTAGTAATATAGGGGCCTTAATAATTAGAATATGGTTTTGGGGCCCCTTATACTATGATTATAATAAGGAACCCCCAAAATAGTATAGGTAATTATTTAGGCCACTATAGTAATCCAACTTGAGTAGCACCCTCTTCAGACTGATTCTGTAGATCTTGACACACTCAAGGACTTCCGAACCCAGCAGCCACCGGAGCTTGCATGCCGGCAGTGCCACAATGATCCCTTTAAAGGAGCCCTTTAAAGGAGCCCTTTAAGGAACCCTGTAAAGTTACTAAGTCCCATGATCGTCCGCCGGGACCGAAACAGACTCCAAGGCCCAGCACGCCGCAAGCCGGGGCCGGATGTCCAGAAGTTAGAAACCAACAGCTGAGCCCTTACCCAGGGGCCCCAAAGTAGTTCCTTTTTGGGGTGTGTCCTCTTTTTTGGTTAGGGACTCTAATATACTACCCAAAAAGGAACTACTTTGGGGTTCCTGGGTAACCTCTGGGAGTTCAGGTGGCTGCAGCCGCAGATGAAGAATAGGTTCGTCATGAGGCAGCCACGGACCCCTGAAAAGAGCAAGCTCCGGTATTCTTCTATTCTTTTCTGGAAGCTCCCATCATATGAAAGCCGGAAGAAGTTTATGATGAGGTTACAGTAGTTTACACCCAACAGCCTGCTCCAGTTATTGAGACTCTTATCGTACCTCCCAAGTCCGTGCTAATCCCTAGACCGTGAGGAGCAACGCTCACCTTCCAGCAACCAGCAGCCATTGGGGCGACCCGTTTCGTCCCTGGAGAGCGGGAAGACGGTGACTGTGAAGAGAGCGCAGCCCTTACTTCTTAGGGACGTTGGCGGGGGTACGCGGAGGGCGGGTAGGGGGCCTTAATGCCGACAATAAGGACCTAGTAGGGACCCCCCTAAAAGTCCCTATGATTACTGCAGGGGTCTGAATAATTTATTTGGCAAATCCGTTCACCCTAAACACTACACCGCCTTATTTATAGAACCCTAAACCCTAAACCCTGTATAGAATCCTAAAATCGCCCAAGACCCTTTAAGGTTCCTACAGGACTCTTAGGGTGGTCGGGTTTGCGGACTTACTTGGTTTTCGGTGGAGTTTCAGCATCCAAGGCTTTAGAGCTCCGGGGTCTCGCAGCTTCGAGTTGTTTCGGCTCTGGCGTTTTGGGTTCAGGGTTTAGGGTCAGGGTTTGGGGTTCAGAGCTTTGGGTTCAGGGTTTGGGGTTCAGGGTTAGGTGCTCAAAGTTTTGGGTGAGGGTTATTTTCAACAATACGCGACATGTACACACAGAATTCGCTCTTGTCCGGCCATGTAGGAAGCCGCACATCTCCTAGCATCGCCCCTCCCTCGTGCAGAACCTACTGCTGCCTCAGGCGCAGCCGCCGCCAGCAGCTAACAGCCCGATGAGTGCTTCTGGGCTTGAAGATGCTTGAAGCTTCTGCGCTTATCCACAACGCTGTTTGTAAATCTCTGGGGAACGCCCGACAGAAGCAGTTTCCGTAGCGGTCTAGGTGGATGGGATGCTTGATATGAATATTTATATATATATATATATACATATATATATATATATATATATATATATATGAATATAATGGGTATAACTGGTAGCATTCCTGTCCAAGAATTGTGTAGAGATGATCAGATGGACTCTGTGGCTGCTTGGGGCAGGGACGCTAGCCGGATAGTGTTGACGGAAGCTGCTCAATGGACTCTCAATCACAGCCCTTGACGCCAACCTCCTGCCCCCAACCCCCCCCCCCCCCCCCCCCCCCACCCCCGCCCTCGAACCCCCCTAAATTGGGGGGCCCCACCCGCCCTCAAAAAGAAGGACGCCATAAACTGGAAGCATGCCTAGGATGCCACTACGGCGACGACCATGCGGGCTCCCTTCGAGGATGGTGCCGCGATGCATTCGGGATATACATTGCTTACATATCTTCGAAGAGCCACGGTTTAGGGTTTACGTATCTTCCATGGCTCCCAGCCCTATTTTGGATGATCCTTCCCGTCCCTACTCTTGTTAAGACTCTGACTTCGATTTCCTAATCTACAATTCTTGTGTAGATCACAGGGCTCTAGGTCGCGGCATCCCGGAATCCGGGACTGGCAGCATGGCAGCATGAACTCCAGGACGGTTCGCCTGCGGCCCCGGTGGCTCCCCCCGAGGAGGACAAAGATGTCGCAGGCTTGGGATAACCCTAAACCCTAAACCCTAAGCCCTATGATAGTCTTAAGTACATATTCATGCCAAGAGTATTCCTGGGCCCCAAAACCCTGGTCTGATGATTAAGGCCCCTCCCGTGAGGGGTTACTTTCAGGTACTGTAAGGGGCTGCTATGAGGGATGCTATACGTGGCTACGATAAGTTACAGGATGCCTTGCCTATCTAGGTGTCATCGATCTTAAGGTTTCTACCCCAATGCTAGTGTAACCCGAGGATCCCAACCGCTACCATCCCAGGAAAATGTTTACATCCACCTGAGTGCGGCAAGGGCTTGGGGCTAAGGGTTAAAACTGAAGTGCAAGCATGATGTATAGCTTCTTACAAGGTTATGCTTGCATCATGGCTTTGTATCTTAAGAAATGTTAACTAGTTTGTTCCAGTTTGTCATCAACAGGTATTTCCACCATCACCCTGTCCGTGTGCATTCCAGATATCACGATGTAGTTGTCCAAACACTGATCACTCATCAACAGCGGCCTACTCTAGGGGCCTCAATAGTTACCTATACTATTTTGGGGGTTCCTTATTGTACTTATAGTATAATGGGCCCTTATAGTAGCGTTATCAAGCACTTCTTGGACTTCAGGCTTCTTATCTACCCTTCTATTTGCTTGCAGTCTTTGCCGCTTTGCCCTGCAATTCAGTGCACTGCAGATGCGCCGAGGTTGACGCAACCTGTTAAGCCCCAACTCTTCGACAGGCTGTTCACTGTGCCGTAGCCCTTATTATAGTCGCCCCTTAGGGTGATCCTTTATGGTAGCCCCTTCTACTGTTGATTCAACCGTAGTAGCCCCTTAGGGTAGCCATTTATGGTAGCCCCTGTATAGCAACCCTTGTATCCCGAAGGTAAGCGTAAGCCCTGCAGAGGCAGCCGGACTCTTCCGTCCCGGCCCTCCGAGGCGGGGCATGCGGCCGAGACTCTTCGGAAGTTTAGGGTTTAGGGTTTGGGGTTTAGGGTTTAGGAGTTTGGATATCTTGGAGGGTTTATAGGGCCAGGGCTGAGCTTTCGGGTGTGTGGTTAACGGCAGTAGTGAGCAGTTCGGAAGTCAAAACTTAGCTGTTGCGCTGGCGAGCTGGAGGGGGTTTAGAAAAGAAGAAGAGGTGGTTTCAAAAACCCTCTTCTGCTTGCCAGGCTTCAGGTGGTTTCGGATTGTCAGCGGGAGTTTGGGCTTCCCAAATTCCCAAGTCTTCAGGCGACGTTTGGGGAACCCACAACTGAGAAGGTCATGAGAACTGCATGGTTTGGGGCGATGAATTCTGACTGCGTATCCTTTATTGTAGTCCTGGTATGGTTATAAAAATCATACCTACAACATGATCATGCCGAAGCCTTGTTTCCATCACCTGTACATTACATGTATATTCGCTTGTACAAGATATCACCGAGACTCTGCCACGCGAAGGCTTCGCTTGACACGATCGAGGCCGTGGCGCTGCACAACAAGGTCCCTGGGTCGAAGAGCAACGGCAGCGAAATATGGTGACTTGAGTCTACCTGTTACCTCGCCGAACTTGTGGCCACCGTAGCCGCCGTAGCGCTGAACTTGAATCCTTGCCTTTGCGAGATCCTCGCAGGAACCTCTCGGATTCAGGTGCTTCTAACTTCTGACTGAAAGCGCACACCCTGAGGTGTTGGGGTTCTGTTTTGGGGCTAGCCCGAAGCCGATGCATTCCTTGCCGAGGCCACCTGTGCTAATCATGTACAAAGCCGGGACACCGTAATCCCTAAACCCTAAACTTAGGCCCTAAACCCTAAACCCACAAGCTAGCCTCGGGCCCTAAACGACGGGAACTCCATTCAGACCTGCCTTTAAACCCACTAGAGCCTGCGCCCTATACAGTAAACCCCACGCCCCCCAAACTATGAACCGCAAGTCCTAAAGCTTCGACGCCCGCCTGCGGATCAAAGAGGCTACTGCATATAAAAAACTGAGTTCCTGGACAGCCATTCGTGAACCCGATTCCAAGGAGCGCCGGGAGCTGGAGGCCATGCTTCGGAAGTTGTCGAAATCATATGTGTAGTTCTCTAAATTATAGGTACCGTTTAGGGTCCTTGTTACAGGGGTGCCGTACGATATTTGGGATCTATTGAGGGGCCCTAATTTAGAGAACTACCCATATAGAGGATGTATGTACATATGTATGTATGGATGCTCATGGGTACCTGCATATAACGTGTGTGTTGGGTTGCTTATCTCGTCAGCAGTTTCTACTTGCACAGGACATCGATGCAGACTTTGCAGAGGATTGCAGGTAATGTAACGGCTCGTTTTGGAACTAGGGCCTAATTAACGCGTTTTTTCCATATTCAAGCCGGTACATTACAGGGAAGTGCATCGCATTTTGGTGGAGCCGGAGGATCAGCTCCCTGCGTCTGCAACCACGCTCTGGCTTAGAAGAGATGTTGGAAAGGCCCTTGTCAATTGTCGACGATTGTACTTTTGAGTTTCCCGAGTGCGGCGAACTTTCGCCCTGATAGTGTGCTGAGATCTGGCATGAAGTCTAAACTGTGCGTGGCGCGCAGCGGTCATATGAATGCATCCATCCATACATACCCACATACATTCAAAAAAGACATAAACAATCACACACACACACACAGAATCACGGATGCACGCATACACGCATGCATACATACATTCAGTCATACCCATAGACGCCAGCAAGTGTGTGTGTGTGTGTGCGGAATATATGTGCACACGCAGACATTCACGTCCATGCAGAGCAGATACTTTATACTATCTATATACTGTATACTTTGTTGTCCTAGATTATACAATACTTTGCTAAATTATACTATATTATACTTTGTTGTACTACACTGTACTAGAGAAGAAATCCTCAGCGCCCCGGGCAGTCCGTGGCCACGCAGACCAACCGCGCCCAGAGTCGGAATGCGCCAGACCCGGTGCAGGGCGGGAGCCTCGATTCTGCAGAGCTACTAGCCTAAGGCCCCATAGTAGTTCCTTTTTGTGGTTCATATTTAGAATCCTATAAGGTAGTCCCAAGAAGGAACTACTTTGGGGCCTATGGGTATTGTTTGGTATCTCAGAAAGAGGTTGTGGGTATTTTCTCATAGTATGTTGCTTCGTTTGATGGGTAAGAATTGGGGGTTTTCGACTTGTGGATATCACTGCGGGCTTTTAGGATGTAGGGCCTGAATGGTTTAAGTTTCAAGCTTGCGGTTGTCGGACAAACGTCTCCCATGGCTGCGATGTGTGGGTCTTTTCATGCATCGGATTTTATGGGTTTCATAGTGGCTCCGAAGCGGACTGTCGTTTGCAGTATTGTTGGGGCGTGATGTTTAAGCCGATGTCAAAATTAAAGGCATTGCCTCTGCAGGGTTTGGGGGACGTACGGTTTAAGCGGACTTAGGGCTTCAGATCTTTGGCATGGGCCGCGAGTTCGATTTGGACCGCCACATATGTAGACTTCAGGGTGTTTTGGGCTAGTTATGCAGGATCTGGTGTTCGGTGTGTGGGGTTTCGGGGCTAGCCTTCTAACAACATCCCGACCAAACCGGAACCTGCTGGACAACACGATGCACCGTGCAACGTTTTAAATTCTGCGGCGTAAGGTTCAGGGTTTAATGAAAAGCGCTCCGCGATGATGCAAACAGAGGGCTAGGGCCGAATGGGGCTTTAAGGATTGCTCAGCGGGCGAAATGAAAGCCAGATCGCAAGCTAGCAAACCCTGATTGAAGAACATACAGTATACATCCTGTAGGTGCCCGTTTTAGGTCCTTGCAACCTAATGGTCGAACTAGATTTGGTTTGGGGTTTTGTGAAGTTTTGGTTTTACAGCCAATTGCCCAGGCCCTACAGTTTCAAACTTGAATCTCAAGCCCGAGGTGAGACTGTGAGGCTGGCCCCTGTAGCCGCACCGGTTCCGGCGCCAGTCGTCTGCTCCCCTCCCGTGAGCACTACGCCCGGGAGTACGTTGACGAATCCATCGCCGCAGGCCCGCAACATGTTCATTACAGTTCGAATCCCGAAGCTAAGAAGCTCGAAGCCTTGTGACAAAAAGAACATTTTGAAAAACAACGTCCACAACCACCGTCTGAAAGCCCGGCCATCAGAAGCCAAGGCTAAACCCGTTTGAGTGTTCCGATACGCAGGTTGTGGCCAAGCCCTTGTCAGATGCCGCCGGGGATGAGGCGGACGACTACGAATGGTGCGAGGACCGGCATCAGGCAGATTGACCTCGTAAGCTCCTTTTAAAGGGTTTCGGAGAACAAGGCATCCCTGCCTATTTCTTTTAAGGGGCTCTCATATGAAGAATCTTGCTACTTGTCGTTCGCATGAAGCTGCGTGTGTTTGGTGGTTGCTTGTTTGTTTTTTCCTGGAGCCCCGAACACCCCGCGAAGAATGGATCATCTGCTCAAAGCGGAATTTGAAGCAGCCGGCTCGTGCTGCAAGTATCCTCAGTCATTGCCTCAGCGTCTTAAACTCAGAAGTTTTCCTCTGACCCCTGAGCCCCGAACCATAAGTCTTCCCGGAAGGAAAGGGACCGATGCAGAACTCCTTCAACCCCTACCTATAGTCTCCATTGCAGTTCCTTTTTTGGTTCACCAAAAACTACATAATGGAATCCTAACCATAAGACTGGTTCTCCAAAAACAGGGACTACAACGGAGACTATACCTTAAGCCGGAATAACCTACCTTTTTAGGGTTCCTTATTTATGATTTCCTTATATAAGTCCTTATAAAGGTAGGTTATTCCGGCTTTAAGGTAGGTAATGCCCACAATGGAGACCCCAAACTAGTTCCTTTTTGGATTACCTAATAGGATTCTATAGATGAGCCCCAAAAAGGAACTTCTTTGAGGCCTTTGGGTAGGTAAAGCCCGACGCCTGCTCGAAGAAGCGCAGGAGGAGGAGAGCGAGGAGGAAGAGGAGTTCGAGGAGTCGGAGCTGCCTTTTCTTCCCAGAGATCCCAATACCCCTTAATTAAGGAATATAACTTAAATCATAATATTAAGGCCTCTATAATTTAAGGTATATTCCCTAATTAAGGGGTATTGGGTTCTCTGGGTTGTTGGATCTGATGGTGCTGGCAGGGGTGTTGGGCCAGATTGCTTAAGGGGCTTCGAGTTTAAGGCTTAGGGCGTTGGTGCGTTGCCTTGGGGATTTGAGGGTTTAGGGCTTGGGGATTTATACAAAAAGGCCTGAAGAATTAGAATAGCGTTTGGGGAACAATTATACTATAATGATAATCAGGAAACCCCAAAACCCCACTCTAATCATTAAGGCCCCTGTCTTATAGTACCCTTATGGATCCCTTATAGTACCCCTTACAGATCCCTTTTAAAGGAACCCTATCCTAATGTATATCTAACCTATTGAGGCCCCCTATATTAGGGCCTACGGAGAAGCTGGGGCCTCGGTGGATTCGTTGCAGGGCCGATCGGCACTTGGGGGGTCGGGGGACTTAGTAAGTAGGTAATAAGTAGACTTATAAGTAGACTAAACGGGACCCTAATTGGGGTTATGGTACTTATAAGTCCCCCAAATAACCAGTTGCTAAGTCCCCCGACCCTCCAAGCAAGATCCCGGGCAAGCCGGGTTCAAGCTCATATGGGTGGTTGTCAATATTGTGGTCCCTTATTTTTGGGTTCCCTAAATATGAAGTGCCGCATTTTACGAGGGACCACAAAGGGACCATAATTTTGACAACCACCCATATGGTTGACAGTATAGTAGAAAAAGTTGGAAACCCAATAGCCTCGATCCTTAAGAGTAATGTATAGGCAATCCTACTTGTTTTTTAGTCGGTGTCCATTCTTTTGGGGCTTACCGTAGGGTTTAAGATCATGGCTCTCAGAAGCATTGCGCAGCTATTCAAGCTTTTTGTATGGTCGTTGTAGATTTTAGCCCAATTTAGTTGTTGTTTCTAGTACTGTTTCATGATGGGCTCACGTCCAGCTGCAACGGATGCACTTAAGTCTCGGACGACGCGCTGCACCGTAACTTCTGTATAGTGGTAGTAGATTCGACCTGGCACTTGGAGTGGCCTAGTAATGAATCGAGATCACCTCAAGCCGATATCCGTAGAGCCCTGAACCCAGTCGGTTCCTTTGGGAATCCCGTCCCTACCCTAAATCCTCAACTCCAAAAACCTGAAGCCCTAGAACCCTTCTTGTTGTTATTAGTCTTATCACAGACTTGGACCTTACTGCAAGGCTCTAAACCATATGAGTCTTTCTGAAGGACGATCCCGTTGTGGATCCCGGCGCATCGCCGAACCCCAACCGCCAAGCACAGCTCAAGGCGCGTGTCTGGTCGTGTGGTGCGAAGCTTCATAGGGCTTTTGGATTCATGGTTATAGCCATACACGCAGAGTTTACATAGAGTTTGGGTCCATGGGCAAAGCATGTGTAGCAGGTACGTTACGTTTAGGGTTCACGGGAAGCCATGAGTGCTGTAAGGCAAGTTGTTTGGGGGTGTGAACTGGATGAGTAGCTGCAAGCATTCTTTTTGGCGAGGTATCTGTAGTGCCAACTACATACCTCTGATCCCAAACACAGTGCTTGGAGCACTGTTTGCAACTCGTCAAGAACCTCCAATTCGGGCTTTCTCCGGCTGTGACTTATCATAACATGAAAAAAGTTCAGCTAATATTAAGTTAGTATTCATGTTAATCCCTGAACCCTAAACCTCCCTAAACCCTAAACCCTAAACTTCCCTAAACCCTAAACATCCCTATAAACCCTAAACCCTAAACTTCCCTAAACCCTAAGCTTCCCTAAACCCCAAACCCTAAGCTTCCCTAAACCCGAAGCCCCAAACATCCCTAGACCCTAAACCCTAAACCTCCCTGAACCCGATAATCTGAATCTTGCGCAAACACTCTCTGACCTCCAAGTTCCGAAGCTTCTCGCCTCCATGAGCCCATGTGGAGTTCATCCAGGGGGGGGGGGGGTTGCTTGTTAGAATAGGGCTCTTTTAAGGGATCCTGAAAAGGGTTGCTATAAGGGTACTATAAGATTAGCATAGAGTTTTGGGACGCATTATGCTATACTTATAATAAGGAGCCCCCAAAATGGTATTGGTAGTTGCCGGAACTAGGCCCCTATATTAATCTAAGATGTATCGCCAATAAGGTTGTGGTATTCTTGAGATAGGATTTCCAAGATGTACCCTGATGTAGAATAATGTAGAAACATTTTTATAGTTACCTCTACTATTTTTGGGGTTCGTTGGTAGAACCATAGTTTCATATACCACAAAACCCTATTCTAATTAGTAAGGCCCCTATAAAAACCCTGTAAAAGTCCTACTCCAGCCGCAAAGGCTCGCTCTTGACGGCGGTGAATGGCCTTGCAAGGGCTATGCTGGGTTTGTGCGGACGACAAAGTATGCGTCTGTATACAGCATACATATTGCAAAATAATATGTGTCTGTGTGTGCAGGCATTTGATCCTGCAAGAAGTGGCGCAATCCTGCAGCAAGAAGCCAAGCCATAGTCTGACTGTCGTGTGAGTAGCCATCGTCACAGCGACCATCGCTACTATGAATCCGCCCAACCCACTGTGAACGTAGCGCCGTGTCAACGCTTTGCTGCAGTTCGATCTCTCTCGGTAACTTCTCAGCCACTATATGGTGGCAGACGTTTTCATGTTGTGCCGCACTGTGTTGGATTCAGTATGGCGCTACATATGGGCAGCTCTCCAAATAACGGCCCTTAAAGGGTCCTTTCTTATAAGAGAGAAGGGACCCTAATGTAGAGAATGTTTCTTATAAAGGAAAAGGGACCCTAATGTAGAGAATGGCCCGTATGAGCTATTCGGTAGTGCCATGCCGTAATGCATCCGGTCCGAGACTCGGGGCCCATGTAAACCATACATCCATGATGTACTGTGTTATAGCCCAGTCAATGGCCTGTGGAGCATTTAAAGAGAGCAATCTCAGGCTTTCCCTATTTTGCTCGTAGATTCCAAACTGACGGCAGTTCACAAGGACTCGGGTTTCAGGTGCAGGCGACCAGACGGAACTTAAAATAAGACCTTTTTGGCCTGGCATCAACAGCCCAAACCCTAGACGCCCTGAGTCCTAAGGCCCTGAGGCTACAAAGTTGCAAAGGGATCAGCTGCAGGCCAGAGTAGCCATTAAAGAACAGAGACCGAGCTACAGCCGCTGGCGGAGTGCAACTGCTGCAAGTGCAGCCTTTGGCGACCCTACGGAGAACACATGAATCACATAAATCATTTGTCGATTGCTTTCTGGTTTTTGAGGCAACTGGGAGGGTGCTGGTATCTCGCTTAGGTTTCTGTTTATAGTAAATCGAATTGGGATCCTACTGCTTTTGATTTAAATCTGGGTCCTGCGTTTTTTCAACCTGCCATCAGAGATTTTCGGCTCGCAATGCAACAGAGCGAGCGTTTATGCCTTCTGTGCTAACCGGTGCATGTTCAGTTCAGCAACGTTCTTCTAGCAATTTTCTACAGGCCGTGTTGCTGTTTCTTTGTTGCGCGAAACTTCGACTGCCCGGTTGACGGGTGATTGTGCGGGGGATATTGCAGTCCATTATATAGCTTTGCTGTTGTTCACCCAACAACAATTCTCGTATTTGCTGTCGTCTTTCAGTCTTTATCACTGTGTCCATGATACCCATCGGCCCCAAAGTAGTTCCTTTTTTTCGGATTACCTTATAGGATTCTACATATGAACCCCAAATAGGAACTACTTTGGGGCCGTGGGGTAATGTTTGGGCCAGAGGCATCAGGGCATGCAGCTTGCTAAGTCTGGTTCTAGCCGGGTTGATTTGGACAAGCAGCATGTTGAACATAAGTAGCGCAGGCAACCTTTCATTACTGCGTTCAGGGTGTGGCTTGAGCGCTGGCTACAGTATTTGCACAGCTTGGTTTAACCACAGCCCGTATCCCAACACTCAACAGTGGACGCAAACCCCGTCTGACGTTACCTAGCTCGATGCCCAAGTCTCGCTGCTGAACCACTCAACCCCGCGCCCCAGACCGAGATCATTGACCTTAAAAAGTCCTGATGCCCTCAAATGTGAGACCCTCTATGATGCTTTGCATCCCTTACGTCACTGCCAAAGCCTTGCATTTGCACCACGCTGCATTGCCCAGCTATCGTGAAGCCCAGTCCAGCTTCCTACAGCGCCGATCTTGTCACTTTGAGGGCTTCAACCACAGGTCAAGGCTCCGGCCACGTTCTGCGGTTAATGACGCGGGTGTTGACGGTCATGATCTCGATGTTGGCGATGCTAACAGCAGCGACGATGAGGACGGAAAATCCATGACGACGATGATGTTGCTGCTTGCTGACGCTGCTCATGATGGCGCGATGATACGGCTGTTGGAGGCTTTATGTCGTTGGTACCTGTGGCAGTGACGCTCGCGAAGCAGATAAACAAAGCATCATCAGCCGAGCTGGTGGTTGTGATGGTAGTGGTGGAGGATGACGCGGTGACGGTTTGGTCGTGGCAGCAACGATGCTGTTGCAGCACTGCTGTTATGGTGGCTGCTCATGGGCAATGATGCAATGATGGCGCTGATGTAACCAAGGCGCAGATGGACATCTTGACGACAGATGCAAGATGCTGGTGTAGTGCACGTGATGGCAGATTTTGAGGTGGTGATAGTTGTCACACGATTGCATGTCAGTTGTCACTCCATGACGGAGGCAATGATGATGACGATGATGAAGCGGAAGATTCTGAAAACGAAGAAAGATATGATGGCAGTGATGAGCATGAGGTAGACTTATAACTAAGAGCAACAAGTAAGAATAATATGAACAAGAAAACTTGATAATGAAGATCAGGATGATATTGTTGACCATGACCATGATGATGATAGTGACGATGGCGGTTGTGTCGCAGAGATAACGACGAAGACAGTTGGACCTGCTCTTAAGATGCAAGCCTAAAGATTGCAGGGTAGGTCGGAATCGCACCACTAATCATCCCCAATAGATGTTCCGATTGTCTGGGGTCCACTGTAACAGTGCCAAGACCAGTTGTGCAGGAATTTTGAGGGTCGGACGACGGCCGGAAGCTGGGCGTTTCACAGAAAGTTAATCCAGACTACTTTAATGATCAAGTGTCTTAGTGTCCAACGATGACTGAGCCTTGGTCTTCCTTGAGCAGTTGCTGAGCTCTGTGCCCGAAGCTCGGAACGATCGGACCAATGAGTTTAGGCCTTCTCCCCAAAAACCGAACATGCATGGGGCACTTCCGGACTCCCCGAAGAAAGTCTGCGGAAATGGCATGGCGCACAGGCCTTAGCAACAGCTCAGGTGTCGGGAACTCTCGCATACGAGCAGACAAGTACAAAGATCCGAACAGCTGTCCAGCGATTCGGTTTCAGTCGGAATCTCCCTAAATTGCAGCTACTGTTGTTCCTAGTTGCAATCGCTTCAGAGGCTGGTGATGTCTGTTGTCTATTGCCGTTCGCTCTTGTTTACCGATGCCCACGCTAGCGAGACTGGTAGTGCTGCTGCTACTGTTAGTGCTCACTCTTGCGTTTTCCTTGTCAAAGAGGCTGTTGCGAATGCTGCTGACTGGCAGTCCTGCAACCGTTGTACGCTGTCGTAAGGCTAGTTCCCGGACCACGAGTCCTGGGCCTCCCCTCCTCCTCTCCCAGAGATCCCAATAGCTCTTAATTATAATATTGAATATACCTTAAATCATAATAGTAAGGCCTCTATAATTTAAGATATATTCCTTAATTAAGGGGTATTGGGTTCTCTGGGCTCATTGTCGTGATTCTGGCTTTAGCCTTAGGATTCTGGGTTTAAGGTTTGCGGATTTTGGGTCTAGGGATTGGTTCCGGGTTGTCGGCCCCATTCAAAGTGCAGCCAGGTGCAAGCAGCTCTGCGGCGGACTCGTGAAGCATTCACCACTGTGCGTCGCTCTACGGAGAACGTAAAAATCTATTGTTTATCCAATCAATATGTACAGCCGGGTTGAGATAATCGTAGCTGGCCTTAGACGTACTCTTGGTACAACAAATACATCATCATAATTGCTTTGGCTCCACAAACGGGGGAAGCCCAAGTATCTGCCGAAACGGCCAGCAGCTTGGAGTTTTCCAGCACATCGTTTCTGCCGTGGAAAAGATGCCAGCTGCTTGAGGACGTGGGCGTTTGTGTGTGCACTCAGCGGCAACAGAGTCTTTAACGGATTTGGGAGTTTCCGAAAATATAGGACCCTAATATAGGACCCTAAATAGTAGGATCCTTATTATAAGGACCCCTAAATAGTAGGATCCTTATTATAAGGACCCCTAAACAAGGTACCCTAATTTTCGGAAACTCCCATTTTTGCCAGAGGTCTTCTACGTACCAAGGCTAGCTTCTGGTGTTTGGGCTCGCACTGCACGCATACCACAGCACAACGCCCTATTTTCCTAGGACCTAGAGTAGGCCCTTATTCCCTTTTTTAGGGTTCCCTTATAAGCCCCTCTAAACCAAAAAGGGCACCCTTTTTATTCCTAGGGTACTCGTGGGTCTAGTTTCTAATTCTGCAAGCCCTTCATTTCCTCAGGATCCAGGCGGTCCAAGGTGTCTAAGGATCGCGGGTTCGCAGTCTGAGGCAACCTCAAACCCTAAACCGTGACGTTTCAAAACCCTTATGAACTCTATGAATCGACTCCCTTAATTAATTACAAAGGGCATCCGTAAACCTCTTTAGCCCCTAAACCCCAAACACCTTAAATCCTAAACCCCCGAGCCTTGGAGGAGGAGTCGGAAGATGCATTCGCCAAGTTCATCGACCGCTGGAGCTTCCCCAGGGATTTAGATTCTGGGGTTTAGTGTCTAGCGGGGGAAGCGTTTGGTGTCGATTCAGGGTGCAGGAGTCGGGGGTTAGGGGGGTTTTGGGGAAATTGTGCGTGTAGGTGCATACGTTTTTGGGGTTTAGGGGTGTGGGTTTAGGGTGTTACAGATCTGGCAGTGTCAACATGATCTAGTGCATCGGGACATAAAACAATAATGATAATCACAGTAATAGCCGTAACAATAACACAAACGACTGCAGAGCTCCGCCAGGCTATCCGTGACGACAAGAGTAACAACTATAACAACGACAATAACAATAGTGATTTAAATTGTAAGTGCAAGATGACACGTCAGTAACAATAACAACAATACAAGTAATGACCAAACGAGTAATAATAAGAGAAATTGTAATTGACAATAAGAGATAAAAGTACATACATACATACATACATAGCTACATACATGCATCCATACATACATACCTGCGTACACACATACATGCACACATACATCCATCCGTGCATGCATGCCTACATGCCTACCTATGTATGCATGCATACCTACATACATGCACACCACTACCACTGCCACTACCACTACCACTACTACCACTACCACTACCACTACTACTACTACTACTACTACTACTACTACTACTACCACTACTACTACTACTACTACTACCACTACTACTACTACCACTACTACTACTACTACTACTACTACTACTACTACTACTACTACTGCTACTGCTACTGCTACTGCTACTGCTACTACTACTACTACTACTACTACTACTACTACTACTACTACTACTACTACTACTACTACTATCAGTACTACTACCGCTGCTACTACTACTACTACTACTACTACTACTACTACTACTACTACTGCCGCCGTCACCACCACCACTACCGCTCCTACTAGCAGTACTACTGCCACTACGACCACTACCATTACGACGACGACTACTACTACCACTACCACTACTGCCATTTCTAATCAGAACAATATGGACATTAGTCACAGCAGCAAGAACACTACTTCTACTGATACTAATCACAAAAAAATAGTATCAGCAGTAATAATAGTAATACTGTTAGTAAGACTACGTTTCCGTATCAGTAATAGTGTACTGATAATTACAAAGTAGCAATAGTAATAAAGGTAATATCACAGCAATGATGCACCCAGGAGCACTAACGGTGGACTGCTGTTGGGATCCGTGATCTTCATCGGCATTGGTATCGGTCTCGAGGCACAAGCCGCATTTCTCTTTCGGAGCCTGAAGACTTCGAAAATCCGTCAGTAAGCAGTCGCAAGAGCCCCTGTATTAGGGGTTCAGGGTGTAGTTACAACATCAACATGCGTAAAGAAGCTTCACAGTGCAAGCAGGTCTAACTATGCATGCCGCCAACTCGTTTCACGCCGAATGATGCCACCCCCCTCACATCAGTCTCATTTCGTTTGTATGGTTTAGGGATCGACTTAGGGGCCTTCGGGTTCGGGGTTGGCCGCAACAGCCTCAATCCAACCCCTCAGCCCGAACATGCCCTGAAGCTTCCATCCTGGCAGAAATTCTTGGAGCTTTTCCTGGATTGGACCAAGGCGAGCGGTAGATTGGGGTGGGGGAGGGATTTCATGCTCAGGGCTTCTAGAAGAGTTTTGAGAAAACAGCCAGAGGCTGGAAAATATCGGGTGGATGTCGGTAGCTGTTTCACTGATGCAGCTACTGTCCCCTAAAGGATCACCAAAAGATCACACCGCCTGAGCAACACCCCAATTTCGAGCCACGCATGTTCCATTTGCCTGAGGGTGTTGAATTCATCGAACACTTTCCGCCAGTGGAGAGCTTTCTTTGTGTTTGGGCAAGGCCGCTCCTGACTTGTTCGGAAGCCAACTTTCGTTTTCTCCTGTTTCCGCATTGGTGGTTCTGTTTGGGTGGAGAAGGCTTTGGAGCGTTTCTAGTTCTTCTGCAGGCCGCCCCCAACAAAATGCCTGATCTTGTTGTCGGCTCATTCTAAGCCCTAAGCTAAAGCACCCTAAACCCAGTTTTCAACCCCAAACTCTGCGCCTCTTCCACACACCCTGAGATCGACCGCCCCCCCCCACGCCCCAGACCCTGCAGGCTCCACACGAGCCATCTGAACTTAACGAGGCTGGTATGGCCATCACCTTCATCTATTCGCCCGGGCCCCACTTCGAAGTCCAGCGCACCGCGGACCATCCCAAAATCCAGCACCGCCTTCCCTAGCATCAAGTTTCAGCTCCTGCGGTTGCATGAGACTGCGTGAATCCCGTTGGCATCAGCAATCGTCCTCGTCCTGGCTCTCGTTGCCGTCACAGTCGTAGTCGTCGTAGTCGATATCACCATGCTCGCGCTGTATGTGGTGGGTCTGGGACGGTCTGGGTGTTAATGCTTCAGTGCGTGCATTGCTTTCCGCGGTCATCGTCAGACTGATCCACGGAGTTTTCTATCCCTTATACTATACGATTTTGGTGTTCCTTATTATAACTATAGTATAATGCGCCCCCAAACCCTATTCTAATTATTAAGTCCCCTACAGTAGCACTCTTAGAAGTCCTTGCTGTCCAAGGGCCGGCCTCATCATCTGGCTCTCCCAGTGCCCCGGTGGTCGGAGGTTTGGGTCCGCGGAGCGAGGCGGAGGGCAACAGTAGCAGAAGAGACGAAAACAGTAGGGATTTCCACAGGAAGGGCGACTATACAAGTGCTATTGTTCGCATATTCGTAGTCCTCCATGGTCAATCATGGGCAGCAGCTGTTGTTGGATTAAGGGTTGGCTTGCAGAAGCGTCGCTTGAGAGGAGCTGCGCTCCGCAACCTCACATGTTTGCTCAAGCGTTTCAAAAGCTCTCTGCAAGAGTGCACATTATACTATACTCCTTTTCTTATAATGCAGCATATCATGTTTTTTCACATCATAGCATATTATGTTCCATACAGTATATTATGTTCTTTTCCTGTAGGGTAGCTTCAGTACCATGAAATCATGGTCCCCCGCAACCCGTCGAGCCGAAGCCCGAACCTTTCAGGCACATACCCCCAGACTGTCATTATTTACGAATACTACTTTTTGTGGGGGGTTCCTTAGTACAATTATAGTAGAATGCAGATCTCTATTCTGATTATTAAGGCGCTAGATTCTCATCCTCTGAAACTTCAGAGGAGGAGCAATGAGGATCGGATCTTTCACGGTTTGCAAGTTACAGCAGATAGGGGTATGTACTGTCTCGACAAGCTCTCCCCCCGCGCTTATTCATCTGGCGACGGAAAAATGTGGCTAGGCGTCGGGATCGGAGCAGGTCAGCAACTTTCTGACTGACATAGCGAGCAGGTACAAGTAGCGCTTTCCCCACAACACCAAACTGCGAGCCTAAACCCCCAAAGACTTAAACCTGAAGTCGTAATCATTAAAGCTTCACTCAAACAAAAAAGCAAACCCCAACCGCGAAACGATTGCGACCATGACCTTTTTGAGAGCTGGCCATGCGAAAGTGCCATGACTCCGACGCGTTATGATTCGCTCGCCTCCCAGCAGGTATTTTCTGTTATATACGGCTTAGGAAGTTCAGGGTGCGGGGGTTTTCTAGTTGGGATGTCTTTCTCGTCCTGTTTCGGCTACAACCTTAGACCCTGTTGAGGGACCTGGTGTAAGGTGCATACAGCCAGCAAGGGTAGCGGGTTCCCCGATCTGGGAGCTCGCTTTCACATGCAGAGCTTGAGACATGTACGCAGAGAAGCTTTGGATTTAATAGCCCTAAACCTACTTGCAGGATCATGGGCCTTAGTACGTAAGGTTATGAGTACCTTAGTTGGGGCTATCAGTACTTTTTCGTATAGTTACCTTAATTATAACCCTAGTTACTAAGTCCCATGACCCTTTAAGTAAAGCCATGAAAAGCCTTAACCCTAATTAAGCCCTAAAGCTTAGTCTGCCCTAGACACCGTAGGTGTGGACTGAAGGCTGCACCGCTTAGCTGCTTGTTGAAGGTGAGGCATTGTCATTTATAACCCCCTCATCCCTTGTCCATGTTCTCTGCTGCTTTGCCTTCAGAGCATAACTTTGGGTCCCGTCGTGAAGAATCCGAAAAAATCTAAGGCTACCCTAATCCTCATAAAGCCCAAACCCTATGGGCCCTAACCGCTGGTGACATTGTTTTCCGAAACCCTGAACTCGCCGCCCTCCAGCTTTGGGAGCTGCAGAAACCCGCAACGCTAAAATGTAGTCCCTGAAACCTAAAACCCCGAACACAGAACCCTAACCCCTGGGATCAAAATAGCCCAATAGCCACTTACATAGCATGGTCTTTGGGCCCAAAAGCCTTACTATATGAGTCCTTAGATCCCTAGGGTAAAGTCTTCATACCCCGAACTCTGAACTCTGAAGTCCAAATCTGAAACGTAAAATCCCAAACCCCGAACTCTGCACCCGGAGCTCAAACCTCACAACCATGCAATCTTACTTCGGAGACGTTCGACGGTCATCCCGCCCTGACCACAAGCCCAAGCCTGAATGCCCATCATCTGTCTATCTGTCTACACATATATCATATATATATATATATATATATATATAGATTTATATATATATATATATATATATATGTAAGTTTTTACAGTGTAGTATATCCTCCATTTCGCATTGTATCCTACATAATCCACAGTATACTTCATGTGTTATATCGAAATATCCTATGATATCACGCTATATCATGTCATATCAGGCTGTGTTCTAGTCTATTCTCTTGTATTGCATTGTTTTGTCTTGTATTGCACTGCATTGCATTGGATTGTATTGTCTTGCCTTGTCTAGTGTTGTATTGCATTGGATTGTATTGTATAGTTTGTATAGTGCTGTCCTGGCTATATTATAAATATGTGTATATATATATACACATTTGTATCATACTGAGTTATATTACATTACATTATATTATATGGTACATCATATACCCTAGGCATTACTATAGTCTGCTATAGTAGAGCATTAGAGTATGTTATATGTTGTTATAACAGATGGTATCATATTATACTATAAATATTCCCTAGAGTCCTACAGCACTAATGCCCTAATACAGGTTTAGGGTTTAGGACAGTTTCAGCACTCTAAATCTGAATCCTTGAACCCCTCTGCAATTACATAACACCCAAGGCCCTTCCGTTTGACAACCTTTCCTAAGGTCAGCAGCGGACCTAATTCGGGACCTGTTGCCCAAGAGGCCTTGTGGATACCGGCTCAGGGTTCCGGGTTTGAGCACTTCGAACTTAAGGATCCTAGGGTTGAGCTTCGGGGTCTGGGTTTAGTTTGAGGGTTAGGGCTTGGGGAGCCGGAGCCTTCGTTCCTCACTGCTGCTACAGGCCAGTTGAAGGCATGGGAGCTTCCTGAGTTTCTCCGACCCTTCTGTCTGCCCCGGCTTGGGATGGTCATTCCCCAAAGGCTAGCATGCACAACCCATCACATTCGGCACATGCCTCCACAATTTGCAGCCTGGCCGAAGTCCTCCAACAAAAGTTAATACGAGAGAATCCTTATGGTAGCCCTATCCTAGTAACCATATTCCCTTACAGTCACTCCCATGTACTACCCTTATCTCAGTAGTAAGACTTCCCTGTGAATCTTGGAGGTTTGTTGAGGCTTTGCCTACTCTCAAACAAGTGGTCGCCGGTGGCCTCGCCGGAAACTGAGTGTGGTAGGGTCTCGCTCGGGCTTTGAGAACGCCTTGCCAGGGGCTTAGGCCTTTGGAGAGTCTAATTTAGGGGCTTGAATAATTACCAATACTATTTTGGGGGCTCCTTATTACTATAGATATCAAAACCCTATTCTAAGTATTATTAATTAAGGCCCCGGTATTAGGGTTTGCGGGGCCGAAATTGATTCGGGTGGCCATAGCGGTCCGCAGACCTCCCCCACAGCCTGGCCTCCGAATGTTTATCTTAACGCCCCTGAACCCTGAATCCTACTTGGAGGTTCATGGGACTTAGTAAGTAAAGTTAAAAGTACCTTAACTGGGGATATAACCAATTATAAGTAGAGTTTCCTTCTTTATGACCCTGGTTACTAAGGAGCCTGAATCCTGAATCCTAGACCCTCATGGACACTTGCAGCAACTAACCCCCAAGAAGCACCCCCTACTCTAACCCTTCCAGCCACTCTAAACCCTAAGCCCTTTGGGTCAGTTCGTGGTGTTAGGCGGTTATCCGCCGATGTGGTCTTGCTAGTCGCGTTAAAGTCCCTCAACCAACCTGGTAGTCTGGAGGAAGACACGAGGGTTCCATAAAAATAACCTAAGGTTTATTAGGGTTTATAGGGTTTAGGGCCCTAAACTCTAAACCCTAAACCCAAACCATAAGCCCTAACCTTAGCCTGAAGCACAGAGCTTTCGATCTCTGAGGCGGGTTGCACCGCGAAGACCGCCGTCGCCCCGCTCAGCCGCGTGACGGTGCTGATGCAGGCCAAGGGTTTCTACCCAGGGGCCCCAAAGTAGTTCCTTTTGGGGTAGTATATTAGAGTCCCTAATCAAAAAAGAGGACACACCCAAAAAAAGAACTACTTTGGAGCCCAGGGTTTCTAGAGACTCCAAAACCTTTAATTCAGGGTTCAGGGGTTTAGGGTTTAGGATTAGTTAAGGGTTTAGGGGTTTAGGGTTTAGGACTAATTAAGGAATATACACCTTAAACCAGAGTTTAAGTCACATTCCTTAATTCAGGGATATTGGAGTCTCTGGCTTTTCGGGCTCAAGGTGGGATGACGGTAGGTGGGGCAATCTCAAATAAGGGTCCTGACATCAGGGATCCTTAATCCTACCTACCTTCATCCCACCTTTTCAGGCATCCAAGGTTCGAGGTGTCGAGGGTTTTACAGAGTGACTTGACAGGGATTTAGGAGGGTTTTGGCAAAGCTCTTGGAGGTTTATGTAGGGCTTTCTCTGGAAGGTCAGGGTTCAGGATTTGGTGGAGCGTGCCAACAGCAGACGGCATTTGGTGCTTTGCTTGCTTTGTGCCTTCGCGGTTGAGGTATATAGAAGGATCTTTCCTGCACTGGACCTTTTCGTGCTATCTGAGAGGCTTCAATTCGAAGGGATTCTTAGGGGGTGCCTTTATTACCCTAAACCCTGAACCCCCAAACCCCTAGCCTCTAAACCCCTAAGCCCCAAACCCCTTTAAGAGGTTCCTCTAGAAATGTCTGAGAGCCGGGGACCCTGAAGCGACCTTCAGGTAGCATCTTGGATACCCAGAGACTCCAAAACCCTTTAATGAAGGAATCTACGACTACATCAAATTGCAGTGGGAACTCTAAAAACCCTTTCATAAAGGAATCTACTATTACAACAGAAACTATAGTGGGAACCCGTATAAGGTTTAATCCCTTAGTAAGGGAATATACGATTAACATATAGTTGGAACCCTATTTAATAAGATTTAAAGTCTCTTCCTGAATGTCGAGGCTTGGGAGAGTCGGGGTAGCTTGTCTCGGATTCTTGCCAAGCTGATGGCCCCCCCAGCAGCTGAAGGGCTGTATTTTTATAGGGTATAAGTTTAACGGGCCATTCAAAGGGTTGCCATGTGATTCCCGCTAAACCCCGAACCCTGGCCATAAACCCCTAAGCTCCAAATCTAAATCTATGATGGGATTGAGGGGCTTCTGCAAGGGCTTGCAAGAGACAACCTGGAAGGATAAGCAAGACTAAACATGAATCCGGCACCTCAGAGCCAGTTCGATGCCTACAGCGGGTGGCACGTGCCTCAAGCGGAGATTCCCTTGTAGAAGTGC
Organism: Symbiodinium sp. CCMP2592; assembly: GCA_905221615.1. NCBI lineage: Eukaryota > Dinophyceae > Suessiales > Symbiodiniaceae > Symbiodinium > Symbiodinium sp. CCMP2592. Next base: position 412,301 of record CAJNDT010000280.1, on the reverse strand, counting down.
TGAATGGGATTTGGGGCTTAGCGAAGCGATGGGTCGTCGGGTAGTGTTGCCAGAGATACCTCATGTAAATGACTGTATTTAAAGCATGTGAAAGTCAACAAAACTAGTCGTTATCACAATCAAAGTCACCGCAGCAATCCCCTAACTCCAGGGCTTTGAGCTTTCAACATGTCGATTACCGTAGAAGTTGCACTGCTGAGCGGCCGAACAGCTACTGTGGAAGCAGACTTGGACGAAAGCGTCGAGACATTAAAGATTCGGGCACAGACTGCCCTTGGAGTCGGACGAGGGCGGTTGTTGGACGCTTACGGAAGAGCACTGCATTCGGGTTCAAAGATCTCTGATGCCGTGCAGAGTGGTGACGCACTGAGCCTGCAAGTATCCAGAGTTCAGATTCAAGCCTCTAGATATGCTTTTGCTGCCATTCTTGGTGATGGGTCCGTGGTGACCTGGGGTCCAACAAATTGTGGTGGCCGCAATATTGATGTGCCGGACCAGCTGAAGAATGTGCAGCAGGTCCAAGCCTCTTTCACTGCCTTTGCCGCCATTCTGATCGATGGGTCCGTGGTGACCTGGGGTCAGGCTGATGGTGGTGGCGACAGCAGTGCTGTGCAGGCCCAGCTGAAGAACGTGCAGCAGGTGAAAGCCTCTTTCGCTGCCTTTGCCGCCATTCTGAGCGATGGATCCGTGGTGACCTGGGGCATGGCTGAGCTTGGTGGCGACAGTAATGCAGTGCAGGATCAGCTGAAGAATGTTCGACAGATCCAATCCTCTCGTGGAGCTTTTGCTGCCATTCTCGTCGATGGCTCCGTAGTGACATGGGGTAGTGCTGAGGATGGTGGCGACAGTAGTGATGTGCAGGGGCAGCTGAAGAATGTAGAACAGATTCAAGGCTCTACCAGTGCGTTTGCCGCCATTCTGAGCGATGGGTCCGTGGTGACCTGGGGTAAGGCTGATCGAGGTGGCGACAGCAGTGCTGTGCAGGGGCAGCTGAAGAATGTAGAACAGATTCAAGCCTCTATCGGTGCGTTTGCCGCCATTCTGAGCGATGGGTCCGTGGTGACCTGGGGTGAGGCTGATCGAGGTGGCGACAGTAATGCCGTGCAGGATCAGCTAAAGACTGTTCGACAGATCCAAGCCTCTGACTCAGCTTTTGCTGCCATTCTTGGTGATGGGTCCGTGGTGACCTGGGGTGCAACAAATCGTGGCCGCAATATTGCTGTGCCGGGCCAGCTGAAGAATGTGCAGCAGGTTCAAGCCTCTAGCACTGCCTTTGCCGCCATTCTGAGCGATGGGTCCGTGGTGACCTGGGGTGAGGCTCGTGGAGGTGGCGACAGCAGTGCTGTGCAGGACCAGCTGAAGAACGTGCAGCAGGTTAAAGCCTCCAGCGCTGCGTTTGCCGCCTTGCTTGGCGATGAGTCCGTGGTGACTTGGGGCAATCCAGCGTTTGGTGGCTGCAGCAGTGCTGTGCAGGATCGGCTGAAGAATGCTTAGTTTCTGTTGGGTCTACTTCCGCTAGCATTCCGGCGAGCTTGTGTGGAAGGAGCTTTCTCAACAGCACTGCGGCAGGCTAACGCACAGCTACAAGCATGGGCCATGGAATGGCAACATGAATCCTAAACCCTAAACACCCGAGTCTCCCATCCTTTCTGCACTCCAAATTTGGACTAAACATTCTGTTTGATTTGGGTGGTTGTCAAAAGTAGGGTCCCGTTTTGGGTCCCTATTATCATACGGCACCTAATACTTGGTACCCAAAAAGGGACCCTAATTTTGACAACTACCCATATGGGCTGAAGCAGATGTCATCAGACATCGAGCTCACAGCTTGGAGTTAGTTCTCATGGGTCTAGAGTTTAGGGTTTAGGGTTTAGGGTCTTTTGAGGGTTGAGGGCTCTTGAAGCGAATTTCGGCTTCGGGCTTGGCTTGTCACGAGCATGTGGCGCTACTGCGCATTGCTCACTTCCAGTGGTGTCACCCTAAGGGTCCAAGTACCTAATTCATATACACTCCAAAATAGTAACCTACATAACTACGATCCTAAAACCGAGTACTTAATTATTGGGTCCTTTGGACCCTTGGGGTCAGTGTTGCAGCGATCGTTAGCATGCTGCTTTGTTGCAAGAGCACGGGTAGCTTCCAATCCCGCACCGTCTGCAACTCCCAAACACGAAACCCCGAAGCCGCGAGAGTGAGCCACAAAACCCCGAAGCCCACCAGCGCGCAAACCTTAAACCCCGAATCCGCGACAGTGAACCCAGAAACGGTAGGCTAGGCGCAAAGACCAGGATTAGAAGAGAAGGAAGACTCTGAACCCTACTGTTGACAATTGATGTACGCCAAAACCCTGCTCGCCTGCTCTATTCAGTCAGGCCCCTATATTACACTCCTGAAGCCGAAACGTGAAAGCCAACCCAGAGGCCAGGGCCGTAAAGTTCAAGTTTGCCCCCCCTATAAACCCTAGAAACACGCAGAAAGGTGCAGTCCATGCGGCCCCACAAGTTCGCCGACGGCAAAACCCCAAACAATCAGCCTCATGCCTTGGCTGAGGCTTCTTCAGGGAGTCGGGGTTCAGGGGTTTGGGTTCCTGTTTGGGTTTCGTTTTTTGTTTATTATAGGGGCCTTCATACCTATACTATTTCGGGAGTTCCTTATGATAGCTATAGCATGATGGGTCCCCAAGCCCTATGCCAACTATCAAGGCCCTTATAGAGTTTCCAAAGGGCGCCCATGAAGTTTCTGGGTTTGTGATGTTGTGATTGGTCATCCGAAGTGTCTCAAGTTGAGGAAGATGTTAAGATTCGGGTTCCCGGGGTAAGGAGCCATTGTAGGCTGATCAGTAAAGTACAAAGTATCCTCTTGATGAGTAGCATGGTGCGAGCCTGATAGAATATGGTAGAATATTCCTTGGTGGGGTTATTGCTGCTCTCGGCGAACATAGTTAATCAAGCCCATCTTGTTGTGCTGTGCGCCACACTGATGTGTGGTTCCGGCCAGTACGTTACCGGGTTCGTGTCTCGCGTTGACCCGGAACACTTCTCCCACTGCGTGGTCACGGGAAACCGGCGTAACCAGCGTATTGTCGCAAGGCCTGGAATTGTCAGCGCATTGTCATTATGAATGAGGTTCGACCCATGTCAATCACAGTCTTATTTGCTGCAGTGTGTACTGTTGCACCTGTTTGTTTCAGTCCTTCTTGCCGCGGGGGTCCGCGGGGCATCTCCCTCATCCTTCAATGTTTCTTCTGACTTTGGGGGTTTGAAGCATGGCTTGTATTCGGGGTTTCAGAGGGCTTTGGCGAGTGTCTGTCTCCAGGGCTCCTTCGGAGTCTTGGTAATGTAGGGGCCTAAATAGTTACCAATATTATGTTGGGGTTCCTTATTATCATTATGGTATAATGGGCCCCCAAACCCTATTCTAATTATTAAGGCCCCTACATTAAGTGCACGGTGAGAATTTTAAAACATGTGGGGGGCGGGCAACCCAAGATCCAAACAGAGGTAGTATGAGACACCTGTTTTAATCCGTATGTTTTAGCTCCGGGTGTTAACTTCCAGCCCTCCAGCCTTCCAGCCTGCCAACCCTCCAGCCTTCCAGCCTTCCAGCCCTCCAGCCTTCCAGCCTTCCAGCCCTCCAGCCTTCCAGCCCTCCAGCCTTCCAACCCTCCAGCCCTCCAGCCTTCCAGCCTTTCAGCCCCTCCAGCGTTCCAGCCCCTCCTGCCCTCCAGCCTTCCAGCCTTCAAGCTGAAGGCTGGAAGGCTGGAGGCTGGGAAGGCTGGAGGGTTGGAAGGCTAGAAGGCTGGAAGGGGGAAAGGCTGGAAGGCTTGAAGGCTGGAGGGGCTGGAAGGCTGGAGGGCTGGAAGGCTAGAAGGTTGGAAGGTTGGAAGGCTGGCGGGGCTGGAAGGCTGGATGGAGGCGCTGGAAGGCTGGAGGGGCTGGAAGGCTGGAGGGGCTGAAACTGGAAGGCTGCTGGAAGGCTGGAAGGTTGGAAGGCTTGCTGGATGGCAGGAGGGGTTGGAAGGCTGGAGGGCTGGAGGGCTGAAGGGCTGGGAAGAGGGCTGGAGAGGCGAAGGTTGGAGGACGGAGTCTGCGGGCTGGAGTCTCGTGTTGTTGTCTTTCCGTGTGTTTTAAAATTGGGCGGCCCAGAGACAATGCCCACGGAAGTAGTATGACACACCTGTTTAACTTGTTTAGATGTCCGGGTATTTAAAAATCATCGCCGTATAGGTTCATCCTTGGGAGACGTTCCCGGTTGGAGGTAGGGCCTAGGGCCTAGGGGTTCCGGAGGGGTTGGGGTTCAGTTTAAAACGTCAGGATTACCTGGGGGGTGGGGGGACTTAGTAAGTAGACTTATAAGTACCCTCAAAGGGACCCTAATTGGGGTTATGGTACTTATAAGTCCCTAAAATAACCACTTACTAATCCCCCGACCCTCCAAGTATGAGTTCATGGGCTGAGGCTGCGTGGTAAATGCGATCTGGGGGCTTTCGCCCGGTTACAAGCCTCCTCTTCTCGAACTCACGGGGAAACCCTTTAGCCTTAAAGCTCCAACACCTAAACAAGCCACCCGACGAGCCCGAGCACTCAGGCAGTCTGCCTTCATAAAAGCTGTTACTACAGGGGTTCAGGGCTTAAGGTGACCTTACTCCAGCCCCCGTTGAAGCCCTGTGAAACTCCAGCGAGCCCAACCCAGAGAACCCCCCCCCCCCTCGAAATCCACCCGCTTCCGAGGTTCCTCGTGCCAAGCCTGAGGCTGGGGGCCGTGTTAGCAGCACCACAGGAATTCCTTATGGTCTTTGTCTTTACCAACAAGACTACGACTAATTCAGTGATCTCCGCCTTTTAAGTCCTCAGCCCCAAGCCCAACAACCCTAACACCTTAAAGCCCTAGACCCTGAACCTCTAAAGCGACGATGCATCAGAGCCCTACCTAGAGTAACCAAGGTACCCTAAGAAGCAGAGATGTACGGCTTTTGTTAGTCTTAATGCCCCCTTTCTTATTTGTGGTGCATTGGCTACTCTAGGTCACTATACTAGAAGCCAGAAAGTTGGAACAGCAGTCTCCTCACGCCCTTTAAGTAAAGTAAAGGCCATCCTAGCACTAATCCTCCTAAACCCATGTTCCAACTTTCTGGGGTTCGCTATATTATAGTACCCTTATAGTAACCCCTATAGACCCCCTTTAAAGGAACCCTACTCTAACTCCCTTTTAAGGATCTATATGAAGGTCCCTTTTTTGGACCTGCACTACCCTAAACCCTAAACCCATGTTCCAACTTTCTGAGATTCGCTAAACCCTAAACCTTTTTTTTGAAATGTAGACAGGAAGATGTACACAGAGGAGGGAATCACCGGCTTCTGGCGAGGGAGCTTTGGCCCGGCTGCTTAAGGATTTAAGGGTTTAGGGTTTGGGGTTAAGGGTTTAGGGTTTAGGGTTTGTGGTTTAGGGTTTGGGGTTTGGGGTTAGGGGTTTAGGGTTTGGGGTTTAGGGTTTCGGGTTACGGGTTTAGGGGCTTGGAGTTTCGGGCTTGTCAACTAAAGCCCTAAGCCTAAGCCCGAAAGCTCAGTGAGGGTTCAGTAGGGCTGTTATTTTGGGCGTAGGGCTTGGTAGGGTGTTTCAGGGATTTCCTGTTGGCAGGGCTCAGTAGGTTTTCTGTTGGTGTGAGAGGGGGTTATCAGCTTTCATCCGGGCTTCACGAGCCTGTTGCAGCTGTTATTTTTCTGTTCGAAGTAGCGGCTGTGTTGTTTCTATCTTTCTATCTTTCTACGAATCTACAACCTGTTCCATCTATCCATCCATCCATCTACACATCTATCTCTCTACCTCGCTATCTCTCTTTCTTGCTGCTTGTCTATCTGTCTATCTGCTCTAGACTCTAGCTGTCTATCTATTCGTCTATCCGTCTGTTTGTCTGTCTTTCTGCCCGTCTGTCCGTCCGTCCATCATCTATCTATCTATCGGTCTATCCATGGCACCTTTAATCCCCAAGATCCTCATCCCAATCCAACCCAGACCCTGGATCCTAAACCCGAGCCCGGAACCCCAACCCTCACAATTACGGTTTAGGGGTTTATAGGGTTTAGGGTTTAGATCCCTAGCCTCGCTTCCCCCGTGTTCACCTCACGGCGGCTTCGCACCCTGCGGCGCCCAGGAACACTGCCACTTGCATCCACCGATTTCCCTACACCGCTGCGCCTAGAGTGCATGATTCAGTCAGGGCTACGGCCAGGGGTTTAGTATTAGGGATCCAAAAAGCACATAAGCATAAGCATTTTATGGGGATATCCCTACCTTATTGGGCTTCATTTTACGGGGATTTATATGGGATATCCCTATCCTAATTTGTGCTTATGTGCTTTTTTGGGGCCCTATAGTAGAGTCTGCTTTGCGCATCGAGGGCTTGGGACCTGCGGTCTAGGGCCTATCGGTTTCGGGATGTCCAGAGTCGACAGTAGCAGGCTGCGGGTTCTATCGTAGGGGTTAACATAGGAGCCTCAATAATTACCAACACTATTCTGGGGGTTCCTTATAATTATAGTTGTAGTATAATCTACCTGTTCTACTGTAGAGGTTAAGGTCTTGGGCCACCTGAATCCTCGCAACCCAGGTGGTCCACGTCCTAAACCTGCCAACAGCAAGGATGCACCACAAACTCTGAACACCATCCTAAAGCCCTGAAAGCCCTGCACCCGAAGCCCTGAATGCCGAAATCACCCTACACCCGAAAAGCCGCAAAGAGACTCAACTCGGTTCCAGAGTAGTACCCTTTTGCCATTTTTACTCCGGGCTATTAGGAAAAAGAGGGTGCCCTTCTTATAAAGGAAGGGGGCTGCATAGGAGCCTAGTCAAAGCCAAACGGCCCCAAAAAGAGCTGCCCTGAACTCTAAACCTTAAACCTTAAACCCTAAACCCTAAACCTTAAACCCTAAATCCTAAACCTTAATCCTTAAACTCAAACCCTAAGCCCTGAACCGGAAACCTTAAACCCTAAACCCTAAGAACTCGGTAGCATCCCGATCCTATCGGTAACCGAGATCTTCCAAAAGGTCCTGGTGTACTTGGGATCAGGTCCTTAATCCATAAACTCCGGGTCTTTTCGTGCTTGCGAAGAACTAGGTTCCTGAGTACCCTAGGGTGTTAGGGTTTAGGGTTCAGGGTTTTAGCGTTTAGGGTTTAGGTGTTAGGGTTTGGGGTGCATGTTTAGAATCCTCTAAACTAACCCCAAGAAGGAATAGGGTAGTTGCCTGAACCCGTTTTTCCTAAGTATTTCAATAGCACCCGTAATCGTAAGGTGTTTTTTGTTTGGGGGGAGATCTCGGTGTTGATGTTACCTATAGTCTCCAGGGTAGTTCCTCTTCTTGGATAACCAGTTTTATGGTTAGTGTCCCATAATCTAGTTTTTGGTTAACCAAAAAAGGAACTACAATGGAGACTATAGGTAGACATACTTAGGGCTGAGGGTTTGGGAGCTGCAAGTATATCTTATCAGACGGCCAAAAATGCATCTCAAGGGCCGAAGTCAGAACGCTTGAGGGTTAGAGTTTAGGGTTCAGGGTTTACGGCTTTAGGTGTAGGGTTTAGGGTTCAGGTTTTAGGGTCTCGGGTTTAGGTTCAGGCTTTGGGGTTTAGGGCTTTAGGGTTTCAGGGTTTGGGGTTTTAGGGTTTTAGGGTTCAGGGTTTTAGGGTTTAGGGTTAGGGGTTGGGCCGCAATGCCTCATTCTCCAAAGTGTTGAACTCCTACAGTACCCTTCGTAACCCTACACCTAGCTGAAGATCTCTGAAGCACTCAATCCTAAACCCCTAGAATCCTGCATGGGGCCTTTATGTGAGCCCTCATACTACACCATGAAACCCGGAATCGTGAGCTCCGAAGTCATGCCGACTAAGATCACTTTCTACACCAACGCCCGGGCCTTGCTGGGAGTTTGGTCTGGCTTGGTCGCATCAGTCTCTTTATGTGTATGTATGTATGTATGTATATATGTATGTGTGGACAGGCCAGTCCTAAACGCTGAAATCCTGAAACTCTAGTCAGATGCTAGAATCATAAACGCCTGAAGCCGAAACCCTGAAATCCTGACCCATTAAGACCGGAATGTCGGAAATGAAAGCCGCAAGCTCGGACTGAAACTCTTGAACCCTAAACTCTTACCTCTTAACCGATTTGATCTCGGCCCTCCGGCATCCGAGCCTGACTGCAGCCTGCGCTGTTCAAAGAATTAGCAATGTACAACCAATAGCAAAGCTGGCAATAGTTTTTTGTTCAACGGTTTAGGGTCTACGCATATCATGAACATAGAAGTATGCTGACAGTGGCAAGCCATAGAAACAACAAGCATTAGCGTCATTTGTGAGAGCTACTATGCTAATGGCAACAGCTCATAGTAGCACCGCGCGTGTTCCCGAAGTTTTGATTCGTTCGTGCAACATCTTCAGAACCCCTGAACCCAAGCCCTTGAACGGTCTAGGGCCTGTTCTAGCCCCTGAAGTTCTGTAATATAGGGTCTTAATAATTATCTGTGCTATTCGTCTTGGGGTGTTCCTTATTATAGTTACAGTCTGAAATACCCTAAAACCCTATTCTAATTATAAAGGCCCCTACATGATAGTACCCTTATAGACCCCTTATAGACCCCTTTACAGAAACCCTATTCTAATGACTAAGGCCCCAATACTACTGTTGATGATATAAATCCTGCATGACCCAGAATAAGGAATATACTATAATTCCCACATGTTCCTTATTTTGGGTAATGCAGGATTTATATCCCTAAACCCTAAACCCTAAAATCCAAAAGATCCCTTAAAGGAGCCCCTTGAAGGTACCCCCTATAGAGCCCTTTAAAGGAACCTGAGGGATCCGCTAGGCCCTTGTTCGGGAGCGGCTCCGTCGGAGTACCTTCGGCTCGGGACTCGCTGACCAGGCCATGCTTGGGGGGTCTTTACTCCTTTAAAGGGGATTCTAAGGGCTCCTTTAAAGGGCTCTATAAGGGTAGTATAGGGTTTAGGGTTTAGGGTTCAGGGACTTAGTAAGTAGCTAGTAAGTAGACTTGTAAGTACCCTAAAAGGGACCCTAATTGGGGTTATGGTATCCTTAAAATAACCAGTTACTAAGACCCTCCAAGTGGGAAGGGCGGACAAGCAGAAGCAACCAATTCGGCACCTTAGACCTTGCTAAACCTTTGCCCAAGTCTATCTGTATATGCATCTCTCTTACACATACATACATACACACATACATGCATGCATACATACGTACATACGGACACATACACCGTGTATCGGGTGTGATTGTTGCTAATGTGACTGTCACTGATCTAGTTGCTCACCAACTCATCTACTCGCCCCCACCCCCACGCACCACCAACCCACCCAGCCACTCACCGGTCCATCCATCTATCTGTCTGTCTGCCTATCTGTATGTATGTATGTGTGTATGTATGTATGTATGTATGTATGTATGTATGTATACGTATATGTATATATATATACACAAGTATACAGACCTATCTATATATATATATATATGTATGGACTTATGTGTTTACTCTTTAAGATTATACGTATTTATCCGCCTCCGTCTCTCCTTCATCTCTCTCTTTCTCTCGCTCTCTCTGTCCCTCTCTCTCTCTGGCTCTCTCTCCTCTCTCTCTCTCTCTCTCTCGATCCACCTACGTAGATACCTGGCTAGCTAGTCATCTAGCTACCTATCTTTCTACCTCTATAATATTTGTCCTTGTATACAGATGACTTCCCAGAGGGAAGTAGATGACTTTCCTTCTGACTCAGACTCGACACCTCCTCGCCGGGGGCTGCGCCGCCGGTGCGGCGGCTGCGTGGCAGTGCACTGCAGATGAGGGCTGAGTCTGGCTTTGATTGAGACCTAATTACTGGTTTTAGGATGCACTTAGTGCATATGCATGTACTGGAAGGCTACCCACACCAAGCTGCAACAAGCGAGCAAAATCTGTGTAAAGCTAGTACGTAACATATTCCACCATTGCATGCTTAGATGTTGTTGTCATGTCTTGCAGGTACATGTTAAACTCCTGTCTGATGAGCAGTTCGCAGAAGTTGCCGCTGTGACAGCGACAACTTGGCAGGTAGCCCTACCAAAGCAGAGGCGCCTTGCCCTACAGAGCCTCTGCTCACACTGCTGGCCGGGTGTGGGGCACCACAGGGTCGTGGTCCCGACCTCCCGGCCAACGTGCCTGTAGGGCAGAGGCACATGACGGCGAGACGCATGGGCTAAAGTGCTCGCCGGGGTCGGGATCCTGAGGATGTGATCATCCCTACCCTGAGATGTTGGTGATATGGGAGGCCATCTATCGCCCTACAAGTTCCACACATGTCGGAACAAGCTTTGAGAAAGCTGTAAGTGAAACGTGTTATGCTTGGATGTTGACTTCCTGTCTTGCGGATGCTTGATCGAACCTGCATGATAAGGGGTCGAGACATTTGTGTTTCCATGCATGGATGTTGATGTTGTGACACAAAGAAGCCCTACCAAAGCAGAGGCACTTGCCCGACGGTAATACAGTTCCTCTGCTCACACCGCTGGCCGGGTGTGGGGCACACCACAGGGTCGTGGTCCCGACCTCCCGGCCAACGTGCTTGGAGGGCAGAGGCATATGACGGCGAGACGCATGGGCTAAAGTGCTCGCCGGGGTCGGGACCCGGGGGATGTGCAAGACATCTCTCACCTTGAGAATTGGTGATATGGGAGGCCATCTGTCGCTCTACAAGTTCCACGCATGTCGGAACAAGCTTTGGGAAAGCTAGTAAAAGGTGTTATGCTTGCATGTTGATTTTCTGTCTTGCGGATGTTTGACAAGACCTGTGTACCGGGTCGAGACATTTGTGGTTCTATGCGTGGATGTTGCCGTTGTGACAGAAAGAAGCTTCACCCAATCAGAGGGACCTGCCCGACAGTAAGACAGTTCCTCTGCTCAACGCAGGGTCGTGGTGCCGACCTCCTGCTGGAAGGCAGAGGCACATGCCGGCGAGACGCATGGGCTAAAGTGCGCGCCGGGGTCCGGATTCTGAGAATGTGCTCATCCTCACCCTGAGATGTTGGCGATGTGGGAGGCCCTTGACATTTGCAGCGATGACTCTGCTTGGATGCCCATAAGCAGAAGCACAGCTCAGATGTTTGGCACCTCTGATCTCGGTTTGCGCAGAGTCCATTGCTGGTGCTCCCTCCGTGCTTTTGCATTTCTCTCCGTTTCCGCTGCAGGAGTGTATGACTTGTGACTTGAAGCGAGGAGGCAAACGCATACTGGGAGGAAGCTCTGAAACTGGATACAACGCTAACGCACATGCAGCATCACGCAGCTCGCAGCATCAATTGAAGTGGGAACGAGTGCACGACACAGGGCTCACGACTCGCAGACGCTTGTCAGCGATGACAGTGAGTCCAGGGTCAACATGAGCCGTCGAACTCAGAAAATGCTATGCTAGGTTTCCACGCTGCACCCGCTGGACGTCATCAAAACTCGGCTGATGGCACAAACGCTGCCTGGCGGCAAATGACCCGGATGCGAGATCCGTGCCTCTAGATGCCCTGATGCCCCATAGTAGCTCCTTTTTGTGGTTCATATCTAGAATCCTATAAGGTAATCCCAAGAAGGGAACTACTTTGGGGCCTATGGGTACTAAGTCTTAAAAGCAGTTGACACGCATATACCCTAAGAACACCCTAATACCTTAATTAATAATACCCTCATACCCTAATACTCTAATAATACCCTAATACCCTAAGACCCGAATAATTACCCTAATACTCTATAAAACTTAATTTGAAGAAACGGCTCCTCCAAGCACCGCTCTGAGCGGAGGTGCAGCCGGCCGAAAGTCTGCGAAACACACTACTTTAGTAGCATTTTTGTATTATATCGCTACAATATAGTACTAGATTCATCTTTTCAGAATACTCGAAGTATAGCTACAATATAGTGCCAGGTTCATCTTTTAACAATACAAAGAAGTTTAGCTACAGTATAGTACTAGGTTCATCTCTTACCCTATGCATCAAAATAGCCCAAAAGCCTTATATAGTATGGTCTTTGGGCCCAAAAGCCGTAATATATGAGTCCTTAGATGCCTAGGGTTAAGAATACTAGAAGTATAGCTACAATGTAGTACTAGATTCAATGTACCAGAAGACGAGAAAGTATAATACGAATTATAAAGGACCCGACACTGGAATGCCCCCACCTGGCTCCCGCCACAGACCAGGCGCAAGAAATACTACGGCGGCGTGCGCGACGCCGCCTGGAAGATACTTCGTGATGAAGGTCCCCGAGGTCACCAAGCTGCATCGAGCGAGGATTTGGCTTTTTTGGGAGTTACTGTAGACACGCCAGCAGCATAATGACATATTGCGCATTCAAAGTGTACATGTCAATATCGGTGACCATGGATATCACAGGCATGCAAGTCTTTGACCACTTCAAGCACACAGTGCGAAGGAGGCAGCAACCATGGTAATCTCCTTCGAAGTCTGAACCACAGCTGCACTACGGTAGCAGTGATGATCATAGCAGCATTCATCAAGCACCCAGGCCCTGGGCTCAGAACATGGTTCACGGTTCAAGGGCAAGGAACCTGTCTTCGGTAGGTGGAGCTGCAGTGCCAGCTTAGCGAATCGCAGAACAGCTCGATGCCCATGCGTTGTGAGAACAGACGTTACGACATTACGAGAAGTTCGTAGTTCTTACAGGGTGCCCCAGCTGGATTATTCTGTGACATTGGAGTATATCATCGCATATTATGGTGTACTATAGTACGTTAGACTGTATGTTATATATATATATACCACAACTGAATGATAACCGAACGGCCATGCAACCCTTGAGGGTCTCAGTTTCTCACTGCGGATCCTCGGTACTACACATTGCAGCTGCGGCTGCTGGGTCGTAATGGCCCCGTCACAGAACGGCCCACCACAATTTCCTGATCTCTGCCGGTGGACCCACGTATACCCACATCCTAGACCGCCCAAGGCTTCTACCGTGGCATCGGGGTTTCCTTATGGTGCACCTGCCCATCCATAGCAGCCGGGCCGGTGTTCTTACGAGGTGAATTACAGCACTACCTTCGAGTTCCAGTGTTGGCTGGAGACTTCATCTCTTAGCTTTGATGTTTTTTCGGCTTTGGGATTTACCTATAGGCCCCAAAGTAGTCCCACACAAAAAGGAACTACTATGGGGCCTTAGGGCTGTGCTTTGATGCCGTACCTGGGATTTCAGCTGTCATGGTGGCGGCGTTGAGTCTTCCCCGGACTCGCACTCAGGGGATCTCAGGGGTAATTTGGGGTTACCTACTTTAGGGGCCTAAATAAATACTAATATTATTTTGAGGGTTCCCTAATATAGTTATAGCAGAATGGGCCCCAAAACCCTATTCTAATTATTAAGGCAGCTATATTACTTATGGTCTCCATGGTAGTTCCTTTATTTGCTGTATGATAGGCTTCTAACCGCCATAAAACTGGTTAACCAAAAAAGTTACAATGGAGACTATAGATATTGCCTGAATTGCATTCCAGGTTTCTCGTAGGTAAAGTTAAGAACGAAAAGCACACAGCTATGAAGCCTTTCCCTTTACAGCATCATCATCTTCCCGTGGAAGCCACAACAAGCAGTGCATGCTGTTTCTGTGCTACCCAGCCATATGCTGATTGACAATCCTGGGGTGGGCACGAGCTCTCATAACTGAGCTGAGTGCTTTCGCATTCAAGCCGGTTTCTTTTCAGGTGGCTCGTATTCAAGAGCCCTTCCCACACGCCCTAAACCGCTAACCCCTAAACCCCAAACCCTAAACCCCTAGCACTTCAAAAAAACCTAGCCTAGCCTTGCAACTTCAAGCGGACTGCCCGGCCCTAGAATCCCAGAGCCCGAGCCCTAGATCCTCAGGTCTCAAACCCTAAACCTCGAGGCCCAAAGGCTTCCCGCATTGCGCATCATCTGGTGTGCATCTGCATTTTTAGTCCAACAAAATAGACTCAAGCCTAACCAGCAACTCCAACAAACAGCCTTCAACTAGAGAACGGTGAACTGCCCCCATGGTTTGCGTCAGGGCTCAACATGGATGCCACAATCAGGCGATTTAGTTGGATCTTTCCCAACCTCTTAAATCCAAAAGCCGAACCTCTAATCTAAACCTAAACCATGACCCTAAAATCTCAGAAACCGCTCCCAAACCCCAACCAAGCCCAGACTTTCATGTGTTGGCAGTTTGGGACCTTAGGCAATTAATTTCACGGCCTTCGACGAGTTCAAATGGCTTTTCGCGAAGCTGGGCATTAGGTCCGGGTCCCCGTGTTGAGTTTACTTGGGGGGTCGGGGGACTTAGTAAGTAGTTAGTAAGTAGACTTATAAGTACCCCAAAAGGGGCCCTAATGGGGTTACGTACTTATAAGTCCCGAAAATAACCAGTTACTAAGTCCCCCGACCCTCCAAGTAGGGGCTTGAGGCATATAAGTCTGTAAGCTACAAGAGCTACTATTCCGCTTCCGTCGGGATTCTGCGAGTGTTTAGGGGCTTATGGTTGCGATTGCTGGAAGGTTTAGGAGTTCAGGGTCAGTTTTCGGTTTAAGATTGTGGGAGATGGAGTCGTTGGGGCTTTGGGTGTACATGTATAGGGCTGAGGAGGGGCTTAGGGCTGCGATAAGTTTATGGATGTTGGGGTTGTAGGTAGGAGTTGTGACGAGCCCAGGGTTGAAGAACCCGGACACCTGAACTCTAAACCCTAGCCTAAGAGTGCTTCATGATCTAGTAAGGACCCGACTGTTCAGGGTTCTAGAGGGTTCTACAATCTCAGGGCCCCCTTCGGCTGAAGTTCTCGTTCAAGCAGTGTAGCATGCCGCTTGAAATCCAGAAGACTTGTCCTTGTTAGAAGGAGTGTGGGCCTTCTTTCGGGGGCCCTATGTTGGCGGCGGATGACGGTGAGAATACTATAGGGCCTTAAGAATTACCCATCCTGTTTTGGGGGTCCCTTTTTGTAATTATGGTTTAATATGCCCCAAACCCTATTCTAATTGTTGAGGCCCCTATCTTACTAGTAACCCGTTTAAGGATCCCTTTAAAGGAACCCTATTCTAACTATCAAGGCCCCCATATATGGGTTGAGATTTCAGAGTCCTCGTGATTTTCGGTGGCAGCTTCATCCCAGGGGTTCAGTTTAGTGGGGGAGAGGGTTTAGGATTATAGGGGTTTAGGGTCCTTTAAAGGGGATCCATAGGGGTTTAGAGGGCTCCTTGAAAGGGATCTATAGGGTTTAGGATTTACGGCAGGAGTCTGATTAAGAAACCCCTGGGCCTCCAACCCCAAAATAGCAGGATTCATATAAGCGACCCTAGTAAAAAGGCCCAGGGTATCGAAATCAGGTTCCTACATTACCAGACCAGCAAGCTTTGGGCTTCAGGGTGTCGGATGTCGCAGGTGCCCAGAGCATTCAGCAATACCTCCAGTAGTAGAGAGCACAAGACGGTATGAGAAGCATGGACATCAGCAATGCTAGCAGTATTGGAAAGGCAGCAGTCGCAGAAGCAGGTGTGAGGCTCACCGCAGTCTTTGCCGTCCTCGGCCAGCTAGCAGTTGCCGTCCTTGCCTTCAGCTGTCTTTTCTCGCACGGCCCTCGTCGCCTGAACCCTAAAGCCCAAAATCTGACGGCTGAAAGGCCTGACTCATATGTGCACACCTTCCTTGCCGGCGCCTGTGCAGGCGCGTAGTACAGGGGCCTCAATAATTACCTCTACCTTTCTGGGGGGGGGGTACCCTTATAGTATAATTATACTACAAGCGGCCCCAAAGCATGTTAAAGCCATTAAGGACCCTTATGATATCAATCGGTTTGTTGATCAGGGCACAGCAGCATACACCGCTTCCAAGGTCCGTAGTAAAACGATTTGTTCCTCTTCACTGTATTGCTCGTATTCTGATGCTATTGCCATCAAGGTGCTCTTGAACTGCATAACCGCACGGAGGCTCGGGGCCTGCAGTAATGACAGGAACACTGCTAGCACTACTACGAACAGGCAGAAGAGAAGTGCTTGTTATAGCAGTAAGGGATTGTGGCTTATATTAATGATAGCAAGACGCAGCAATATCATTAGCCATGATGATGGTAAGAAGTCCCTGGCAAGCTGAGATCCGGTTGCCGAAATGGGACCTAGCGGAAGAGTGTTCGCTGTCTCCGAATTGTGCACCTCCGCTCAAAAAGCCCTTCAATTGGCCTTCGATTCTCTGCAGTGCAATGTAACTCCAAGCTATGGGTCGGAAAGCCCCATCAGCTCCTACATCACCACGCAAATCCCCCAAACCTAGAGGCCTTACACCCCAGAAGCCCTGACATTCAACCAAGCACCCCAGGCCTGCGATACTTTCATAGAATCTGCCCAGGACCATTATAAGGCTCCCTTAGAGCCATCGGACCCCTTATATAGAGCCCTGGACCCCAAAGCACACGAACCATGCTCAGAATGTGGCTCTTCTGGTGCGTTTGGAAAGGGAAGAGACCAGCAACGCACAGACGCCACTAAAGAACATAGTGTCCCCTAAGGGACCATGTGCTCATAAAGTATGTACGTTGGCCTTGAGCTGGTCCCTATTTAAATACTTTGGGACCAAAGCACTTGCTATTTGGGTACATGGACCCCCGGGTCTTGTTGCACCACACGCACTACTGCGACAATGTTACGTACTTTGGTAGCAGAAAGGGTTTGGGTCGGTTGAAGCATAAATATCCTAATAACAGTTGTAAAGCTAGTAAAAATCGTAGTAATAACGGTATATAGTTCTATTCACCTTGCTTTTGCTTCCACTGCTCGTGGCCAGGAATAACGGCATCTACGATCATGTTCCCGGCCGAGACTTGCCTGCATAAAGAGAAACGGCACTTGAGGTCCAGTGCCGCTGCTGGGAATGAAGCGTCGTCACTTAATAATTCAACTCTGGCGCATGTCATAGCTGTTTGCCGGGGAGACGAACCCTAAATCCCCAAACTGCACAACCGCCCCTAATCACGAAACGCATTAACACCCGAAGCCCTAATCTGCAAGAGCCCGCCAAATCCGAAACCACCCAGAAAGGCTCAGACCCTAAGCCCTAGCTAAACAGCTTTATCGAGCCTTGTATCCTCGTACAATAGTCCCATAATAGGAAACCCTAAACCTTAAAACCCCTTTAAACCCTAAGCCCTATCAGTACCCACACGTAACATAAAGGCCCTAAACATTAAAACCCTAAGCCCTCAACCTTACAAGTACCCATAGCACAAACCCCTAAACCCCTAAAACCTATAAGCCCCCTAAGCCCTCCAAGTACCCATAGGTATAAGTCCCTAAACCTTTTGAAACGTATAAGCCCTAAACCCTATGCGTATCCCATAGTATGAGCATCCCTGGCAGCTCGAGAGCTTAGCTCAAAGGATCTCCTGAGGAGGCAGATGCAGATGGTTGGCCGCGGGCTTAGCAGGTATATCTTCAACCGTCTATGGTTGAGGGTTAGGGTTTGGGGTTTTAGGGTTAGGGTTTGGGGTTTTACGGTTATGGTTTAAGGGTCCGTGAGCACAGGAGATCTATGTTTCTCTGGAAGGTTTGGGGTTTTGAGCGTATGGCAGTTCGGGTTTAGTTACGTTGCAAGACGGTTGAGGGTTCTGTAGGGTTGAAGAGGCTTGATGAGGCCAGGTTCATTGAAATCAGTTTCAGATTTGGTGCTGAGGGGTGGCATGCGCGGTAAGCGACCGGTTCCAAGCCGGCCCCTGCCCCATGTTGCAAAAGGTGTGATTTCTGTGAACCTTCAACCCGTAGGATCGCTGCCTTAGCCTTAAGATCCCTCATGGGGAGCCTCACAGATCCCTTATGGACAATTTTAAGATCCTAAGATCCAAAACCCTAAACCCCTAAAGCCCTAAAGCCCTAAGCCCCTAAACCCCTCAAGCCCTCTCAGAGGTTCTGGTTTACGGGTTATGGGGGTTATCTTGTAGTGATTCATACAATTCTCGCAGGGACATGGGTCCCTTAGTCTTCAAAGCCATAGAGCCCTTCTAGCATGCTAAAATAGGGGCCTCAAAAATTGGAATAGGGTTTTGGGTGGTATTCAAGACCCCCAACAAAACCCTATTCTAACTTTATATTAGCATGCTATGCAGGTGTCGGAGGGCGCCCACTTGTCTACACGAACGTGTGGCAGGCGCACCACGGTTGTTGTGGGAGGGTTTGGTGGGAATAATTGTATTCGATCCCTTAACGTTTTTTACGATTTTCTCGGTTTGTACTATACTTGTTTTGAATATTGTGGGCTTGGATTATCGCTCCAGGTTGCCCCCTTATGCAAACGGCGTGTTGACCAACTACATTAGACGTGATTCTCGCCGTTGCTTTTCTGTTGTGGCCGTCCTCATCGCTACAGGCGGGGTGCGCAACAGCCTCAGTCTTTCGTGCCTTGAGACTGACATCTGCAGTCAGACTGACATGAACTCCGCGACAGCACCGTTTGAGCATGTTCGAGCGCCCCCCCCCCACCCCCCCTTATGCACCCGCTCTGCTTCGCGAAGCAGCCAGGCGGTTCGCATGATCTTCATGACTGGTTTCCATCGGCAAGAAGGTGGGCACATGGCGCAGGACTTGCGGCTTCCACTTCTTTGCCCCTCACTGCCGGCCAGGGTGATATTTCCTCCGCTGCTACAGTGGTAAACACTCTTGTTCCTTACAAATGTACAATGTTCCAAACCGTACACTACACATGTGTGTTTATATATATATATATATATAATATATATATATACACATTTATACACACATGTAAGGTATGTATAGTATGTATGTGTTGAATATAGTGTATCCCAGAACCTTATCCCAAGATGGCTTGTCTATTCCCCCGAACCTTCCCAGCCCCTTGAAAGCCCCCTAAAAGCCCCAATCAAGCCCCCTTAAAGGCCCCCTCAGACCCCCTTTGAGCCCGCTTTGAAAGCCCTCCCTCTGTGAAGGTGGCGTCTCCTGGCTGCTAGGTCTGGAGGGATTGGGGACGGCGTGAGGGCGGCAAAGAGTAGGGTTTGGGGGGCTTCTTAGGGTTTAGGGTTTACATATACTATCTATATCTATATCTATATCTATATCTATATATATACATATGGTTTCTCGGGGTTTAGGGTATATACCGTATATGTATATGTATATATATATGTATATATATATATATTCATAATGGTAAGAGCCGCCAAAACTCCAAGCAAACTAAATTAAGCCCCCTTTATCACAAGCCTGGCCAAAGCGTGCATCTACCGAGTCAGGTCCCAAATCAAGCCTAACAAAGCGTTCTAAATGATTAAATTAGCAACATCATTCCGAGGGACCCTTATTGCTACAGTTGAAAAGTAGTAGGCCGCAAAACCCTAGTCTTTATTGAGGCCCTCATAGTAACTGAATTCTCCACCTCCTTCATGAAGGAGCATCATGAGTGCCGTGCGAGGGGTGCCTTCGGGGGTTAAGACAATCCTGACAGTTGGGGGTCCAAAGAAGCTCACGAACATGAACCGTTGAAACCTTCTTCAGTCTATAGAGAGGTTTATGTTAGCAGGTGCTTATCGCTCATAACCCTAAACCCTAAAGCTCGACAATGCCTTTTCGGAAGGCTTCCGGGAGTTTTTCCGCGGCTTGATGCCCGAGCTGTTGAAGGTGGCGCCCCACAGCGTTACTTGGCACTGAGAGGTTCTACCCTACATCAGGGTGAATGTATCCGTGTTGCATATACGGAGGCCTTAAATAAAGAGGTCCCTATATAGGTACTTTGGGGTCAATGTATATACTATATGGGTATGTGGAGCCTTAGGGCTAAGGGCCCTTATGCGTTTAACGATTTAACGAGATTAGCCTCAGCGTAGGGTTTCATGCTAGTTGTTCTACCTGCTCTTTTCCTTACCAACACCGCTGAAGTTCTGCACTCTCATAGTATACTATATAGGTACGTTGGGGTCAATGTATATACTATATGGGTATGTGGAGCCTTAGGGCTAAGGGCCCTTATGCGTTTAACGATTTAACGAGATTAGCCTCAGCGTAGGGTTTCATGCTAGTTGTTCTACCTGCTCTTTTCCTTACCAACACCGCTGAAGTTCTGCACTCTCATAGTATACTATATAGGTACGTTGGGGTCAATGTATATACTATATGGGTATGTGGAGCCTTAGGGCTAAGGGCCCTTATGCGTTTAACGATTTAACGAGATTAGCCTCAGCGTAGGGTTTCATGCTAGTTGTTCTACCTGCTCTTTTCCTTACCAACACCGCTGAAGTTCTGCACTCTCACTGCTACTTCGGGATCCGTGTGGACCGTGCCGAGTGGAAGGACCACTTGCGGCCTGAAACCTGCACAAGTCTTGAAGCCTCTGCGGAGCGCCGATGGACAGTCGTCGTCATTAGCAGCACTGTGTAGACATAGTTTTCGTCAGAAACGAAGGCAGAGCCGTGACTGAAATGGGCGTAGAGTTCAGGGTTTGGAAGGCGGGTTCGAATTTGGATCTTCAGTTCCTGGGTTTAAGGCTCCAGGATTATTTGCTGTGCATTCGATTCGAGCATCGGCAGGCACCACCAGCAACCCAAGCAACATCAATCTTGCTGCGTGAGATGCATTGAATAGGGCCCCAAAGAAGCACATAAGCAAAACATAGGATAGTAACGAGGCCCAGCAAGGTAGGGATATCCTTGCAAGACGCTTATGCTCATGTCCTTTCTGAGGCCTCTATTGAAACTCCATGACGTCACTCACCAGACTTTTAGCTTAGCTTTGGCTCGTGGTGATGCTCAGGCTATCATGTTCACCACCCAGAACCAGCTCATCAGCAGGTGCCTCCGTTCTGTTGAAGATCCTCTGATATGGTAACTGCTTGTTTGTAGGCCCTGTTAGCCCTGGCATCCTGACAGCACACCTCGTTCCAAAGCTCATGCAATACCAATAGTTTGTAAAGGAAAGGCGGGGTACCTGTAGCAAGCAGTTAGGGGCTTTGGCTTCGGGCACAGCTGGGCTTCACTCGTATGGGTTCATTCGGTTTGGTGGCGCGGGGCGTCAAGGTTCATTTTTCTCTACAACCTCAAACCCTGAGAGCCTTAAGCCCTAAACCTCAAGGCAAAAAGCCATAGAAACCCAAAGCCGTATGCCCGATTAGCCCCGAGGACACGAATATGTTCGGCTGCTTTTTGTTTAAGAATGTTGGGGTTTCATGTGTTGCAACTGTCAACTCTAACCAGGGAGAGGATGAACTGAAGCTTGAGCTGAGAGGTTTCATGTTCAGAGGCGTCGGGCTCGGTTTTGAAGCGTTTTGGAGCCGTTTTCAGGCATGC
Organism: Symbiodinium sp. CCMP2592; assembly: GCA_905221615.1. Classification (NCBI taxonomy): domain Eukaryota; class Dinophyceae; order Suessiales; family Symbiodiniaceae; genus Symbiodinium; species Symbiodinium sp. CCMP2592. The sequence goes on along the minus strand of CAJNDT010000280.1, from coordinate 390,962 downwards.
TAACCGGTCTCTGGCTGAACATATCCAAGTCCCCTTAAACAAAGCCCAAAAAGTCAAAGCCCTTTTCAACGTGCCGTGAATTCGTAAACAAAAGTGATGCTGTACTGTTGGTACTAGTCTAGAACTGTACTGCTACTGTACACCGTATTACCACCCTGCTGCATCTGCCACGACCTTATTGCAACTGTGCTACAAGGGTGTTTTGCATTACAAGGTGTTGCTACTGTGCTACTACGGTACTGCTTCCATACTGCTGATTCAGGATGTCGCAAAATGTTTTGGGGGCTCCCAACATGCACTGCAACATCAAACTCAAATCCCCGAAGCCCTAGCCCCATGTAGACCCTAAACCCCTAAACCCTAAACCCCCGAACCCCTAAACCCCTAAACCCCTAACCCCTAAACCCTAAACCATGACGCCTGAAGGCAGTGGTTCGGCGAGGACGCTTTGCTTGCGGATTGCAGCTGAAAGCTGAGCAGCTGGTGGGGGGGATCTGTAGTGTAGAAGCTTGAAAAAAATTGGGTGGTTGTCAAAATTATGGTCCGGTTTTGGGGTCCCTAATATAGTATGGGACCGAATATTTAGGGTACCCAAAAAGGGACCACAATTTCGACAACCACCCAGTACTACTGTCTCAGTAAAAGGCCCCATAATTACATGTGTTTACGCGATACCTCTTATTCCTGTTCAAATTGTTAGCGCCCCTATACCATGAATCCTGCAAAATCATCAGGCCGTCATACTTGCCCCTTCTCTAGTTACTCCTCAACCCTAAACCCTACAACAGGCACCCGAAGAGCCCCCCTCCCCGCTTCCGAAGCGCCGGCTTTGCCCCCGTTTCTGCGCGTCGGAGAGTGCAAAAGAGTTGAGGGCTTTTGTGGCCCCGGGTTCCCTAAGGCTCCATGTGCCTACGCAGTATACCCTAAGGGTCCAAGTACCGTATTATCATATACCCTCCAAACTAGTATAGTAACCTACATAACTACTACCCTAAAACCGAGTACCTAAGTATCATATACTCTCCAAAAGAGTAACCTACATAACTACTATCCCTACAACCGAGTACCTAATTACTGGGTCCTTTGGACCCTTGGGGATATGGGGGCTTCCGAAAATAGGGGACCCTAATATAGTACCCTACATAGTAGGATTCTTATTATAAGGACTCCAAAATACGGTCCCCCTAATTTTCGGAGTCCCCCATATACATTAACCCCCAACATGGAGCCTGAGAGGTGTCGGGGCTCGAGCCTCAAGGATGGTTGCTCGATGTCGTAGTTTATTTCTTTCAGGGTTCAATTTTGTGCTTAAGTACATCTAAGGGTTTGTTATATCCTACGATATCTTAAAGGACGACGGGTTTGGAGTTTAGGGTTTAGGAAGCGGATCCCTCAAGCCTTGAGGGGTTCACGGCGCAAGGATCCATCTCTTCTTTCGAATTGTCAGGGTCTGAAAGCATAGAACTGCTGTGAGCATCCGAAAAATTGAATAGTCAAGCCTTGTGTGGTTCCAGCGACGCACATGGCAACCTGTCCAGGTACCTTTGGCGAGTCGAAAACAAGCAGACGACCTATGCTCAGCAACTGACACGCTACGAGCAGGCCCGGGTCAGTCAAATGTACCTATAGTATCCATTGTAGTTCCTTTTTTGGTTAACCAAAATCTCTATTATAGGATCCTAACCATAAAACTGGTTAACCAAAAAAAGGAACTACAATGGAGACTATAGGTAGGGTTCTGATGCATTTTCGGGAGCTGGGGATATATGACGAAACACGCCGCGTAAGTGCAAGCCTTGAGGCGCATGTAAGCCTAGAGCCCACGTCATCCCAAAAATCCTAAGCTGCTCATAACCCTGATGCCCCAAAGTCCTGAACCCCGAATTCTAAAATCCTACACCCTCAATTCATAGACCCTTATGGAATCTTATGGAATTCATATAGTAACCCATAATGCAACCCGTACAGTAACCCCGAAACCCCCTACCCTAAACCCTAAACCCTAAATTAAATCCTAAACTCCCAAAGCCCTAAACCCCAAACCCTAAATTAAATCCTAAATTCCGGGCCCCAAGAGGAAGTGATGATCCGACGTCTCTCTGAGCTCACGGATGACGAGATTGAAGCCCTCTGTGCCGAGGCAGAGCTTGAAGAATGACCAACATTATTCCTTTGATAGGGTTTAGTGTTTTAGGGTGTTAGGGTTTACGGTTTAGGATTTCAGGGTTTAGGGTTTTAGGGTTTTGGGTTTAGGGTTTTATAGCACTACTGTCTGCCAGAAGTCCTTAGGGGTTCCTTTTTATAGCTATACTAGCTACACTGTAACGTACCCCAAAACCCTATTCTAAACAGTAAGGTCCCTATATTACATGGCGCACCCGAAGCCATGTAGTAGGGCTGCGGGATTGGGATTGAGAGCTTGATGTGGGTCAAGGTGGTTTTGGAGGTTAAGTAGGTTAGGGTTCTAGTGCTCTAAGCGATTTCGCAACTAGCATCTCAGGACTTACGGTGTGTTTTGTTTTCAAGTTCTTCTTTGGGTTGCAGGCCGCTGCTGTATGGTTTACGGGTTTCTGTGCTTCCACCTCGGATTTAGGGGATGTGGGCTTCATACTGGGGCCTTAGTACTCACTCATACTTTTTTGGGGGTTCCTTATTGTAGTTATAGCATAATGGGCCCCAATACCCGATTGTACTTACTGAGGCCCCTATATTATGAAACATAGCTTTCAGGGCAGCGTGGTACAGAGCCCCGGCACCTGCTCTCACTCCAAGAAGCTGCACGGGCAAGTCTGGGTCCTTTCTCTGGTTCTTCTTAGAGTTTTCTGCTTTAGTTGTAAGATACCATAAGAATGAAACCATATTACTTACTATAGATCCCCATTATGGTAACTTAAACTAAATTCCTTAGCAAGAAACCAGTTCTCTGGCCAGGCCTTTGCGGAGACATTCTCGCAGGTGAACCCAGCCTGTAGGACCACCCCTGGGCCTTCGACCAGAAGTTGCTAATCTTTAAACGTCTCCATATACCTACGTTTAACACCGTTTAACAATACGTGCATATATATACACACACATATAAATATCCATGTAATGACTGCTATATGCTGATAGTGCATCACAACGCAATATAACATGATCTGAACCCTTCGAGCTGGAAGGCCTGTTCATGCCCTCGAGACCTTGAACCTCGAAGCCGCGAAGCTGTTGAGCCGAGATGTCCTGGAACATTAACCGAAACTCGAAACCGCAACCGAGCAGAGTATTTAGGCTTTAGGGGTTTTTAAGGGTGTTTAGGGTTTAGGGTGCCCTATGCGAGTGGGGCGATGATAGGTTCGAGACCCTGAACCCTAAACCACTGAACTTTATGGAACCCTAGACACCTAAGCCCTGGCCCCTAAACCCAACTATTGAGTTCCGTGCTAGCATAGAAGCTTAGGGTTCGTATTCGTAATCTGACTGTATGATAGCCCAACCAGAGCCTTGCTTTTAGTTGTATTAAGGCCCCCCTGTACTCTTCGGGAACCCTTATAGGCGTAATAATGTTCTACATGATAGCGCACACAGCTGGGACGCACTGGCTCAGCGCAAGCGGAGCCGAGAGCGACTGTCCGTGACGGTCTCAACAAAGTCTGGCCAAGTCGCCGACTGTACAAATTCTTCGGCCGGCACAGAACCGGGAAAGTCTTTGGCGCGCAGCCTGCAAGAGCGAAGTCCTGACAGGAAACGAAAAGCCCCCAACACCAAAAGCAATACCAAAATCCACCAAAGAGATGGAATCAACTAAGACATCTTCCCTCTGCAGGACTGCAAAAATTCGTCGAAGCGCTCTACGAATCAGCCGCAACTGTACAGCTACCGTTAACTGCGGTGCACCGAGGGGTACCTCAGCGGAGTCAAGCCAGCGTTCGGAGCATAAAGATTGGACCGGAAACTTCGGCGTCCCCAGCTCGTGAAGCAAGAATACGAACTCGAGCCAGGAAACCAATCGCCAGGGCTCACCAGATTGCACCTCACGGAGGAGCAAGTCGCAAAGTGATTGCACGAAGGTGGGCGGCAGCTCCGGACAGGAGGTCTCCGCTCTGTATCTCCAGTCTAAAGGCAGCTCGTCGAGGAAGACATCGCTGAGATCAGTGCCACACGGGGGCAAAGGGACCTCCGGGTCGTCGACATAGGAGTCAGGATCAGAAAGCCCGGACCCCCCAGAAGGGAGGGAAGCTGCGATGCCAACATAGATGCCTCGAAGTGCCCGAATCACCTCCAGCATATGTCCATGCCACCGAGCAGCCCTTTCATGTGCATGCCGGAATGCGAGCGGCCTGTTCAGATTGGTCAGGCCGGCCAATGTATCAGCATGGCCATTCCAAGTGATAGCCCAGTCTTCGAATGGCGAAATGCTTTGCACCGGATCCAGATGTGATGGGACGTGTTGTACCAACAGACTGCCGGGAGCAAACTGTTCCACCAGGTCAGACAGAATATCCCACAGGTCTTCGTTGTCACGGTCACGGCACGCGCAACCAGCCAGAAGCTCACGGAGCCCACGGCCGACCATGTCGGAATCAGTCCACAAGACCAGAGGGGCTTGCACCCGAACTCCCCACTTGAGGCTGGAAATCGCTCCCCAAAGTTCCGCTCGCGGCGCGGTTTGCGAGAGACCTGGGACAACACCGCATGCCACAATGGCGCCAGTGCTTGCATTAACACTGCTCCAGGCGGCCAGGGCCAGAGCCGGCTCACGTGAGAGAAGACAAGAGCCATCACAGAACAGGTGTTGCATGCCAGCCGTGTGATCCAAAGAGAAAAACTCTGCAGAGCAATCAGGTAAAGCCATCAACTGTCCACGAAGTTCCCGCAGGTGTGGGTTGACAGGGGGCAGAAGGTGATGGCTGACCGATGTTGGCAAAGATGACCAAAGATCACAAACCCATTGAAACGGCCGACGCACCTCAGCATAGCGAGGACAGAAGCAGACCCTGTGTTCATGGGTATCAGGGACATGGCAGTCTGGGCAGAGGCCGTCCTTTGTCAAGTCGAAGCGAGAGTGGCAAGCACCAAACAAGAAGGCCCCGCTACGAAGAGCGGCCACCCGCGCCTGGTCAAGAGCCGACAACCTGCTGCCATCCGCCCGCAAAAGTGACAAGTCTATGCCGCCCAAATCGGACATGGTTTGCCGATGCTGATGCTGGGAGGCCACGAAGTTGAGCCAGGCTTGCTCACAAAGAGAGCGGATCAGCGAACCGGGCATTGCCAGCAAATTGTGGGTAAAGCCATCGCCATCTTGAAAGAAAGGCGGCTGCTCAACGCGCCACCCAAGCTGGTGAAAGACCTGCAGCAGTTTTGAGAAAGGGCCGTGTGAGAGGCGGCCGTCGAAGCCTGCCATAAAATCAGTCCACAGCACAAGCACACCAGGGTCACGGGCCGCGAGGCGACGGATGTCGCGCACGACCGACCACAGCTGGTAGAAACCCGGATCTGCCTCCATCGGGTGCGCAGTCGACAAGCGTAGCATGGCACTAGCCCCGGCGGGGTGTGACCGCAGGGCTCGAACAGCTTGTGCCCGCAAGGTGGAGAGCACGGAATCACCAACCGGACAACCAGATATGCCATGCAAGGCTTGGCTCCAGAATTTAGCTGGCAGAGCTAACAGCTTGACGGCAACAGCACTCGGAGATCTGCGCAGGCGGTCAAACCATGGACCCAATGCATGGCAGCGCTTTGTCAGCGCGGCATTGCGAGTGGCGCGGCCGAAGCTGATGGTACCGCCAAGCTCGGAGGCATTGCGAAGAAGGACAGGAAGACCCAGGGCGGCAAGCGACTGCTGTTGGCCAGGTTGCACAGTCCACACATACGTCTTAACCGGGTCAGTGCTAAGCCCCAGCAGGTCAAAGAAGGTCCGGGAAACGGTGATGCCCGACGCGAGTTGACCCACCGAGGGGGCTGTGCAAGACAGATTGTCAACGTAAGAGCAAGGGGAAACTCCCCGTGTGAACGCCTCAACATAGGCATGAAAGCAGAGGCATACGACACTCATGGCCACCGTGCTCAAGGCGCATCCCTCGGGGAAGCCGCAGTGAGAGCGGACCGGCGCTCCCACACAGTTGCGGATCAAGAAGCGGCGCGCAAGCCCAGACAAAAAGGAAGCCCAGGGTCGAAGCAGATTATCCGGAAACCCAAGCCATGCCGCAACCGAGAAAATTGGCGCTCGAGGTAGAATGTTAAAGGCCTTTATGACATCCGTGGAGAAACCCATGAGCGGGAGATCCTGCTGGCAGGCGAGCTCAATCTGGGCTTCCAAAAGATACCAGAACTGCGAAGCCTCACGCTGCGGCATGAAACCAAGGGCGGAAGGAGGCATCTGCTGCACAAGCCATTTCAACACCTGTCGGGCACGAAGGCCGCTCCAAGCCCTGTAGGCACAGCTCAGCAAGCAGATGGGACGAAAGCCCTGTGTTCCTTGCTCCAGATTTGGCTTTTTCAGGCAGCAGATGAGGCCGATCAGCCACTGTGCAGGCCACTCGCGTACCCCGGACTCAATGTCAGTGAGAAACTGAAGCAGCTGTCGCGCATGCACATCCGGCATGTTGAGCAAGTCAAGCTTGGCAAAGCCGTCAGCACCGCGGGCGGCGCGGGGTCGAAAGCGGCGTAGAGCAGAGCGCCACTGTTCCAGCGTTATGGGCGCGAGAGTCAACTGGCCTTGAGGCAGGTAGGCCTTGGCAAAGGCAGTGAAGCGGCTCCAGTCAGTTGTTGCAGGATCCGAGTGGCGCTGCCAAAATGTCGACCAAAATTGTTCAAATTCTAATTGTATGTGTCGGGCAGAAGAAAGCACAACTGTCTGCACTAACTCAGCGCCCTCATGCAGAGCAGAACAGCCTGGGATGACACAGACATCCCCATCCACCGAAGTGACCTGAGCAGCACAACCGTCGAGCTGCCATTGGCTGCAGCCACGAGTGTCAATTTCCTGATCAAGATGAACGCTGCAGGTAGGAGGGTCCACGGCAAGGATGCCATAAGACCGCTGCACTTCCAAAGTATCAACCTGTTCGGGCTGAGGATCACGGAGGTCACGGAACAGGAAATTGTGGTTCTGGGCGTACTGCTCGATGTTCTACATGATAACCCAAAACCCTGGTATAGCTGTTCGGGCCCACGATACCCTCAACCCGCAAGAATTAGCACAGGGGCCTTAATAATTACCTATTCAGTTTTGGGGCATCATTATTACAAACATAGTATAATATACCCCAAAACACTATTCTAAATTAGTAATTAAGGCCCCTACATGATAGTACCCTTATCGATCCCTTATTATATATCCCAAAACACTATTCTAAATAAGGCCCCTACATCATTAGCGGTAACCTGGCTCTGCAGCCCCCTTCCGTCAGTGTGGCATCGAGACCTCGGACGTCGACTCTGCCTTGGTAGGAGATGACAAGATCAAGGCCCGGCAGTACTTAAAGGCTCATGGGACTTAGTAAGTAAGGTTATAAGTAGGTTATAATTAGGATAACCCCACTTAGGGGACGTATAACCCCAACTATAACCTACTTACTAAGTCCCATGATCCTTCAAGTAGGACCCTCCTTGTACCCTCAAACAGGGGTATATGGTCCCAAATAATGGGTACCTTAGGGTCTAATAGGGGGTAGATCAAGGCCCGGCAGTATTTCCCTTTTTTGGGCGTTTAGGGTTTAAAGTTCGAGGGCTTAGGGTTTAGGAGTGTGAGGCTTCAAGGTTTTTGGGGTTTAGGCTTCGTGTTTGAAGTTTGAGGGATTACATGATGTGGGTTTGTACGTAGTTTACTTAGGCGATTCTGCATTTGCTTTATGGCTTCAGGGCTGGAAGGTTTTTGGACTTGCTCGTTCCTGAGGTCGTGGCATTTTCACGTACTAAGACAAAGCAGGCTGTGCACACCCCTAAGCAGCAAGCTTTGAACTCAGCACTGCAGGTACTAGATGCTCTCACAGGAGTCACAGGTGCACTTCTTTTCCAAAACTCAACTGTAACTGATTTTTATACAGTGTGTGCGATCAAACACTTAGTTAGCATACTGTAGCATGTCTGCATATGAATTACAATATACGTACAGTATATAGTATAGATCATAAGTATTTGATATATCAGTCCGAGGATTTTTCCAAGTAAAGCAGCCAGGCCCTGTCGCAGAAGGAGAAGATCCTGGAACTCTTCAAGACGACAGAGATGAAGTCCAGCCTGGACTTTCAGAGTTAGGGTTTAGGATTTAGGGTTTAGGGTTCAGGCTTCCTTCTTGTTTTTCAGAGTTTGAGTTGTCTAGGCGTCGTTCTTGTGGGGCTTTGCAGTCTTCTTGCAGAGTGCCTGGTAGGATTCTCAAAGGGTTTTACACGTTTGTCTTGTAGACATACGGGGTGGAAGGAGGTGGGCCGTGAACTCGAAACCGTGATTCTTTCTTCGCCGTGGAGGGAGCGCGTTAATCCTTAAATACAGTAACCCAAACCTTAACCTGTTTTTGTCTCTACACGGAAGAAACTGCAAAATGGCGGCCTTAATAATTAGAATCCGGTTTGGGGGCCGTTATACAACAGTTGTGATAAGGAGCCCCAGCATAGTATAGGTTAGCAGCTGCCCCCACCCTGTAATAGTGGTACAGTAGGAATATAATAGGGCCCTAATATTATCCTATATAATCCTTATGGTCACTATTACAGGGTGGGGGCAGCTTCTAAAGTATAGGGAATTCTTTAGGCCCCTGCATTAGGAGGTCCTGTCATCGAGGTGGGCGACCTCCAAGTCCCGGGGGTGGTTTAGGCTGGGTGGAGCTTAGACCATAGCTCTAGGGTAAAAGCCAGAAAGTTGGAACATGATTATCCTAACCCTTCTATGGTAAATTATAAGGTATCCTACCCTGAAACCATATTCCAACTTTCTGGAGTTCCCTTTAGGGTTTAGGCTTTAGGGCTTGGGGGGAGAGTTTTGAGGATCCAAAAGTAGGGGTCGAAAAGTCTGAGTTTGGGGTTTAGGCTGCCGCTGGCATCGGGAAGTGCAGTCAAGACGGCGTTGGGTGGAAGTTTTTTGATGTTGGTCTGTTTCTGCAGTTCTGCACGACATACTCATGAGTAGTTCTGTGTTTCTTCAGGACTCACCGAAGCTTTTGAACGGTAACCCCTAGCCCGAAGCAACTCCTGACGTAGCTGTAGCTCGTGCCGTAGCTTTGTTGGAAGCACAACAGAATCCCGTTGACGTATACCCTTCAGCGTCGAAAACCTAAACCCTATGCAGTACACTGAACATCCCTAAACGCTGACAGCCCCCAGCCCAGAAACTATCCCGAAGCCCCAAATTCTGCCGCTCGTCTGCAGGACCCGCGCGCCGGCATGCCCTTCTTCAGCTGAGGTCGTCTTTCAGCGGACGGAATCCAGCCTCGGGTTTGAGGTTACAGGGTTTTTTTCATGGCGCTATTGCACTATTGTCGTTATTGTCATGTCCATCGTGCAGTGTGACGAGGACGACTAGTGACTACTAATTATCACCACCACCGCCCAGCGCTTTTTGATTTTTGTTGTGGCTGGCGGACCAACACTCCATCTCAGCCATAAGCCCCAAACTTTCTTTACGGCTGCCGCAAAGCTCATCAGCCAGTTGCCAATCAGACAGTCAGAAACTGCGGGTAACAGCGGCCGAATTCATGTGTTTCAATGTTGGCCCCCACGTGAATTCAATCTCCAGCGGTTATCCGCGTTTGGGCATCCTAGTCAAACGCGGCCTGCGCGGTGATCAATCCAGAGTGCCCCAGCATAGCTGCATTTGTTTCAGCAATGCTCGAAGGCCTCGTTCTTGTTTCATTTGTGTCGCCGGGCACATTGCCGCTGGCAGCGACACTGTCGCTGCAGTTGCTTCGTGCCGCTTTCGATGTCTTCAGGGCCGGCAGTGACGAACAGTCACGTCCGAGGCAACTGAAGACCAAGAAGATGAGGTTCATCCACAGCCTGAAGAGCAAAAACAAAAAGTCAAAACTACGAGCTGGCAGTCGTCCTTTGTTGCATCAAGCAAAACAAAGTGTCTACCCTCAAATTGCCACTGCCGGGGATGCATCTGCAACGGCTGCGAATGACCTCATTGGGCGGCGCTTCAGCATTCTTTTGACGAGTGGGTTGCGCTATGAGGGAACACTTTTCACGGTGAACGTTGAGGAACGCAGGTTGGCTTTTCAACGTACCCAATGCTTTGGCATTGAGGAAAGGCAACTTGCCGCCGATCCCTCCATCAGCAGAGTGTCAGCAGTTTACAGTGTTCAATGATGCAGAAATACAGGACTTGAAGCAGCAGGAGCTCACCGTGATCAGCCCGGTTGACATTAAAACGCATGGTGCCCTAGGGCAAGGCGGGTTTTGGCAGGTAGTGCTCGGCTCGTGGCACGGCGCCTCCGTGGCGGTCAAGCATGTTCCACATGCCGAAGCCACGCAGTTTGGGGAGGAAGCGGCAGCGTTGGCCAAGCTCATGAAAACACCATGGGCCTGTATGGCGCGTGCAAGTGCGCTGGCACTGCGAGCTTATGCATGGTTTTAGATTGTTTTTCCACACGCACCATATGTTGCACCGTGATTTAAAAGCGGCGAACGTGTCGCTGAGGCGCGGCACTGTCAAGCTGGCCGACTTCGGCTTATGTCGCCATCTACGTGAAGCTTGGGCTTCGGCCGGCGTCCGCACGACAGCCTGGATGGCTCCGGAGATCTTCAACGCTTCCGTGATGTTACAGAACAGCTTGCGTGCGGCGCAAGATTGACGTCCACGCTTCCGGAATCTATCTCTACGAAGTTGCCTGCCGCAGGTTTCCATACCAGGAAGCTGGGTTTCAGGACCAATACCTCGCGCGGCAGGTTCCGGCTGGCTTGCGCCCATCCCTGGCGTTTCTACAGGAGGATTCTCTGAAGATGCTCATGACGTGGTGCTGGGCCCACAAGCCTCTCGACCGCCCAGACTTCGACCAGTTGCTAGGTTTCCTAGGTTGAACTTGGCGTGGGATTGCGCAGCAATGGCCCCGTGGAATAGAAAAACACGACTGTTTAACGGTGGGTTCCTGGGTTTTGGTGGTGCGGGGTTGCGTCAAGCGTCGTAGTTGGGTTCTACAGATTGGACTTGCTAAGTTTTGTCATGACGGAGTGGGCCTTAAAGTCTTGCAGGGGCCAGAATAATGCCCAATGCTATTTTGGGGCTCCTTACTACTATCAACTAGTGTGGGATTCAATGCCCATGTAGCAACCGCAACCTGTGAAAGTTGCTCTAACGGGTTGTGACTCTCCGGATATTGCCACCCAAATGTTCACGTCCTTTAGGATTAATCATAGCTCTAGGGTTGGCTGGAGCCATACATGAGATCGGAAGCACACAAAGATGAAACCCCCCGCACGCCGGCCTCTCTGCTCCTGCGGCTTGTTGTGCCTATCCTTACCGGTTTAGGGTTCACGTTTAGGGCAGTATCCCTATTCCCTTCCCCCCGGGGCCCCTCCCCCGCCCCGCTCCCTAATATTAAAACTGGATTTCGGGGGTTTAGTTTTTATATTAGGGGGGGTTCGGTTCGGTGCATCCACGTATGAGTGGGGTATAGTGGGGTTAAAACAAACCGAGACTCCAGCCTAAGACTTAAAACCCGAAGCCTTAACCTCGAGCCCCAAACCCTAAAGCCCTGAGCCCCACTTTAAGCCCCAAAGCCCCAAGCCCTAAAACTTTAGCCTTGGGCCGTAAATCCTTAAACCCTAAAGCTCTGCTGTCTTTAGTATTGCTGTAATCTTTGGCTCTATAAAGCCCTGAGCCCTAAACCCTTCAACCCTAAAGCTCTATTGTCCTTAGTACAGCTGTAATCTTTGGCTTTGTTAAAACTCATACAATCGTAGCACCCCCCTAATGCGGGCCGGGAGTTTTCATATTAGGGAGGGGTTTAATAACAGGGGGAAGCGATTACACCTTCAGCCCAAAAGCGTCCTGGTTCAGGAATCACTTCCTCGTCATCCAGCAGTGAACCAGCAGTGGCTCTCTGAACATTTGTACACAGAGTAAGAAGTTGCCTCTGGCAGACTTGGGCCACCGTGGTGGGATGGGACTTGATGAAGTAATATAATGGGCTTCAATAATTACCTACACTATTTTTGGTTCCTTAAGTACGGTATATCGGGCCCCCCAAGAGCTTATTCGGATTATGAAGGTACCCATATTATGGCACGAGAATCGGACTGAGATTCTAACCAAACGAGAGAGAGGTTCTGCACCTAGTAGAAACGGTACGCATGCAGGCCATCGTTGATCTTTGCAAGGTAATATACAAGCGGAACAAATACCAGTGCTATTTCCGAGTGTTCCTCCATAGTTATGTTACAATGTACCGCAAGACCTTATTCTAATTATCACTGCCCCTGTATTAGCTCGACCTACATGTAGCAGGAGCAGATTACCAGGGAGACGACCGGAAAAGAGCTCGAAACTACAGCATCACCAACGTTTTGCCGCAATTGCCGAGATCTTTGCTGTTGTCACTACTCAGTCACTACTCGTCGCTTCCGTTTACAGTATCATACTGCTACAATGCTCTCTACGATTTTTGAAGAGGCTGCAAGGTAATGACAATTTATTCGCTCCTGCTGTCCTCAACTGGCTCCCATGTACAAAAGGTTTCAGATGTTTCAGCCACGCGTCTTCCACAGCCAGGGGCAAGCTTCCCGCTGCAGTCTGTCTCTGGGCCGGTGAAATGTCCAAGCCGGCGCGAGATTGCAACATTCGAGGTCTTCGGTGAGGGTTTGAGCGCGCGTACCATAGGAGCCACAACAACTTGGCCGCTTTGCTGGTTCAGGCATTCCAGGGTTTAGGACTGGGATGTGCAAATTTGCGTGTTTCAGAGTGGCCTCAAGATAGCATCGAAGACAAATGTTTAGACGATTTTCGGCCAGTCTCACGTAGAGGCAGATGCTGATCGCCAAGGGTCGGCCGTGCATGAGATCGCGAAACAGGAGACATGACACATTGACCCTGGGATGGCAGACAGTAGAGACGCCCGACGAACTCCATTGCCATGTGCTGCTCTTTTTCGTCGTTTCGTCGTCCTTGTCATCGGAACTGCGACGACGAACCCTCATCTTAATAATCACTTCCAGCATGAGGATCCTCCTGCAATCCGACTCCCTTGTTTAAAATTGTCTGCCTGACATACCAGATTGAAACCCAGATCGTCCTTCAGATGAAGCGTGTCACTGTGCATGCTGTGAGGATGTCGTTCTGATTCCAATTTGAGTGCTGCGTGGCCTGCTGTTGTCGGGTAATGAACTCTGCTTGTCTGGGGGTTTACAGAAATTCTGCACACTCAGACCCTAAAGCTTCAAATCTTCAAACCCCCCCAGCGGCTGTTTTACCTTCCGGACCCTGAGACCGAGTCGCAGCATGTGAGGGGACTGGGAAATCAGGGTCAGACCCCTATGAAAGCAAGAATGCCGAATTCAGTATCGGCTTAAGGGCAGCATTCTGCATATTCTCCAAATAAATTAGGATCTCGTTTTACCGGAACCTTACAAGGGACCCTCATTTCGAGAACTACACATATTATGTCAGAACTGGTCATCCATCCGACTGCTGGGGCATCTTCCGGCTCGCGTCCCATTTGGTCCAGCGGAGCAAAGATACCACGACGGCTGCACAACATCACAACCCTTGCTTTCAGCCAAGCCTCGCTCCGTCTTAGTATTTCAGTTTCGCGGCCCTTCACCACTTCACCCCAAACCCTGAGCCCTTAACCTCCGAACTTACCAGGCGCAGTCCCCACTTCTCAACACTATATAGTGAGGCCCCTGCGGAGCTGCGATGCGCCGAGATACCCAGATCCTGGACTTGCTACTGCTGACATGATGCATGGGTTACTTCTCGGATGAAGCCATGATACTGCTCGCTTCGCGCAGGCCGAGTGGTCAAGGGATGGGCTGCGAGAGGATTTTCCATCAAGCTAGGTCTTGATGCCTTATAACTGGGAGTTTCCGAAAATTGGGGGTACCTTATTTCGGAGTCCTTGTAATAAGGATCCTACTATTTAGGGTGCTATATTAGGGTCCGGTGCCTGGGGGCATAGACTCGTCGATTCCGAGAGTCGTGTTTTGATGGTTGCGCTCTTTAAGTTGGTGCTGAAGATGATGGCGATGTATACACTAATATAGGGTAAAGTCCACAGTTGCATGAAGTGATTGTGTCGATGGAAGCGACTTCACCACGGCCGTAGCCACAACAACTACTACAACAACAATAACAACCACAACCAGCAACCAACAACCGACAACCGACGAGACAATGTAACATAGGGGCCGTAATAATTACTTCCAGTACTCCTTGGGGCTCCTTGTTATAATTTTGGAAAAATGGGCCCAAAAACCCTATTCTAATCAGAAGGCCCCTATAGTAAGTCCTGTTTTGAAGCATCTGTGTCTCAGCACGGAAGGTGCCGATGAGCCTCTCCGTGAACCTCGATTGATTGATCAGTGGGTCCATGGATGTTCGAAGTTCTTTCTGTTTGATGCTGGAGGGTGTTATTGTCCGGTTTCCTTTGGTTTCATGTTAACGGCGCGACATTCTTTATGTTTGTGTTCGCCATTGTTATTTTTGTTGGGGCGAGCTGTTGTGTCAATCTTTTTGGAAGCCGTTTTTTTCAAGATTCTAGGATCAGAGTTGGCAACGAAGGGGTTTGAGTCATCAGCTGTCTGCAATGTACTGACGCGAAACTCGAGACTCCTTTGTATGTGCTTGGTTTAGGGTTTAGGATGGTTTAGGGATATAGGGGTTGTGGTTTAGGATGGTTTAGGGGTTTAGAGTTTGGGGTTTAGGATGGTTTAAGGGTTTAGGATGATTTAGGGGTATAGGGGTTGTGGTTTAGGATGGTTTAGGGGTTTAGAGCTTGGGGTTTAGGATGGTTCAAGGGTTTAGGATGGTTTTGGGGTTTAGGGTTTGGGGTTTAGTATGGTTTAAGGGTTTAGGATGGTTTAGGGGTTTGGGGTTTAGGTGATATATAATTCAATTCAGAGCCGCATTCAATACTTGTTTGGGGTTTAGGGCTTAGGTGATATCACTCAGAGCCGCATTCAAATTGGTACGTGTACGGAACGAAGCTGAGCATGCTAACAGAATGCCTCCCGGAAGGAAGCTGTTGAGGATAGCACCACAAGAACTCAAAGGGTCATGGGACTTAGTAACAAGGGTTATTTTCAGGTAACTATTATGCCTATAATTGCTTATAACCCCAATTAAGGTACCGACAACCTTACTTTCTAAGTCCCATGATCCTTCAAAAAGGCTCCCAGCGAGGAGCACAGGCCTGCAGAATTCTTGTCTGGTTGTCAATATTATAGGATCCCTTTTTTGGGTCCTTATGATAATACGGCACCTAATATTTAGGCAACCCAAAGAGGGACCATAATTGTGACAACCACTCAGATAGCTCCATCCTAAACCCTAAATTTCTACAGCCTGATCACCTTAAATCAGCAACTCCTAAACCCTAAACGACTCCCGGAAACTCTCTGTCAGCCCAGGAGTCTGGATGACGCACAGAAGGCGCGATGGGGCATCGGAACTAGCAAGCTCAGGCTTAATATAGGGGCCTAAATTAATCGATTACCTGTACAATTTTTGGGCGGTTCATAATTATAGTATAACATACCCCAAACATCTGCAAACCCTATTCTAACTGTTAAGGCCCCTATGCTCAGGGTTTCGGGAACTTTATCACAGAAGGTTCCAGAAAACCAGGGAACAGTCGTAGACGAGTGTTTAGCTGGTTGGAGTCATCGCGATGGCCCATGTGGCAGAAGGGTTCAGGGTTTAGGGTTTAGAGCAGCGTCGCCAAAGCTCCCAAACTACGCGTTTTGTATGTGCGAGCAGCATCGTGTCGCATCCCATCCGCCATCCTGGCGCTTTATGTAATGAATTCATGCCTTATAGACCCTAACCAGCCCTAATCTTAGGCCTTTTAAACTGAAACTCCGATCCCAAATCCCAACTATGCGGGGCAGGCAGACTATGCGCGTGCCCTTGGCGTGGAGCCGGAGAGGGAAGTCCTGCTTTTCGATGTTGTACAGCCAGAGCCCTGGTATTCATCATCTGATCATCATGAGTCATATTTGTAAGGTTTAGATCAGAACTTGTTATCATCTTGTGTTGTTGATGTATTCATACTAACCTGATGCATCCTAGCTGAATGCTAGTCTTGACATGACTGCAACTGATCGTTTAGCTGGCTGCAGAAGTACCGATTTAGCCGGATGTGATAAGGGCTGAATGGTTCGGGCATGTACCCTAAGATTCTTTCACGATGCATTGCCCTGTCAAACCAGACCATTGAGTTCAGCACGAAGCTGTGACATGCCTCGGAACACGCAGTCGCCAGACTTTCCAACGATTTCATGGATACCCATAGGCCCCAAAGTAGTTCCTTTTTGAGGTTGATATTTAGAATCCTATAAGGTGATCCCCAACAGGAACTACTTTGGGGCCTATGGGTAAGGAAGGCTCTCTGCTTGGGCAAGTAATTACCTCTGCGCATTGGCTTCAATCAGTTTTGACAGCTTGCGTGTGAGCCTCGGGCAACGTCAGCCAGCGTTGTCGCGAGATAAAATCTTCCCAAATCCACAAAACTGGCTGATGTTGAAAGATCCGTCCTTGCTTCCGGAATTCACGTCGGATGGAAATTTTCAGCACGGGTTGCCATAGCGCGGACACCAGACGCATTATCCATGAGCGAAAACGTCACGGGACATGCTTGCTTCGCTGTGTTCGAATGTCATGGAGGCGAGAAGGCCAGAAGCAGTTTCTGCCGATGAAGCTTGCACAGCGTCTTGCACAACAGTGCAGCAAGGAGGAAGCTGCTCATGAAGCCTTCGCGGCAATATGGCCGCAACAGCTTGATGGGCAGCTTCCTCCTACCAGCGGAGGAAGCCAGTATTTACATCCGGCACTTCTCCAGGAACAGTCGCATGCAATGCGGTCCTGCAGGAAGACGAGCGCGTCCTTCTGGACCCGGGGGGCTGCAAGGCAGCTGTACGTGAGAAAGGAAAGTGGCCACGACAACTGGAGACCAGGTTGTTGTCTCGTGATTCGTGCCGGGTCCACCTTTCCTTTCGACAAGAATGACCAGGAGAAGCAGCGCTTGATTGAGCTCGGCGCCAGCGTCGGGAGCAGACAGGTGAATGGGAAGGTGCAGGTTTCTCCACAAATAAAACATGTTTGCTCTCAGCAGCACGAGGGCTATGACCAGTATTAAGGCGAAGGAAACGGCCACAGCTTCCTCTGCGGCAAGGAGGACGAACTCCGTCGTTTTCTTAACCTTTAAGTTGGATTGCAGTGACACCTGCTGGCGTCGCCGTCCCAAACTCCGTCTGTGGAAAGACTTTTGATAGGAAGGTCTGTTTTCGCGAGAAACCAAGTCTGCGGAAGTTCTCCTGACTTGGTCTCTCGCAAGAACAGAACTTGCTAGTCTTGGAGCTCAAGATTGCGAGGCTGGACGAGGGTTGCAATCACGGCGTTTACAGCTCTTTTTGCAGCCGCTCCTGAAACCGGATCCTGCATGATCCTGCCCAGAACCGCTTCCAGTGGAGCTTCCAGACGTACTAAACGAAGCGTTGGCGTTGCTGAGTGAGGTGTTGGAGCAAAGAGTACATGCAGCCACCTACCATTCAATTGGCCCAAGGAATAGGGCATACAGTAGGGGGCCCGGAGCAGTTAATTTCTACGCAATCGGGGTGTTGCAACCGTGGTGGACTTAACCCCCGAAACGCCAGAACAAGAGGCAAGGTGTGTGGCTGAAGACCCTGCCAATCACTCATAGGCCAGCTGGGGGGGTGGGGGGGGAGGGGCTTAGGGGACTATACTTCCTTAATGAAACAGGCCTTTTTAGGGTCCTTATTATGGGCATTAAGGCCCCCTACCCCCCCTCTCCCTACCCCCTAACTTAAAGGCTCATGGGACTTAGTAAGTAAGGTTATAAGTAGGATAACCCCACTTAGGGGACTTATATCCCCAGTTATAACCTACTTACTAAGTCCCATGATCCTTCAAGAAGGGTCCTTATGAATCACCGGCCTCGAGAGGCGCATGCTGGCTTTTCCCCTCCCTGAGCCCTGGCGACAGCGACTCGGACTGCGGCAAGCACCAGGGAATGGGCACACGCCAATGCACATGCAGGTCTGTGTGCATGTCTGTATGTAGGTACATGTGCACGGATGGATAGAGGGAGGGAGGGACGGACGGACGACGGAATTAAAGTCGCGAAGGAGTACACTTCCTGTATGTGTGCTTAGATGGATGGTGGATAGATGGCTGGCTGGCTGGCTGGCTGGGTGGCTGGGTGCATGGATGGCTGGCTGGCTGGGTGGATGGATGGATGGATGGATGGCTCAACTTACGCACCCCTACATGTGTCTGTGTACCTTGCTATGCAAATGTGTGCATACGACTGCACGGTTTATGCGTGCATGTGTGTGTGTGTGTGTGTGTCTGTCTGTGTGCGTGTTGGTGTGTCTGTGTGTGTGTGTGTGCGTTTGTGTTTGGCAGTATGCAGGCGGGCATGCATACATACATTGACATGCTTTTCAGGCACGCATGCATACTCTACGCAACATGGGCTTCGTACGCCGAAAATACTCAGCACAGTCGCCACCATGGCCATAAGGACGATTGAATACGGCGTCGATGAACATCATGTTCATGAACCATAAGGACGGTTGATTCTGGCGCAGATGAACATCGTGTTGATGGGAGTGGTCATGGCACAGGCGCAGGCATGCATCGAGGAAGAGGTCAGGATATCACGAATACACGTCGAGGTGGTGAGACCGATGCTGATGCTGGCAATGCTGCCGCTGCTGCTGCGGATGACGATGACGACGACGATGACGATGATGGCTATGTGATGATGATGTTGTTGATTTTGATGAAGTTTGTCCTGAATACTGCAGAAATTTTGGTTCATGGATCTAAGAACTCCGACTGTCAGCGTGCTTGTTCCGCATAGTGGATCAACCACCGCTTGGAGGGTCGGGGGACTTAGTAACTGGCTATTTTACCATAACCCCAATTAGGGTCCCTTTTAGGGTACTTATAAGTCTACTTACTAACTACTTACTAAGTCCCCCGACCCCCCAAGCGATGGCAATTCTGCACACTCCATCTCATCGGAGAACTGAGTGCCCGCAGCGCTTGCGTCAGCATGATCCCGAGCTGACATGGGTGGTTGTCAAAATTATGGTCCCTTTTTGGGTCCTTATCATAATACGGCACCTAATATTTAGGGTACCCAAAAAGGGACCATAATTTTGACAACCACCCACATGTTGGGTCGAGGTCGAGTGTGTATTCCCTGAAATTCAGGCCTGGGGGCTAGGATGCAGCACCTCTGTAATTAGTGATTAAAGCCTTAAACCCTAAACCCCTAAACGCTAAACCCCTAAGCCCTAAACCGTGTTTTACCAAGCCCAGGTGCCTTGATGATCAGTGGAGGGTCTACTTCTACAACGAGCGGACAAAGATTCCGTCGCCAGGAACTGAGTGAGGGTTCGGGTTTTGAGATTCGGGTTTGTTGTTCAAGGTTTAGGCCTTGGGGTTTAGGGTTGGTGATTTGTTGTTTAGAACTTTGGGTTTGGAGTTTGGGGTGTAGCTTTCGGGTTTAGGATTCAGGGAGCAAGTATGGGGTCACGTGGACAAAGCAGGCTGAGTTCTGCCTGGAATCCGTCATCTGGAGGTTAGCTCAGACTCTACTATAGTCTCCTTATAGTCTCCTTATGAATTTTTTAGACAATATTAAAGATATTATTGTCATTATGGTTCTAAGGTTGGTATAATCTATAGTTGCAGGAACATGTACGATGACTTCTGAGCCGCTTGCTTAAGACCACCTGCTGCGTGATGTCTTCGTTGAAGTTTGGCTCGACTATCGCGCTTGCCATTGACTGCTGTAACTGAAAACGGTCTGCTTTTGCCTTGTCATGCTTTGTCATGTAGGTTCTTGGTCTAAATACCAGCATTCGTCCCATGATAGGGGAGTTCCCGAAAACAGGGGACCCTAACATAGTACATCATAGTACCCTAAATAGTAGTAGGATCCTTATTATAAGGACTCTAAAATGAGGTACCCCTCTATTTTCGGAAACTCCCATATAATGCATAAACGCTCGCGAAACGGTTGTGATTCGCCCTGTTTTTTGGGATCCTCCAAGGTGGTCCCACCCTCTGCTCCGTGCGCACCACGCCATCATCAAGGCATACCGCTGGGTGGTTCGGGCTCTCAGCCTCCGGAAGACTCCTCTAGTTTGGGTGCCTTGATATAATTTCATACTACTATGTTCGGGGGTTTCCTTTAAAGGGGCCTATAAGGGCTACTATAATAGATCTATAAGGACACTATAATATGGGGGCTCTCACAACTACCTATACTAGTTGGGAGTTCCCCATTACATAGTTAGTATAGTAGAATAGACCCCAAAAAACCTATTCTAATTATGAAGGCCCCTATGTTGCGCCAAGCTAGGATGGTTCGTGTTCGATGGATCATCGCATTTCCTTGAAGCCCGGGATCGGCCTTTGGTGCTTGAGCGTCAATCGAAACCTGTTAACTAGGCTGCAGCCAGCAAAGGTTCCTTTGATGTGTTTGGGATTGTTGCTTGACCCTCAGCCCCATAAACCCTAAACCCCAAAGCATTCTTCAATCGCTCGGCAAAGTGACCCGTACCGTGTCACTTTACAGCGACTGGGGTCCGACGGTTCTGAGGCATAGAAACCCTTGGATCATGTTGGATCCCGTTTCGCCAGAACGCGCAAGACCGCAAGCACCTTCCTGCAGGGTATCATTAGCGATAGCTTATAGCAGCATGGTACATCCACTTCACCTGGGAGTTTCCGAAAATAGGGGGCCCTAATGCAGTAGCCTGAATAGTAGGATCCTTATCAGAAGGACCCCAAAATAAAGTACCCCTAATTTTCGGAAACTCCCATGTACATCCACTTCACCTATTCTACAGCCCCGTGAGACCCAGGACTCTTTCCCCGAGTCGCAGCGCAGCGACGCCGCGGAGAAACAGCTTCTCGACAGTCATTACTATGGGGGCTTTAATGATTACCAATATTCTTCCTGGGGTTCCTGGTTATAGTTATAAGTTATTTTAATATTATATGGCCCAAAACCCCATTCTACTTATTCTACTTATCATGGCCCCTATATTACTTGTGTTCTGCTTTCTAGGTTCAGAATGCTGAACTTGGAGGGTCGGGGGACTTAGTAACTGGTTATTCTAAGGACTTATAAGTACCATAACCCCAAGCAGGGTCCTTTTTAGGGTACTTATAAGTCTACTTACTAACTACTTACTAAGTCCCCTCGCCCCCCAAGAAGGACTTTGGTCATCTTCCGGTGCCTCCCCTGCCGTATTAATTGCACAAGTCAGTGAGCTAACCCCAAGGGTCCAAAGGACCCAATAATTAGGTACTCGGTTTTAGGATAGTAGTTATGTAGGTTACCATTTTGGAGAGTATAGGATAATTAGGTATTTGGACCCTTAGGGTAACAGCCAATAAGCCTTCAGCAGGTACCCGTGTCTAGGATCCTCACTACTCTAGTGGAGGTCATTACCTGACATGTCGCCGTATAATGACAATGCGAGCTGTTTACCTTTAGAATCACAGTCCCATCGAAGACTTCTACAGTTCATAAAGCCTACCTGGAGCTCCCGCGCCGGGCCTGATCATGACATGTTCGGTTTGGGGTTTGCGGTTTAGGTTTAGGGTCACTGTAGGGTTTGGGGTTTAGGGTTTATTTAGGGTTTAGGAATCAGGGTTCATGTCGTTGTGATACGAAGCTTTCCAGGGTCGAGGTTTCGGGGATCTGGGGGTAGGACGGACGCCTACATACTCAAGCCCGGAGCCTTGTCACTTTTGCCGTTGCCCTGAAAGCAGAAGCCCGGAGACTCCATGACCTCTTAATCAAGGAATATACCTTAAGTCATACTAGGGGCCCCTAATATGAACTAGGGGTCCCTAACATGAATTAGGGGTCCCTACTATGATTTGAAGTATATTCCTTGATCACGGGATCTAAACTGCTATGACAGCACAGGCTTCAGGCGCTGGCGGTGCAAGCAGAGGCCGGAAGCTGCAAGGTCTCTGCGGTTCTCGGACTTTCCGGCCTCAGGGGGCAGAAATTGTGATTCTGCTGCTAGTCATAGGTTCCATTGTAGTTCCTTTTTGGGATTACCCTATAGGATTCTAAATATGGACACCAAAACGGAACTACTATGGAGCCTATGCTAAGCCCTAAAACCTAAACCCTAACCCCTGAACCCTAAACCCCTAACTCCTAAATCCTAAGCCCCTAAAGCCCCTAAACCCTAAACCCCCAAACCCTAAACCCTAAGCCCCTAAGCCCCTAAACCCTAAACCCTAAAGCCCCTAAAGCCCCTAAAGCCCCTGAACTATGGAGCCCCTGGGTTCGTCGCTGTCCTTTAATGCACTGCGACGATCTCATATAGTTACCTACTATACTATAAGGGATCTATAAGGGTACTATATGTCATATAGTACCCTTATAGATCCCTTATAGTATAGTAGGTAACTACTAAAGCCCCTGAATTATAGTACCCTTATAGATCCCTTCTGCCATAACTATAATAAGGAACCCCCCAAATTAAGGCCCCTATATTATAGTACCCTTATAGATCCCTTATAGTAACCCTTGTAGACCCCTTTTAAAGGAACCCCGCAATAGTTTTGTAGGCAACTATTAAGGCCCCCCCCTATATTGTAGTAACCCTTGTAGACCCCTTTTAAAGGAACCCTGTGCGCAGGCGGAGCTCCAGAATTGGAGAGAGGTGGGGGCTCCAAATGGCAGGCGGGAGCAGGGTAATGGCCTAAATACTTACCTACAGGGTTCCTTTAAAAGGGGTCTACAAGGGTTACTATAAGAGATCTATACGGGTACTATAATATAGGGGCATGATTACCTACTATACTGTTGTGGGGGTTCCTTATTATGATTATAGTACATTGTGCCCCAAAACTCTATTCTAATTATAGTAAGCCTGTATTAGCTGTCAGCTGTGTCATTTGGGAGCTACTTGTTTTTTCTTTGTGACCCCGAACCCGTGGACTCTTTTTCTTTGTTTTGCGGTTGTTTGAGAGTTCCTCGTGAAGTTTGTACTTCAACATGAGCTGGGTAAAGTTTGTATAGATCGGAGAACAGTGAACAGTGGACAGCCAGGTCGACTCAGAGATATGATATAACAGTGCGCGATACACATAAAAAGAGTTGAAACCCCAAAGGGTCCATATGTACTGTTATGGGGGATACTTCCCTGAGTCATAATAGTAATTCCTAATATGGAAACCCTACATTCTACTATATCGGTATAAGTATAAGGGATCAAAAAGGGTACTATAATATCGGGGCCTTAATAATTACCTTTTGGGGGCTCCTTATTATAATGCAGTTGGAACCTTTGAGAGTTGGAACCTGCACACTGGACGGCTGGGCGCAGGTTTTCGGGGCGCGCACGTTTTAGCTCTGCAGCGTCTGGCGTATGTATTGTATGTATATATATATATATATATATATATATATATACACATACAGACGTATGTATGTATGTATGTATGTACGCATGTATGTATGTTTGTATGTGTGTCTGTAACTATTTACGTAAGCATGAATGTGTGTATGTACGTATGTACGGATGTATGTATGTGTGTATGTACATGTACACTATGTATGTCGATTTGTATGTACATATCTAATATATATATATATATATATATATATATATACATGTGCATGCATGTGCGCGCATCGACACATATAAATAGACGTACATGGTTGCGTCTTAGACGTAACCATGTACTTCTTCACCTTTGCAGGATGCGTGCTGTTACGTGCTTGCAGCAATGCCGCTTCGAACTCGTGAAGTTGCTCATTTTTTGCCATGCTCTGGGCAGATCCTAAACCCTAAACCGCCTAAACCCAAAGAAGATGCTACTCTCTGCAGCTTTGTTCGCCAAGCACAGAAAGAAGCCATTGCACTTTCAAAAAAAACCAATGAAGCTTCCCGAAGGTCCTACTACTTCCACATTGAGACGCGCCAGACGACGCTCGGCCAATCTCATCGGGATTTGGATCTCCGACGCCCACGTAGATGGAGTTGCGGCAGTTGCGTTTGCGAGAGCATTCCGGAACCCCGAGGGTTTAGGTCGTAATTCAGGGGCCTAGTAAAATCATAATTTCCAATATTTTGGAGGGTTCCTTATTATAGTTATACGTGTTTGAAGTGCTCAGGAACTTTTGTGGTTTGCTATACATCAGCAACGGCGTGGCAGGGGTTTGATGGTTGCACCATCTTTCGAACACAACTCTACAGCCCTGCAAACCCTCAGCCACGAGCTTGAATAGCATGAATGCCGTCAACCCACTTCCCAGCGAAACCAAATTTCGCATTTCCGCCGCCCCGACCAACAGTTCCCAACGAGTTTCGGCCTTAAAAGGACAAAATACGGAAGGTAGAACCCCAAACCTCCAAACCCTGAAACCGTAGGACGATGCCGGCCAGGACCTGGGACAACCCTTACGACATCGTTCGGGCAGAGCTGGACCTGGAGGCTGCAACTGGGAAGGGACCCTAAGAGAGCACCAGGGGCCAGGCGCCGAGAAATTAGAGGCACTTCGGCGATAGGGGCTGTGGTTTAGGGGTTTAGGGTTTAGGGGTTTAGGGTTTAGGGTTTAAGGGGTTTTTGGTGTGGTGCAGCTATAGTAACGAGGAGGATGGATGGGGACGAGGATCACGTGGAGCGGGAGGAGGTATTAGTCGTTGTAGCCGTCGTCGTCATTGACAGAGCACCTTGACCAAACTCTTTCCGGATTGTTCGCAGCCGTTGCGTCCTCGCCGAAAGCCTGCAGCTCATCTCCCCACCGCCCCAACCGACCAATGGCGCGCCGAGTCCGTGGCATTTTAGCCCTGGCAGTGGCCGTGATCTGGCATGCTTTTAGATAAATATGATATGCAGGAAGCCAGATTCACAATTTGTGCATTTACCACTTGCGTCGCGGGGGAAAGGTTCAGGAGTGACGGTAGTGGATTTTTTAGTTGAGTGGTGAGCAGCAGCAATACAATGAAAAAAGTACCAGCTTCTGCAATCGTCGAACATCTTCATTTGCGAAGAGACAGGAGTCGCGGTGAGACATGGTCTGGTTCCTTACACTCGGTAAAACCGAGTTAGTTTTTGACTGATACAATCATTTGACTGCTGGCATCATAACCATGATCATCATCATCATAACCATCATCATCATCATCGAAACTCTCCTCAGCACTGTCATCATCACCACTGCTCCCTCCTCATCATCATCTTCATCGGCAGCAGTAGGAGCAGAATTATCATACTGTAATATGTGTTGCTGTGTGTGTTCGCTGTCGTCATCATCGTCCGTGGCGCCATCTCTTCATCTTCATCCCTGGCATCAACATCGTAACTTTCACCACAGTCATCATCAACAACATCACCATCGTCATGACCAGCTTCACCATAATCATGATCGTCATGCTCCGATCCCGATCCTCCCCCCTCCTCCCCCCTCCTCCTCCCCTCCTCCTCCCCTCCTCCTGATATCTGATATCATCATCACTGCCATCATCAGCTTCATCGCTCTTAGAGCTTTCTATTTGCCATCTTCTTCCACGTAGACCCTGGAACTCTGCAAGTTCCTGACGGCATCCCAAGGCCGCGCTGGTTTGGCAGTGCGTTGACCTGGCTTTCTTGACCCCTGCTCCGGAGTCTGCGGCCACAAGGCTCCACGGGACTTGCTGTATATATGTATGTATGTATGCATGAATGTATGTATGATTATGTATGCATGAGTTACGTGGGTCACAAGGGCCTTGGCTTTATCACTTTTCACTAATCCACAAACGCCCCTTATACAGAAGCTTAAGTTAATATTTTTCAGACGACTGCCTATTCGATCTATACTATCAACAACAAACCCTAGTCTAATCATTACGGCGCCTATGTTAATGCACCCCCCCTAAAGCCTAAACCCTCGGCGCCCTAGACCCTATAAACCCCAAACCCTAGACCCCTAAACCCTACTTGGAGGGTCGGGGGACTTAGTAACTGGTTATTTTCGTGACTTATAAGTACCATAACCCCAATTAGGGTCCCTTTTAGGGTACTTATAAGTCTACTTACAAACTACTTACTAAGTCCCCCGACCCCCCAACCCTAAACCCTATACTACCCTTATAGATCCCTTTAAAGGAGCCCTTAGAATCCCCTTTAAAGACCCCCCAAGTAAACAGCTCCCCGCGAGTGGAAGGCGTCACTTGGCTGCCGGCCTGGCCTCTGGTCTGGCTGGCCTGGTCGGCTTAGACTCTGCACAGGTGCCCCTTGGGTATCCTTTTTAAAGGATTTTAGGTTAACCTTTTTTAAAGGAGTTTTGGGTAACCTTTTTTAAAGGAGTTTTGGGTAACCTTTTTTTAAAGGAGTTTAGGGTTCAGGACTTTATGGTTCAGGAGTTTAGGGGCCTTTAAAGGAGTTTAGGGTTCAGGAGTTTAGGGGCCTAAACCCTAAGCTTCACGGGAACGGCACCGAAAGGCCTACGAGCTCCCGGATCTGCCCTATGCCTACGATGCGTTGGAGCCTTCCATCGACAAGGCGACTATGGAGTTTCACCATGCACCTTGGCACCGGTTTGTTGGGGTTTGGGGTTTAAGGTTTAGGGTTGGGGGTTTATAAGGTTTACAAGGGTTTAAGGTTTAGGGTTTGGGGTTTATAAGGTTTACAAGGGTTTAAGGTTTAGGGTTTGGGGTTTAGGCTTTATAAGGTTTGCGATTTAGGGTTTGGGGTGGGAAGGCTTGACGAGCTGGGGCGCGATGGGCTTAAGGCTTGAGGTTTAGGATTTTAGAATCTGAGGAGTTAAGGGGTTCAGCAGCTTGCCATCTTTATCGCCCATGCTGCCGAGGACAAGCATCACCTGACCTACGTGACGAACATCAACAAGGCTTGTCCACGCCAGATGCTGGCTTGCCAAGCATCTGAACTGTCGAGTCACACTTCTGCTAGTTAGGAATCGTTCATGGGTGATGGATCAACCCCCAAAGCTAACTCACCGTGCGCGGTGCTGTGGCGCAATACTGTTCGTAAGCCTAAGCACAGGAGGCGCTTGATTGCTTGATATTCCCCAGACCCTCCCAAACCCCCTTCAACCCCCTAACCCCCCCCCTTAAAAATTAGAATAGGTTTTGGGGTATATTAATTATATATATATATATATATATATATATATATATATACTATAACTATAACTATAATAAGGAGCCCCCCCTAAACTCCCTAAGCCCTAAACCCTTGGAGCAGCGTCCGCAGGCCCTGGAGGGGAAGACCCAGCCTCCCCTCGTCGAGCTGCAGAAGACGGCCATCAAGGCCGGCCCGAAGCAAATCAGTCCAAATGGCAATAAAGACAATAATCATGATAATAGTAACAACAGTATTTATGGTAATAGCAAGAATGAAGACAAAGACTGGTAACAGCAGTATTAATGATGATAACAACCATAGTATTAAAGCACCAATAATCATGTTAATACGAATAAGGTGATATAATCGCCAATGCATTTTTTAGAACCTTGGACTCGAGGACGGCGCGGCGTTCCGCAACAGCGGCGGCGGCGCTTACAACCACAACTTCTTCTGGCTGGACTCCGGCCGACCACGCTTTAGGGTTTAGGGTTCAGGGTTAGCGCTTGTAGTCGTTGGAAGGGCCAGGGATCGAAGTCGAAAGCTAGATGTTGGCCATAATGACATATTACTATTGCCATTGGCTTGTATTGTTTTACTTATTGCTTTCTCCGCCAGTCGTAGTAGTAGTCGTCGTGGTGGTGGTGGTGGTGGTCGTGGTCGTGGTCGTGGTCGTGGTCGTGGTCGTCGTCGTATCACGAGCAGCAAGTAGCGATCGTGGTATTGCAAGTAGGGAAACGTCGACGATGCAGGGCATTTAGCTCAGAGAAATCGAGCTCAATGCCTGCAACTCCTTACGAAAAGACCTGCAAGAAGGGTAAAGGTTTGCGGGCCCTGGATTGTGGATGATGCCGGCAGGAACAGCCTAGATTAGAGAGGACTCTTACGGTATTGTAGTTTGTCGTGACTGCTTCACAAAGCAAGGTCCTTGGTACCAACGTGATCCGTCTAACAGTGGTGGCCGACCGATTGCTCAGCTTGGTTAGTTTACTGATGGTGTGCTTAGAGGCCCAGGGGACTTAGTAAGTAGGTTATAGGTAGAGTTATAATTGGGGTAGCTCCATTTCGGGTACTTATAACCCTACTTATAACCTACTTACTAAGTCCCCTGGGCCTAACAGTGTGGCAGCCCGGATTCATCAACCACATCCTGCCGAGCCTGAACCGTGAAAGCCTCAACCTTCCGCAGCAAGGTCCCGCAGCCTGACCCTAATGCCTAATAGTAGGTGTTGTATCGTAGTCTGTAGTATAGTATAGTATGGTATAGTATAATAGTATTCTATAGTATAATATAGTAAGATATACAAGAGCCTAATTGCCAAAACCGCTGTGGCACTCGCAGTTCACCCTAAACCCCTAAACCCTAGACCCTAAACCCTAAACCCTTGAACCCCTAAACCCTAAACCCTAAACCCCTGAACCCTAAACCCCTAAACCCTAAACCCTAAACCCACCCTAAACCCCTGAACCCCTAAACCCTAAACCCCTAAACCCTAAACCCCTAAACCCCTAAACCCCTGAACCCTAAACCCCTAAACCCTAAACCCCTATACCCTAAACCCCTAAACCCTAAACCCCTAAACCCCTGAACCAGGAGATGGCACCCACCGGCAAGGGTGGTGCACCTTCCGACAAGCTGGCAAAGGCCATCGACGAGTCCTTTGGCTCCCTCGACGACTTCAAGGCCACCCAGAGAACCCAAGGAATATACCTTAAATTAGGGGCCTTAATATTACATGATTTATGGTATACTCCTCAATTAAGGGGTATTGGGATTTCTTGGCCAGTGACTAAAGAGATGCATACGCTGTGGTATGCTGTGGCCCTCCGTCAGCTGCTACTGATACTGCTCTAAAGCCCTCTAAAGTTTATTGTTGGGTTTTGTTTAGGGCCTGGGGCGCAGCATAAACAATGCTGACTTCTCGCAGGCCCAGTTCGAGGCGGCCGGTGCTCCGGGTGCCCGTTTCGGCTCCGGCTGGGCAGCTCGATCGGCTTTTAGGGTTTTTGGTTGGTGTTCTGTGGTTTAGGGTTTAGGTTTGAAGATAGATACATCCGAGCACTTGCTGGGTGCGAGAGCGCATCCGAACATATAGAAGCTTGTAGAGCGCAGTGTGGTGAAGGCATGGATCTGGGGGTTTACGGTTTAGATCATGAAACCAGGACATTCTCGCAATGATCCCAGCACTTTCAGACATGGCACAGAGTTCCGCCCCAGAGCCCCTTCGGCACCCAACCAGGTACCCTGAGCCCTAAACCCAGAGGCTTCTCGGGCTCACTGTAGAGGATACGGACAGGGTGGCTATCAAGGTACTAGAAGGGGGTACTATGCAGGTGTATAGGCAAGGGCCCTGCTAGGTGTTTACCCGAAGACCTACATTAATCCGTAAAGGGGCCTTAAGGCCCTTGAAGCTTAAATTGCTCACCCTGATCTTTCAAATCGGCCAGCTACTGTAGCAGAAGTGCCTAGCAAAGGTGTGGCTGGTGGTCACCGATGACAAGATGCTCTGCCGAATCGAAGCAGGTGCATGAACGGTCTAGGGCTGGCTACCACGAAAAGGAGAACAGGTCATTCCCCAAGGTGTGCTGCCGACGGCAGGTCTCGAATGTTCGACAGTTTTTTGAAAGCATTTTTCCAATTCAGCAATTCTACAACAATCTTATGATTTGTTTCCACAGTCCTGCCAGGCAACACAGGGCTTTGTCCGTTTTTGTTGACGGAATCTTTTTGTGTTTGGGTCATCGCGACCAGGGAGTTTCCCAGCATTCCCCAGCGAGAATGTTTTAAGTCCGTATGAATGTCTATGTCCTAGAGAATCCAGAAAATCCTAAACCCCAAACGGTCCTAAACACCCGAGCACCCCTCAACCACCCTGTACCCCTCATCTGTGCACCTGGAGAAGAGGATGCCTTCGACCCGAAACCAGCAGAGTTTAGAGCTCAGGGTTTTGTTTAATGAAGGGGCTTTAATAATCATCACCGGGTTTCGGGGCACCCTCCTATAACTATAGTTATAATATACCCCCAACCCCATTTTAGAGCTCAGGGTTTAGTTTGTGTCTGAGGGCTCCTGGCTGCCGCGTTGGCGAGTTTTGGGTTTCGGTGCTTTGCGAGGCTTCTTTGTTGTTGCTTGGTACCCAGAGGCTCCATAGTAGTTCCTTTTGGGGATTACCTTGTATAGGATGCTAAATAGGAAACCCCAAAAGGAACTACTATGGAGCCTATGGGTAGATAAGAGCCCTAAACCAACAAACCACGGAAAGGTCCGCACCACCAGTCCTAGAACGATTCAGCATTTGCTATGCTAAGCCATGAATGAACCTGACAGCCCTCAGGCGCAAACTGGACCTCGTTGAGATCCGTAGGTCCGTAAGCACAGAAGTGACTTGTTTCCTGAGTGCGCGTTTCAAAGAACGGTCCGACATCCCTCCTGTGATGCTGTGAAGGTTGAGGGAGTAGGGGCCTTAACAATTAGAATCGGGTTTCGGGGCCCATTACACTATAATTATAGCCATGACACTATAATTATAGCCACTACACTATACTTCTAGTGAGAACCCTATTCGAGTTATTAAGGCCCCATACATTGTAGACCTTCGGGTTGCCCAAAGCCTAAACCGTCCGTGATGTGGTGGAAGTTTCTTCCCAGTATTGCAGGGTTCGTTGTCCTGAGGTTTAGGCTTTAGGGCTTAGGCACCGGTGTGACACCCTGCCATACTCAAGCTGCAGACCCGCAAACATACACCTTCAAGTGCCTGCTGAGGTAAGGATTTTTCATCTGCCATAAGCCTCCACAACTGAAGACAGCCCCGAGACGAGGAAGCTGGCGATCACGTCTACCCCGAACCAGGACAACCCACTCATGGATGGAGTGGACGGTCCCGTGGCTGGCTCTCGAGTCCTAGGGAGGTTTAGGCTATTTGGATCGGAGAGAGATGCACGGGTATACTCCCCGGTTCCCCCGGGCTTGACGGCCAGTTACTGCTCCCGTTTGTCTACCTACCTGCCTGCCTGCAGGCATGCACCGTTCGCAGACTTAGCATGTTCCCTCTGCCCAAGGCACCGCCGGCATCCCAATCTTGGGATGCGATGTCTGGGAGCACGCTTACTACCTGAAGCCCCTCTGACCTGATCTAGAGGCTTTGAGTTTCGGGCTTGGGGTCTAGAGGTTGTGGAGCATTCAGAATGGAATCAGGTCGCTTCAGATCCTGCAATGGCCCTTTCTGTCGCGGTTCCTATAGGGGATGTCGGTTTAGGGCGCTTGTTAAACATACTTGGGTCTCTGGGAGGCGACAGGGTGCCGTTCTGCACTACTGCCTAGAGCAAGAAGTGAGACTTTGGTCCCGTTGAGGGCTTTCAGGCTTTTTCTTTTCATGGATTGGAGGTTTCAGTTATGAGGATCTTAGAGGGTTAAGCGCGTAGGGCTTAGGGATGCTCTTTCATGTGGATGATCGCATGCTCGCTCTACCGTCTGGGTGACAGGCCTACGGCCTACGGTTGTGGGATGTGTTTGATTTGCTGGGCCCTGTTTCGAGCATCCTGCTGCCGACTGGTCTAGCCACCGGAGAGCATTGTTCTGATTTTGGCTTTCCAATCCCCTTTCTGTCGATTGCTTCAGCGATGTACTCAACACTGAACAGTTAGCTCCAGAACAGGTACCAGTACCGTCGCCCGGACTACATCAAGGCATGGTGGGATGTGGTCAACTGGAACCAGGCTGGGTGGGATATGGCTTAGACCTCATGATGTGTCGTTTGCTAAATCTCAGGTGCGGTTGGTTTGACCCGTCCGATGTAGGTCTAGAGCAGGGATGCAGGGTAGTATCAGCATAAATTGTATAGTACAAGGTTTGTATTGTAGCGTAAATCATCACGAAGAATGCACATGGCCCTAGTAACCGGTAGCCCTTAAGCCAAAGGAACCTCAGCCTTCCCAAATCCTCACCCTGTGATGCCTGCGCTGCGATGACCTTGCAGGTCAGCGCATGGTACGAGGATGCGCTCGGCGGAACTGCCCCCTCGGTCACCTGGCTGTCCTGGATGATTAGATTTCTGGGGTTTGCCATCGCGATCTGAGGACGATCGTACTACCGTTAGGAACCGACGGCAACTTCGGTGGTCGTACTTGCTTCAAGGCTTACGGATATGGGCAAGAATGGGAGTTTGAGAAAGGAAGGGATCCCAATATAGAACCCCAAACCACACATCATACGAAGCTCGCCCCATTTCCTTCAACCGACTCATTCACGGGACTTTCAGTTTGCTTCGGGGTCGCTTGGTGGATTCCTGAGTTCGACTCAACAGGGTTTTGACTTTGCGTGCCCGAAATATCAAGGTATACGACTACAAGATACTATAATATGGGTTCTAGAACTTGTGATCTCTAGTTGGGTCACTATGCCGGTCCTTTGGGTTACGACATTCGCGATGGCTTGGCTCTGGTCCTCGAAGTTCTGGTGCAGGCGGATGCCTTGTTAAGTTCGGTTTTTGCATGTGCCTCAAGGCTGCTACACGTGTCAGTAGAGTAGTAACAGTACTAGCAGTACACTGGCTGCTACCACAATGGCGACCACCACCGCCACACCATCATACTCGGCAGAGTAAACGGCCCGAAGCCTCGGACTAGACCAATAATATACCCCAAGATCCTGAGCCCCAAGCCCCAAACCCTCAGCAAATCCCCAAACCCCGAACCCTTAAACCTGTAAGCCTATACTTCCCAAACCCAAGACCCTAAACCCTAAACCGAACGGTCCTAAACCCTAATCCCTCCACCGCACGGTCCCAACCTCAAAGTAGTTCCTTTTTGGGCTTCATATTTAGAATCGTAGAAGGTAGCCCCAAACAGGAGCTACTTTGGGGCCTATGGGTGGACCCCACCTGTCTTAAGGCAGACTCTGCCACTGCAACTGCGGCCTTGGCGGGACAGCGAAAGGCGCCGGCGTCCTTCAACCTCAAGCTGCTTGGAGTATCAGGGGTAGTTATAAGGGTTCCTTCAAGGGTTCCTTTAAAGGGATCTATAGGGATTCTATAAGGGTATCGGTATAGGGTTTAAGTCTCCTTGGAGGTTCAGGGGTAGTTATAAGTAGGGTTATAAGTCCAAACCCCCGAACCACCGGCCATATGCGAATGATCTTATACGTTGTTGTTATGCCTGCCCACCCCCCAAGCTAGACAAGCACTCACAAGGTTTAGTGTTTAAAGCCCTAAACTCCTAAACCACTGTACTGCAGCTGGAAAAAGGTCCTCAACAAATTCTCCTTAACCCTAGGGCCCTAGGGTTTGGTGGCCAGGCATGGGGGCATCTTCAACCCTGAGAACCCTTCTGGATCCCTAACCCATAGGCCCCGAAGTAGTTCCTTTTGGGTATTTCCTTTAGGGTTCTTCCAAAAAGGCACTACTTTGGGTCCTTAGGGTATAGAACCTTCCTCGAGCCCTCATAGATGGCCTCCACCCATAGTCTAGTACACGTGAAACTCCGGATCTTCCTCGAACTCAGCCAAAAGGGCCTCAGCCTGCCAGCTGGGCTTCATTGAGGGGCTTTCTATAGGAAATCCCTATCACCTTCTTTGCTTCTTTGGTCTTTTAGTAGGGCCTTCCCCAAAGAGTCCAAGTATCATTATGGTATATGCTTATAGGGTATTTTGGGGGTCTAAGTATATACCATAATGATACCCTAAACCCTAAACCTTAAACCCTAAACCCTAAACCCCTTGGACCCTTTGGGTTCGTCGTTTCAGACGAGGCTCGGCTTCGAAGCCAGCGCGAAGTACGGCTCCTGAGGACGTTTCAGTGTCCGAGCCCTGTACTTGGAGGGTCGGGGGACTTAGTAACTGGTTATTTTAGGGACTTATAAGTACCATAACCCCAATTAGGGTCCCTTTTAGGGTACTTATAAGTCTACTTACTAACTACTTACTAAGTCCCCCGACCCCCCAAGTAGCAACTTCAGTGGAGAGTGAGCTTTGGGTTCTACACAGTTTAGGGTTTAGCGTTAAGGGTTCTACTGGGGTAGGAGACTGAGTCGTAGCCATGTGGGAGTTTGCTGGTTGCAGGAATCCAGGTCTCTGCCTCCTCAGAAGCTGCAACAAATATAGATTGCCTAGGCTATGACGAGACCCGAAACCCTTTGAACGCTTCCGGAGAAGAAATGCCGCAGATGTGCCGTCGCTGCTTTGGGGAGCACTTTCGAAAAAGGGTTTTGGTTGTTCACATCTCCATCAAGCGCCGTGCGACATGCCTGCATGTGTATATGGTTTATGGTTTATGGAGGTTTACGGTGAGGAGTTTAGAGAGAAATCCCAAGCAAACTTGACGGTAGGTTTGAAGCGAATGCCACAGGCAGAGATGCTTTCCTTGCTGTCGTCGCTGGACGAAAGCCACCTGCCGCCTAGCTGGCTAGCCATGCTCAGGCGTTGAGAAGTTTAGGAGTTTAGGGTTTGGGGCTTGGGTTGTTGTGTAAGACCTCCCATACTGGCATGTATTGTTATCGACTGTTGTGTATGTGCCTTCTCATGTTTGATGGCCTGTCCTTGTTGATGTTCTGATGGCAGGCGGGCTTTGGAGAGAGCCGAAAGGCACTGAAACCCTAAACCCTAAACCCTAAACCCTAAACCCAAACCACTCAGAAAGAGTAAAACCTAAAACCCAAGGCCTGGCCACACTAAGCCTGGACCCCAGACCTTACCTGAACCCTGAATAGCCTACCACTTTTGGGGTTCCTTATTATAAGTCATGGTTAAGGTAAACCTTATACAGATACATCTTAAACCTTAACCCGGAACCGTAGCTAAGCCTTCCGAAAAGGCTCGCAAAGAGCGAAGTCTTGCCCGAGCTCCTATGAGGCCACCAGCGCACGCGCCGGAGGTTCCCGAGGAGGCTGGGGCCGGCACGGGTTTGAAATCCGAAGGCTCCATGTACCCACATAGTCTTTACGGTAGCCCTCTACAACGTGCATTCCACGTGACGATGTTGCTGTCCGAAACCCTAAACCCCTAAACCCTGAACCCCTAAACCCTAAACCCCTAATCCCTGAACCCTTAGCCCGAAACCCCTCGCAAACCCTCGGCCGAAGCGGGCCCTGTTGTGCTACACGGAGCCCCGACTCTTGAACCGCAACTGCGCCAGCTGCTAAACCTGCATAAGCCCCCCCTGCAACTTGTCATGCTCATGTCCCACTTTAGATGTACATATACAACATGCATATACATATGTATTATATGCATACCTGTGTATATATATATATATATATATATATATACACGCACGTATGTACGCACATACATACATATGTATGTATGTATGTATGTATGTGTGTATGTATGTATGTATGTATGTATGTATTTATGCATATGTGTATATGTGTATGTGTGTATATAT
Source organism: Symbiodinium sp. CCMP2592 (assembly GCA_905221615.1). Lineage (NCBI taxonomy): Eukaryota > Dinophyceae > Suessiales > Symbiodiniaceae > Symbiodinium > Symbiodinium sp. CCMP2592. The sequence continues at coordinate 355,320 of CAJNDT010000280.1, read as the reverse complement.
ATATAATATACATACATATATACATATATACATACAATGCAAATAGATCCGTGTGCATATCTGCATATTTATACTATATATATATATATATATATATATACATGTAGTAAGAACTTTGTGCAATATTCATATATCATGTAATATCATATGCTTTGGACATCAAGTTCGCGCTTACCTGGGAAACGCAAACTTCTGACCTGACGGGTTCTTGCGGCTATGACAAAATACTTCTGCAGGTTTGTATGCATGCTTCCTGCAGGTCCTCGGTGCATTCGTTGAGTGGATGCCTCAATTTTCGATTTCGCTGGGATTTGAATGGGAATCTGGTTGCAGTAGACGTTGTTAAATAGATCTTCGTTTTTGGCACAATGCTTCTTATATGGCTTGGCTATTCAAGCTTCTCATGTGGTTGAGAGCTTGAGGCTTGAGGAGATGATGCAGAAATTGCTTACAGTATATCCTTTATACTGCATGTCATGCTGGTTCTACTTTGTGTAGTTTATCGTGCTCTGCCAACTTCTTCTTTCGCTGCGCGGCCTCAGCATTAAGTCATTAAGCCACCGAAGCCTTGAAGCAGATGATCAATCCTGAAACTCTAACTTATACCAGTAGCCCCTCTAGAGCTAGTATAGGGGCCTAAATAATTACCAATAGCTAATACTATTGGGGGGCCCCTTCTCTTACTGTAAATACAGTATAATGGGGGCCAAAACAATATTCTAATTATTGAGGCACCTATATGACAGCCATAATGCCAAGCAACCCCGAGCCTAGCTAGTCCGCGAGCGCTGAGGTCTCGACGGGGGAGTATCTCCGAAGCTAGCTGGCCGTGGCACGCTCAGATTTGCATGGCACGTCGGGTTGAGTAGGCTTGAATGTTGCTGTGCGCCTTCTGCGGCTGGGACAAGCCGCGCAGGGCGGTAACTGCTCCTATTCGAAGGTGATGCCCCCGCTTCAAGAACCTCTTTCTAGTAATTATACAGCTAATTATACGCCTCTTGAACAAGGTACCACCAATTTTTCCCCCTGATTGGAACGACAGGTTGCCCGACATGTAGACTGATTCAGTTCCGCAAAGCACTATACCTGATCGAGTTTGATTGCTCATGGGTTTTGCAACTTCTGCCTTTGCCTCTCGTGACACCATCAATACAGGATGCTTCAGTATGAGATTCAGAATCCATACCTGAGCAACGGTCGCTTCTGGACATGCCGAAGAAACCCGATGAGCCTTGGGAAACTCCGGAAACCGTGCACACCCGCAGCAGCCTGCACGCTAGCACGATGCACCAAACCTCACCAAAAGACCTGAGCTTGCACAAAGCTGAACGTAAGACGAATGTTTGAGATTTAATGACGTAGGGCTACATGCACCTAAACCGTTGCTCTTGAACTTAGTAGTAAGTTTAGTAGTGAGTTTAAGACGTGTGATCTTAGGGCTTATAAGACCCCAGCACCTCTTCAATACAAAGTCAACATCTTTTGACGTAGTGACAAGTTCGGACATATTTCAGCGCCCCCCAACCCTCCAAAAAACAAGGTGGGCCCACCCTTAGCAAGTCTTGCTTCATACCGGTGAGGCTCCCTTCAACCAAGTCCTCCAACCCATAAGACCTGAGAAGGCCAACTCCACCTTCCAAGACCCAAGAAATCCCCAGGCCCCAATGCCCTAAACTACAAAGCCTTACCATAGGGGCCTAAGCAATTACCAATGCCAATAGCATGTCGGGGGTTCCTTATTATAATTTTTGTATACTATGATAGGGCCCCTACATTAATCCCAGAACCCGAGGCATTGCAGAACCGACAAGAACCCCTTAGAGGGCCCAGTGACCCGAACCTGTCTTCGTGCCGAGACCTTCCCTTCCCTCGCCGCGGCCGGAGACGCACACACGGGACACGCTGAAGCACCTGCAAGAGGTGGCCTTTTTTGGGGGCTCGCTAAGGGTTCTGTAAAAGGGGTTCCATAAGAGTTCGAGTTTTTTAGGGCCTTTTTGAGGGCTCGCTACGGGTTCTGTATAAATGGTGTTTGAAGGTCGGGGGAAAATTGCGCTTCTAGGGCCTCGTCAAACTTGGGGGCACCTGGTTCAAGGGCCTTTGTGGCCTTTACGGGGATTTTTGAGATGGCAGGATCCTCGCACCAACGGTCTCAGTCTTAGTTGTTTTTTTCAAACGTGTAAGTTTTGACTTTTAACAGGCTGCTAGGCAAAGTTGATAGTAGTCGCGTTGGATATATTGACCGAGTATTCGGGTTAGTATCAATTGCGACCGGGTTCGAATGTGTAACAGTATACCAATAACACGCATAGTTTTTTAGCAATCATCAGTAGAATCTTGAAACGGCCGCGTGTTTAAACATTCTAAGCCCTAAGCCGTAAACCCTACATTTTAGGGACCCAAAAAGCACATAAGCATAAGCATTGTATGGGGATATCCCTACCTTATTGGCTTCATTATAAGGGGGGTTTATATGGGATATCCCTATCCTAATTTTTGCTTATGTGCTTTTTTGGGGCCCTAACATTGTTAAGGCCCGACTTTCTGCAGGCCTTGTTGGACGGCCGAGCTGCCTCCGAGCTGCCGCAGGCAGAAACTGGAGAATCAACCGCAATGTAGTCCCCTGATGCATAAACCCTTCTCCTTATTAATAAGGGTTTTAATTCTCCTTAATAAGGATTTTAGTTCTCCTTAATGAGGATGTTAATAGGGATTCGAACAGCAATGGCTATAAAACTTCGAAAAGGGTTGCTGAAGTAGTCAGCGAACTGCCGAGATCAGGTTTATTCGTTTCCCAATCACTACATCACGACGGTTCACCCTGGTATGACTTGTTCGTACTTTGTACAGGTGCAGGGCATGTCTAACCTTAGCCTCAGGATCATTTGGCTTCCTAGCGTTAGTTGTGAACTTTCATGCTGATCTCGATTGCTTTCGTGTCATCGTACGATAACGTATGTTGTGCTTCTTCATTCGCCTGATTGCCATCAAGACCACATTGCTCGCAAGTGGTCCTGCTGTTTAGGGTTTAGGGTTTAGGGTTTAAGGTTTAGGGTTTAGGGTTTAAGGTTTAGGGTTTAGGGTTTAAGGTTTAGGGTTTAGGGGCGGTTCTGACAGGCACAGGCTTGGGATCTGTGGCCCAAATGAAAGACCACCGGGCCCCTACCTCCTACTGCCGGTGGACTCGAAGACTACTTGGAGGTAAGCCCTAAACCCCAAACATCCCAACCCGAAAAGCCTAAACCCTAGACTTGTTTAGCGGAAAAGCCTAAACCCTTTGCAGCGAGAGCAAAAGACCGACACGCACCTCAAAAAAGCAAGAAGCCCATGCAAATCCGATGTGGGTGGTTGTCAATATTAGGGTCCCTTTTTGGGGTCCATATTTTCCTACGGCACCTGATATTTAGGGTACCCAAAACGGGGCCATAATTTTGACAACTACCCATGTGTTCTTAAAGGAACCCTTAAAGGAACCCTGTAGTTTCGATCGACGAGGCTTCTACCGACCCAAGTCTCGTCGACTCGGAAGCGGCCACCTTTGAGATGGAGGACCTTGGGTTTAGGGTTGAGGGTTTAGGGTTTAGGGTTGAGGGTTTAGGGTTTAGGGTTTGGGGTTGAGGGTTTAGGGTTGAGGGTTTAGGGTTTTGCCTATAGGGTTTAGGGTTGAGGGTTTAGGGTTTTGCCTATAGGGTTTAGGGTTGAGGGTTTAGGGTTTAGGGTTGAGGGTTTAGGGTTGAGGGTTTAGGGTTGAGGGTTTACGGTTGAGGGTTTAGGGTTTAGGGTTGAGGGTTTAGGGTTTATAGGGTTTAGGGTTTAGGGTTGAGGGTTTAGGGTTGAGGGTTGAGGGTTTAGGGTTGAGGGTTTAGGGTTTAGGGTTTAGCCTTAGGAGTTATTTTGTATTTCAATTCATATAAAACCCAAGACAGTATAAAACATATTGTTGTTTATTTGGGTTCTAAGGGTTATAGCTTTGAGACGGAGGACCTTTGTCTATAGTCTCCTTAGGCTTAGTAGCTAAATGGATACACCTTACACTATTTTTGGTGTAATATTATCCACTATAGAACTGAAAGTGTACATTTCTGGGGGCTTATGAACCCAGCAACTAGGTAGGATTTGTATTTTAATTTTTGTTCACATAAAACCCAAGAGAATATTAAACATATTACTTTTGTCATGGTTCTAAACGGGGGTCTAGCTTTTTAGATGACCTTTGCCATGAAGGGCTGTGAGAGTTTCGGGGTTTAGGGGTTTAGGGGTTGAGGGTTTTACTTTAGGGTTTAGGGGTCAGGGTTTAGGGTTTATAGTCTTTGTAGGGCTTTGGGGTTGATTAGATCAAGCTGTCTTCTCGGCAGGTTGAAACGTTAGCGGCGAAATCTCGAGGATTTGAACTCAGCATTGTGGCTCGACTTGTTGTCTGTTGAAAGTCTCACGGCGAGCCGCGGCCAGGGAAGTTTTATTGTGCTATCTTCCGTTGTGACACTGGCTTCTCTGGCTTACGGGATCCTGATCGTTGAGGTGATTGGCTGTGTTGCTGCACTCCTAAACCCTAATCCCCTAAACCCGAAACCCTAAAACCCTAAACCCTAAAACCCTAAACCCTAAAACCCTAAACCCCAAACCCTAAAACCCTAAACCCTCATCAGAAAAGTCGAGATTCCGCGATGGTTGCGCAGCCTGTAGTCTTCCCAGAATTGCACACCATCGAAACTAGGAGTCAGCCGCTGTGCACAGTAGAGCTAATGTAGGGTCCCTGTTTAGGTCCCCGAAACAGTACGGCACCCTTATGAAAAAGGACCCTACCCTGGACCCTAATTTGGAAAGGAACTTGAATTTAGAGAACCTCATGCACGCATTACGGCACTCAGTCGATTGCCCGGGCCCCGCACCTGAAGCCCAGCCAGGGTCCTTTGTTGAACCTTCGTGAAGGCTCAGAAATTCTAGTCCGCAAATCCCGCAAACCGAAAATCCAGAGGACTCAAACTCAATGCGTCTCCTTTGTTGTTCGAATCGTGTCTTCAGGACCCTTTTCTTGCTATGCTGAGCAAGCATGAGCAGGAGCCACGGTACCTGGGGGCCCATGACAGAAGTTTGACATGAGGAATCTGGGGTTCAAGGAGAGTTAAGTGGCATGGTGGGCGTTCGAGGTTAGGGGGCACAAGACAGGTGTGATGACAAGGATAGGGGGATTTGGTTCATCTTACCTTTTGGTTGTAAGTGTGAAGGAGGCCGAAAACATCTATTATATACTAACTATTGAGGCTCTGGCGGTGATAGGCTATGCTGGCCCCGCAGTCCATGATTCTGCTCTTCTCGCAAGCCATGATGTCCAACGCCTGGACCGCCCTGCCAGCGAGGAGAAGCACGAGAGTGAGCAGACCCTCGCAGAGCCTGCCCCTGAAGAGGCCATTGCTATTCGTAGCCATTCTTTCGCTGCTTCCTTCAGACCAGTGACTACTATACTGCTACTACTCTGCTGCCACTTGTGCTGCATAATTTCAGACGTTGTTTCGCATTGGGCAGCCAGTCAGACAGACAGTTAGTTTCCTGAAACGTATATACAGTGTATATATTATATTATATTATATTATATTATATTATATTATATTATATTATATTATATTATATTATATTATATTATATTATATTATATTATATTATATATATGCGTATATATATATACATACACATATATTTATAAACACACATACATACATACATACATACACACACACACACACACACACACACACACAGCGCGGCCAAGTGTTGCAGCATAGAGGCATAGAGTTCAGCACGGGTGAGCCGCACTCGGTCATGAGAACAGTGTAGTCTCAAGGAAAATACCATCAGACTTCGGATCTCACATTGTCTCAGACCCATACACACTCCGTCCTCGCAGATCCAGGTAGTGTCACCCTTGGTAGGGACACGGGGCTTCAGGGCGCTGAATCAACACAGCTTGTATTTCAAGCGAGGTTTTAATGATGGTCCTAGGATCTAACACTTGGCGCGAAGATGCAGGCAGCTTCATGCTGCAACCCCCGTGGAGTCTTGGACCCTCAACCAACATCTCAGCACTCTGAAAAGCACGAAGCTCCAGATATTCATCGGAGGCCCGTTGCGAGGCTGCAGGCGTTGCGGAGCGAAGGCTGGGACCCAGTTACACTAAGCGTCGCAGACCTAGCAGTGAAGTCCCACAAAAGTAAGCTTCTCTGCACCTTTCCCTTGCGCGATTCCTCTGCCTTGGATGCTGGCCCTGGAAATAGCAGTGCGAATCAAGTTAGTCAGGCTGAGAAGTAGCATCCATGCAGGGCCATCACTATTGCGACTCCTGCAGCTCTGCTTTCTCATCCTGAGATTTGGACAGGTCTCCAAGTGTTCGTCAACTGTGTATTCTTAGGCCGAATTCTTAGGTATACAGTGACAGTGCTCGATCTTGCCCCACAGAGCCATGGGAAACACCTGTGGCTGCTGTGGGGCACGAGACAAAGGGCCTGAGAAACGGCCTGAGACAGGGCCTGCGGCCTTGCCTGAGGATGCCAGTGGTGGAGCTGAAGACTATGGCTTTGCTCTGGCGAAGAACGACCGGAAGAGGATGGAAGATGCGGTAGCTGTCAATGAGGATGTAGCTGGCTACAAGCTCTTCGCAGTCTTCGATGGCCACGGCGGAGATAAGGCGACAAGGCTGGCTCAGCAGCTGCTGCCCGAGCAGCTACATCAGCATTTGCAGCAGGCTGGCTGCAAGAAGAAAGCCGGTACTGATGCATTCACGGCCCTTGATGATCGCCTCTGCTCGATGTTGCTTGAGGAGGAGAAGATGCCGATGCCCGACACGTCCTCCGGCACGGTCGTCTGTGCGGCCTTAGTGGCGCGCAAGGAGATCCTCGTGCTAAATGCGGGCGACTGCAGACTTGTGGCGAGTGAAGGCGGCACCGCAGCGGCATACACGACGGACCACAGCCCCGAGAAGAACGACCAGGAAAGAAAGCGCTTGGAGACACTGGGGGTTTGTGTGGATGGCGGTTATGTGGATGGACAAATTCAGGTGTCAAGAGCACTTGGCAACATTGGCCAGACAGGCAAGAAAGTGCCCGGAATCATCTGCACCCCTGACGTCAGCGTTGTGAGTATCCAAGATACCACAGAATTCGTCCTTTTGGCGACCGACGGGGTCTGGGATGCGATTCGGGAGCAACTGGCTGTGACCACCGCCCGCAAGGTTCTGAGGGAAACTCGCTCTCCGGAAGCTGCTGCGAAAGCAGTACTTGAAGCTGCTGGCAAAGCTTCCAAGGCAGACAATTCGGCGGTAATTGTCTTGTCGTTTAACATGCCAGAACCCCTTCCGAAACGCGATTCCGAGCAGCGTCGTTTCCAGTTCTCTTCCAAGAAGGAGTGAGACCGGAAATTTTTCATGTGCATGATCTGTCGATACCTCGCAGGCGCATGCCTGCTGTTCCAGGAGGTATCGGCACCGCCACATTTGAAGGCGCAGAAGCAAAAGTGCTGTTGTTCACCAGCTTGTTGGTGTGATTGGGGTGTTCGAGCTGTTTCGCAAGGCTCATCTGCTTTGTGTCGCAAACGCAGGGGAGACTAAGATGCATCAAGATGTCAAGACGTTTGACACAGTCTCGCTCACTGGAAGTGTCAGCTTTTTTTGGCGGAAAACACGTATTTTGCAGGCATGAGACACAGACGCCGAAGAAGGAGGCCTGGTTTCCAAGTTTCTAAGTGCAGTTGCCAAGTGCGCAGCGTCGCATGCAGCTGCTGCCAGTAGCAGCAGCTGAGCAACAGCAGAATCAAGCGAGCAACCGAATACTCAAAGACACGATTCACCAGCAAGTCTCCTGCCTGGCCGCTCTAGGGCTAGGTCTAGTTAGCGTATTCCTACTTTTTACGCCTAAACTGCCATACCAGCAGGAGGAGGAACCAAGACAGTTAGCAGACCTTCGCATAGCCTGCCCTGGAAGCGGCCGTTGTTAGTGTTGGTGTTTTCTTCGCCACTTCTCAGGACGAGGAAATGCAATACGACTTGCAAGTTCATGGTCGTAAGAATGTCGTAAGATTTAGCACTTGGCGCGAAGATGCAGGCAGCTTCATGCTACAACCCCAGGTGGTGGAGTCCTGGACACTCAACCAACATCTCAGCACTCTGACAAGCACTAAACCCCAGATATTCATCGGAGGCCCGTTGCGAGGCTGCAGGCGTTGCGGAGCGAAGGCTGGGACCCAGTTACACGAAGCGTCGCAAACCTAGCAGTGAAGTCCCACAAAAGTCAGCTTCTCTGCACCTTTCCCTTGCGCGATTCCTCTGCCTTGGATGCTGGCCCTGGAAATAGCAGTGCGAATCAAGTTAGTCAGGCTGAGAAGTAGCATCCATGCAGGGCCATCACTATTGCGACTCCTGCAGCTCTGCTTTCTCATCCTGAGACGTGGATACGTCTCTATACAGGGACAGCGCTCGATCTTGCCGCCCCAGAGCCAAGGGAAACATGACCTGTGGCTGCTGTGGGGTGCCCCACACCAGCCACAGGTCATGTTTCCCATGGCTCTGGGGCTGCAAGATCGAGCGCTGTCCCTGAGAAACGGCCTGAGACAGGGCCTGCGGCCTTGCCTGAGGATGCCAGCGGTGGAGCTGAAGACTATGGCTTTGCTCCGGCGAAGAACGACCGGAACGGAGATAAGGCGACAAGGCTGGCTCAGCAGCTGCTGCCCGAGCAGCTTTATCAGCATTTGCAGCTGCACGAAGCAGGTCGGTAGTGATGCATTCACGGCCCTTGATGATCGCCTCTGCTCGATGTTGCTTGAGGAGGAGAAGATGCCGATGCCCGTCCCGTCCTCCGGCACGGTCGTCTGTGCGGCCTTGGTTGCTTCACACACGACCGTGCCAGAGGACGGGTCGGGTCCTAAATGCATGCGAGTGCAGACTTGTGGCGGCTCCGCAGAGCCAAAGACTACCGACCACAGCCAAGAAAAGATCGAGAACGGGAAGAAGCGCTAGGAGGAATTGGGTGTCAGTGTGCATGGTGGCTGCGTGGAAGGGGAAACTCTCCCACCCGCATAGCCACCTTTCACCGTGTCGTGCAATACCTCTAAAAGTTTCTCAACAGCACTTGCAACTTCAATTGCCAGGAAAGTGCCCGGCATCCTTTGTACTTCTGACTTCGGGTGAGGATCCAGGGGCTGTCGCAGCCCAGCTGCTGTCGGATTGCATCCCATACTCCGCCGGTCGCCAAAAGGACGAATTCTGTAGGATCGCTACATAGCTCGTCCTTCTGGTGACCGACGGGGTCTGGGATGCGATTCGCGAGCAGTTGGCCGTGAGAACCACCCGCAAGATTTTAAGGAACTGGTGTTCGGACATTGCTGCGAAAACCGTACTTGAAGCCGCTGGCAAAGCTTGGACGGCAGATAACTCGGCGATCATCATGTTGTCGTTCAACACTCCGGAACTCTTTCCCAGATGCGATTCGGAGTAGAGTCGTTGCCGGTTCTCTTTCAAGGAGCGAGACTCAGCGAGACCGGGGAGTTTTGCACATGCATGCGCAGGCTTTGTCGATACTTCGCAGGCGCATGCCAGCTGTTACCACAGATGTATCTACACCGCTACATTGGACAGCCCTTCATGCAAAAAAGTGTGGTTGGTCCTGATTCAGGGAGGTGCAACGTTCCAAAATGTGGGTCCACTATGTGGGGTTTCAGTATATCTGCAATGTGTCGCAAGCATTGCCCTCCGAGCTGTGTCGCAAGGCTGATCGATTATATTCCGCAAATGCAGGTGGGATGAGGACACACCAAGGTGACTGGAAGGGTGAGCTTTTTCCAAACACGATCGTGTTTGCAGGCATGAGGCGCAGATGCCCAAGAAGGAGGCCCCGTTTCAAATTCGCAACGTCGCATGCAGCTGCTGCCAGTCAAGATGCAGCATTTTGGGTCTGAAGGGGCCGCTCGTCTAAGTAGCTGATGGCCGCAGCATCTTGTATTTTCAGCACTTGTAGCTGAGCAACAGCAGAGTCATCCGGGCAATCCAGCCAGCAAAGCTGTGATTCAACAGCAAGTGTCGTGGCGACTACGTATCGTCATTCTGCAGTCACAGAGGCTAGGCGCCTGCTTTTCTGATCAGCTATTCACGGTGCGCCGCCCGCTGCTACGGCCAACCATTGAATTCCTCGTCTCTGCCGTTTTCATTTTCATTCCCGTACTGCTGCCTGCTGCTTCAAGCCCTTGACCATTTGATCCTTATAATCTCCCAAGACCCAGAGTAGGCTCTTATTCCCTTGTTTTGGGGTTTAGGTTCCCTTATAACACCCTTTAAACCAAAAAGGGCACTCTTTTTATTCCTAGGCTACTCTTGGGTCTAGATAGTCTCGATTAGGAGAGCGAGAGCTGACCTCAAACAAGTCATAACACTGCATAGTATACTTCCAGAAACAACTCACCGCAGTAACCTTATTAGGGTATGCATAGTAAAACAAGAACTTTATTTTCCAGCAACCTCACTGCAGTAACCTTCTTATGGTATACCTAGTAAAATAGCAACCCTATGATAACTTGCAAGTAAATGACCTTGTAATCTATCTCCGGCCTTGTCGTAGTAACCTTATGGTGTACCTCATGGTTATCTTACGGTATGACCTATGAGTACTTATAAGTACTAACCTTTTGGGTGGTTGTCAAAATTAAGGTTCTGAATAATAGGTGCCGTACTATAATAGGGGCTCAACAAGGGACCCGAATTTTGACAACCACCCTGGTATCTCCCCTTTGCATGCAACTTTTGGGAGGCTCCAGCTTCGGAGGTGAGACTTTGCCAGCGCTACCTTGCCAAGGCTCAGAGAAGTGGCGCTAAGCCCTATTTTAGGGCTGAAGAAGTACACTATAGTAAAGTAAGAGTATATTATAGCGTGGTTTAGGGTCCATGGGTTTTAGGGCTTGTAGGGGTATAGGACCGTAAGCTCAAAACCTGAGGCCTTCAATGGACCGAATAGATCTTGCTAGCCAGGCCCTGGCTACTTCGCATCCCTAAAAAGCTACTCCACATGTTCTTCCGAAACTTCTTCAGAGATGCACGTGCTTGGATCATTAGGGGCGTGCACTCTACTGTTACCATTACTAATACCGTGACGTTTACCAGTATCTTTACCATGACAATTACTGTTACTGTTACTATTACCCTACTATTCCCATTGCTATGGCTGTTACTGTTGCTACTACTATTACCACCATCGCTAGTACTATTACTGTTGCTATCACCATTGCAAGTACATTATCTGAAGATGTCAAAGCCCTGCGTTGCATCGGAGGTCTACTGCGAGACTGCTCGCGTGGCAGAGCAAAGGCTGAGCGCTGGGTCCAGTTATAAAAAACATAAGCGGATTAAAAATGAATAAATACATTACATACATATATATATATATGTATCCGTTGATATTTACCCGAAATCCAGTGTGCCTCGCAGACCTTGCAGGGAAGCCCCAGAACACTTGGCCACGGACGAGAATTTGCCGCTTTTGCGTTTCAGCCCTGGGCACGTCTCGACATGTTAGCATTTGGTCATGTGCGGTGCAAGTGTGTGCTTACGGCAGATTGTTCTATGTCACCGCCTAAGAGCCATGGAAGACATCCGTGGCTGTCGTGGTGCGCCATCGATGAGGGCCGGCGCTAGCCGATAGCGTTCTTTGTGAAGACTGCAGTCCCATGCGGGATGCAAGCCTCCCACTTTCGCATACTCGGGTCAGTACGGCCTTCCCCACGATAAACAAAGAAGATGGGTGGTCTCTGTCTGACCACAGGTGGCAGTGGCATGCTCAAGCCATAAGTTGCTTGCAGAACAAGGCTGGCAGCGATTCAATCACGGCCTGTTGATGAAGGAGTCCGCTCGTTCGTGGGTGAGGAGGAGAAGATGCTGATGTCCGACACGTCGCCCGGCACGGTCGTATTCAGGGTCCTGATGGAAGACAAGGAGGTTCCCGTTTTCTTTCAGCATCAGCTCCGGTACTCCGTACGACGGTGGCATGTGAAGGTGGCTGAGGGCCGAACCAGCAAATACGGGATCTCTGTTTTGTTTCGGTGCTTGTGGTCACGGGCCTTTTCGTTCGCAGTCTTCACTTGCCACCACATGGAGGAGTCAATGGATCAATGCTACAAGAGGGTATGTGCACGGGAAGATCTGAGTCTCAAGAGCAATTGGGACCACGGCTCTTGGAATTTCGATTTTGCTTTGCTCCTTCCTTTAAGTGACACTGACCCTCAGACCTCAACCCCGACGCAAGCATTGTACAAGTCCAAGATGTCGCAGAATCCCATCGATGGGATCTGGCATGCAATCCAGTGCGAGACTTGGTCTCCCGAAGCTGTCACGGCAGCTAGAGGCTGCGGCCGACACTTTGGCGGTCATTGCTCCCCCCTTCAATTCAGTATCCCTGAACCCCTTCCCAAGCGTGATTCTCCGCAGTTCCGTGTCCACTTGCCCTCGAAGGCGGAATGAGACCGGGCATCTCTGCGTGTGCAGGCTTCATCCATGTCTCGTTCTTGGCCCCTTGGTTTCGGCAAGCATATCCTTTGCAGGGCGTCTGCGGGTCAGTCGCTGCTCGAATCATCTAATCAGTGCACCGTATCTTGCCGTATATAGTACAAGGTGTTGGCAGTATCGGATTCCAAGCTTCTTCGTGAGGCTTCTAGAATTTCGAACAGACAGCACATGAACAAGCATCGAGATGAACCACGATAAGATACCTATATTCTAACCCTAAACCCTTCGTTTACAAGCAACCTAAACTCTAACCCTTATAACATTTTGAAGCGTCTTCGGCCACAGGAAGGGGTCCAAGGTTTCTGGAAGCCGCAAGGGTTCCTCTGTCTGGTTCTACAGGGAATGGGGGAGTGGCCTTCGGGTTCCTTTAAAGGGAGCCGATAAAGGGATCGATAAGGGGTCCTTTCGTGTCTGGCTCTTAGTAGGCAATGGGGCAATGGGTTATGGGGGCTATTGTCGGGGATTCTATAGGGACTACTTTTCCGATCCATTCCCCCAGTCCCTACGACGAACCAAACCCTAAACCCATAAACCCCTAAACCCCCAAACCCCCAAACCCCTAAACCCCTAAACCGTGGACAGTCCTTGCAGGCATGAGAAGCGCAAGAAGGAGGCCCAATCAAGCCTCGAAGTGCTGCACTTCTCGGAGGCTGGCCTGAGAAAACGCACTATACTTGTAGGGGCCTTACCTAGACCCCCCAAAGTATGTAAAATAATGGCCCCGAAAAACTTATAAAAGGCTATTGTTCTACATACTTTTGGGGTCCAGGTAAGAACTAGAATAGGGTTCCGTTAAAGGGGTCTATAAGGGTTACTATAACGGATCTATAACTATAGTATAGGGGCCTTATTTCTTGGAGTAGGGTCTTGGGGCCCAGTATACAAAAAATGCGACAAGGAATCCCCAAGAAAGTATGGGGTGATTATTTAGGCCTCTATAGTAGGCGCTGTCCGCATTAAGCCGCAGAGACGGGACCTGTCAGGCCCATGTATGGGTGGGTTGCCAAAATCATGGTCCCCTTTTTGAGTCCCTATTATGATACGGCACCTATTCTTTAGGGTGAACAAAGGGACCTTAAATTCTTTAGGGTGCCCACAAAGGGACCTTAATTTTGACAACTACCCGTATGGTAGTTTCCACGTCCCGTGCACTGCATTTTGTGGAAGGTGGTCGAGTCGCGCATGGTTGAGTTTGGCAGTAAGGTCAGCCGGTGTGAAGCTGATGCAGCGGCCCACGAAAGCTTTACTAACGCATGTTCGCGAAGAACTACCTGGACCCCAAAAGTATGTAGAATAATAGCCTTTTATAGGTTTTGGGCCATTTTTTTACATACTTTTGGGGGTCTAGGTATCGGAATTGCAAACTTCCTGTACTCGGAGTTACTGGATTTTTCTGGCGTCGCGTTTCTCATCGCAGCCACCCTAAAACTTCAAAATGTGGTAATCCTGAACATCAGCAACTTCACAATGTCCCTAAACCCCAAACAAAAATATAACCTCTAAACCCCTATAAACCCTAAACCCGTAAACCCTCAACGCCTGAACCCTAAAACCCGAAACCCCTAAACCCTGAAACCCTAAACCCCTAAACCCTAAACCTTAAACCCTCGTCCTTCAGCCTTTTGCGAGGCCTCAGCCGAGGGGGCGAAACTCTGCAGACTCTATCTTGCCAAGGCTCACCGAGATGCCGCTAAACCCCATGCAGGGCTTGTATTATGTTATGTCTATATAGGGTGTTTACAGTGTTTAGGGTGCCTAAACCTTATTTTTAGGATTTAGAGGGTTTATAGGGTTTAGGGGGCTAAACCTCATGTTTAGGATTTATAGGGTTTAGGGGGCAAAGCTTTATTTAGGATTTATCGGGTTTATAGGGTTTAGGGGCAAACCCCGTGGGACCTTAAACTCGAAACCTGAGGCCCTAAAGCAGGAAAGACTCTTCCTCTTCGGACTGCGAGGAGGTATCAGGTTGATGATGAGCAGCATTTTCATTGTAGCCCGATCCCTGGGGATCAAAATAGCCCAAAAGCCTTATATAGCATGGTCTTGGGCCCATAAGCCTGAATATATGAGTCCTTAGAGCCCCAGGGGATCCAGACGCCAATGCGCAGAACCGAAAGCATCCATCGGAGGTCTACTGCCAGGCTGCGAGTGTGGCAGATCGAAGGCCCGACATGGGAGTTTCTGAAAATTCGGAGCACTCTGTTTTGGGTCCTTATATAAGCATCCTACCATTTAGGGTACTATGTTAGGGTCCCCTATTTTCGGAGACACGAGCAACGCAGTGCAGAAGTTGGAAGTGAAGTGGCATAAACAGCATCTTATGAATATAGGGTCGGAAGAAGCAATCACACCTCCCTCGTCCCCACATAACTATACCATTGTCATACCATACTATACACGAAAACCCTAGTCCAGTCGCTAGGGTCCTGTAGATAAGCCGCACCAGCTCAGAGGGCGACAGCCTCGCTGCAGCAGTTGGTGCAGCTTCGACGGCGATGTTTCAATTCGAAGGCTGTTGCCTAGTCTTCCATTGTTTCAGCACGGGCATGGTTGCTGTCGCCCCGATACAGCTACACTCAACATGATTTCCTCTCGTGATGAAGTTTATGCCGTAAACTACGAAAGGTGCAATAAGATGAAACCAGGACCAAGATGACATATCCATAGCCTTAACATCGAAACCCTCGGCAGGGCCAGGCTAAACTTCAGAGATACTGGTTCTCATATGTTGCGTGCGAGAGAAGGATAGTTTTGACAACCACACTTCTGCTGTGCAGGCTTGAGAAACGCAAGACGAAAGAGGCCGGCGCAATGACCATGCATTCGGATGCTGATTTTGCAGGATGCTCTGAGGACTGCTTTAGTACGTACCTTCTGACACCTGTCGCAGACTCTATGAAGCACTCCCTAAACCTTTAACCACTTGACACACTTCTGACACCCTATACTATTTTGGGGGGGTGCTGACAATAATTATGGTACAATACACCCCAAAACGCTACTCTAATTAGAAAGGCTCCTTTATTACAAGCTTTTCGCTACCGAACATCATACTTGCTTAAATAGGCCTTACTAATTCCTCAATATAGGTATTAAGGCCCCCTACCCCCCTAAGGGTCCTTATGATGATATTGATGATTTCCGACCATCCGAGAGGCTTTGGTCGAGGAGGCCAGACTTTGCCGTGGCTACCTCGCCAAGGCGCGCCACAACCGGTTTAGGGTTTAGGGGCTTTTGTTGTTTGATTTTAGTGTTCTGCAGGGTTTTCTGGGTACCTTGAGGTGAACAAAGTTTAGGAGTGTAGAGCTGGAGGAAGTGTAGGATTGATGACTGTACGGTCACATGACACAGGATGCTCTTGTTTCGGCAACGGGTGAGTTCCAGAGTCCAGTAGTCAGTAGAATTACGGCTCGTGACGTTCACGGAGATTGCAGCAGTGGATGCTAAACAGCTAGGATGCCCAGTAGTACCTTTATTCCCTTTCTGCAGTCCTAGGTTCCTTATTAAGTTACCCAATACCTGAAAGGAGGCCCTTTTTTATTCCCAGGTTTCTGGGCATCCTGGAGTCGGGCTTATGCAGGGCATCTACTACAGGGGCCTAAATAACTATACTGTTTGAGGGATTCCTTATTGTAATTATGGTATAATGGGCCTCAAAACCCTATTCTAATTATTCAGGCCCCTTTATTATCTAGCATGACTTGGAAAGTTTCTTTATCGCATTCCTCATTCGGTTGGGGATGGCAGCCCCGAACACCCCGGACGAAGCTGAGATGCCACCGACTGCAATCACATTCCGCCAGTAGTAGCTGGTACAAGGTAATCCAGGCAATCCGATTGCATCTTGTTCAGGCAACATCGCTTAATGAACTTCCGTGGACCAGAGTTGTCAGAATTAGGGTTCCCCTTTCGGGTACCGTAAATTCCGTAAATAGTAGGTGCCGTATTACATTAGATACCCAACAAGGGACCAACATTTTCACAACCATCCAATATAGTCCGTAGCTCACAACCACCCCAGTCCTGAAGGGAGCCTACGTCTGCCTTTGCCATAACTAATGTCCTACTCTAGGGGCCTACCATCTCGGGGGTTCCTTTTCACAAGTGCAGTACAATGGACCCAAAACGCTATTCTAAGTATTGACGCCCCTGTATTACAGTGCTGCATTCAGAGATTTCGCCTCCATCCTGCTCAGCAGCTGTGTTAAGGACTCGTTTTTGGGTTTAGGGTTTTGTGGTAATCGGAATGTCGTAGGAACGGCAGTAGCAGCAGTAGTCGCAGCAATCGTTGCGGTGGTCGCTGGGTGTTCGAGGCCACAGACCAAATTCCTTCAGGCTATTGGTAGCTGCCTACAGAGTAGTACTCCATTACTTTGAAAGGCAGAGTTGTTTGCCCAGTAGAATGCAGTATCATATGTTACTTTATCACATGCACGATTCCATCGCAGGTCTATGCCAAGTCTGCTGCAGTGGCACAGCAAAGGCTGGGCACCGATGCTCCACTACCCAAGAACACGCGCACACACACCCACCCACCCACCCACCCACCCACCCACCACCCACCCCCCCCCACCCCCCCACCCCCCCACCCCCCCACCCACCCCCCCACCCCCCACCCCCCCCACCCCCCCCCAACACCACCCCCCACCCCCCCACCACCCACCCCGCCCCACCCCCCCACCCACCCCACCGCAACACACACACACCCACCCGCGCACCACACACACACGACACACACACACACCCCGCACGCACAGCACACGCACACGCACCAACACCACACACACCAGACAGACAGAGACAGACAGACAGACAGACAGACAGACAGAGACAGACAAGAGACAGAGACACAGACAGACAGACAGACAGACAGAGACAGACAGACAGACAGACCAGACAGAGACAGACAGACAGACAGAGACAGACCAGACAGACAGAGACAGAGACAGAGACAGAGACAGACACAGAGACAGACACAGAGACAGACAGAGACAGACACAGAGACAGACAGAGACAGACAGAGACAGACAGAGACAGAGACAGAGACAGACAGAGACAGAGACAGAGACAGACACAGAGACAGACACAGAGACAGACAGAGACAGACAGAGACAGACAGAGACAGACAGAGACAGACAGAGACAGACAGAGACAGACAGAGACAGACAGAGACAGACAGAGACAGACAGAGACAGACAGAGACAGACAGAGACCGACAGAGACAGACAGAGACAGACAGAGACAGACAGAGACAGACAGAGACAGACAGAGACAGACAGAGACAGACAGAGACAGACAGAGACAGACAGAGACAGACAGAGACAGACAGAGACAGACACAGACAGACAGACAGACAGACAGACCGACCGACCGACCGACCGACAGACAGACAGACAGACAGACAGACAGACAGACACACAGACACACAGACACACAGACACACAGACACACAGACACACAGACACATAGACACACAGACACACAGACACACAGACACACACACACACGCGCGCGCGCGCGCTGACAGAGAGACACTCACACACATATATAGACACGAAGGCACACACACACACACACAGAGACGCACACGTATACGGACACAGACAGACACAGACATGCAAACAGATGGAGACACAGACGCACAAACAGATGGAGACAGGGGGCACGCACACAGAGACACATTCGAACCATCTACACACTCGAACCATTTCCATATAGAACATGGCGCAAGTGTCACAATAAATAAGCTCATACATGAGATTGTGTGCCAGGACATGGCGAAGAAAACTACACCGACCACAACACATCATCGCAACTCCTGGTCGAGACCGACGAAGTCGAACACAGTCTAGCGCTGGTATTCAGCATGTCAACCTTTTCGCTGCACTGTGCGATAGAGCAGCCCGTCCACGGTATATGAAGTGATCTCATACTGTGCACGAGGAAGTTGTTCATAGGCCATGCGCGAAGTGGAAAGCATGACACCGCATGTGGTCGCGTCGTCGCATCACGTAACACGATGAGACCTTGGTGCATGTAAGCAGGGTGCCAAGTCTACACTCTGAACCCGTCTTTAGTTCGCAGACGCACTTGTTCGATAGATGACGTCCGACGGGAATTGAATTGCTTCTTTGAACCAGTGTAGAGGGTTTTTTGGCATCTCTCGTCACTCTTAGATCGGAAGCCGCCGCACCCTTGCGAGGGCTCCCAGTCACACAGACGACCTTGGATGACCTTCACGCTTGTCGGTATCTCCGAAGCTCGGAGCCCTAACCTTCACAGCCCTGGAGCCATCACCCCGAGCACGCAAAATTTAAAACCCAAACGGTGAAAGTAACAGTAAAATGGATATGCTGGCGTTAACAGTATGTGTTTTGTATGTGTATATATAGACTATACATACACATGCGTTTGCATATACATCGTATATACATATATATATATATATATGTATGTATGTATACATGTATATATATATATATAGAGAGAGAGAGAGAGAGCTCGCATCTTATGTATATATATATATATATACACATAGGTACAGTGCTGAAGCCGTTTGGGTGAAGCAGCGCTTGTTACAGGCAGGAAAAGCGGAAGCAGCAGGTCCCTGCAAGTTGCAACAGGGCAGGTCCCAGTTTTCTGGGGCTAAGATGAACCCTAAGCCCTAAACTCTACACTTTAAACCCTATAGAGTTTTAGGTTCTTGTTTTATAGGGCCTTAGAGGTTTATGGTTTAATTTAAAGATCGAGAGTGTTTGTCTCATCGCCATCATTATCTTCTTCCCCCGCATCATCATGAATGCTGATGCCGGAATGGGTCCAGGTCTTTCGAGTTCGGCAGTTTACTTCATAAGACTTTACTAAGAGTTTCCGGAGTTTAGAGTTGCTTGGGGGGCTTTGCTAACACATGACACTTCAACAGTACCCCCAGTATCTGCCGACACGTCAATGCAACGGTGGAGAAGGTCGCAGGTATCTTGTTCGTGTCAAATTCCCGGACTGTGGTTTGTGGTGCGGGATGTGTCGTATGTCGGACTGTATTTCCCTGAGAGGCTTGGGTTGCGTGTCACCTAGCATTGCATTCAATAATGTATAGGGGCCTTACAATTACAGATTAGAATAGGGCTTTGGGGGTTCATTGTTGCAACTATCGTAATTATAATAAGCACCCAGCCCGGCCTAGTCTAACTGTGAAGGCCTCTATATCATAGAACCCTCGTAGTATCCCTTGTAGTAGCCCTCATGGACCCCTTTTAGAACCCTTTAAAGGAACCCTGGTCTAATTATTAAGGCGCCTATATGACTATAGATCCGTGATATTGGCCCTTATAAAGACCCCTTCAAAGGAACCCTATTCTAATTCATGAGGCCCCAAACCCTATTCTAATTATTAAGGCCCCCATGTTGGTC
This sequence comes from Symbiodinium sp. CCMP2592, assembly GCA_905221615.1. Classification (NCBI taxonomy): domain Eukaryota; class Dinophyceae; order Suessiales; family Symbiodiniaceae; genus Symbiodinium; species Symbiodinium sp. CCMP2592. The sequence goes on along the minus strand of CAJNDT010000280.1, from coordinate 335,381 downwards.
TAATTATTCCTGCGGGCTCGTTGTTATAAGTATACTATAAAGGGGCCCAAAACCCCATGTTGATTACTAAGGCCCCCTACATTATAGTGCCCTCATAGACCCCTTATAGTAGCCCTTATAGACCCCTCTAAAGGAACCCTTTTCTAACTAGTCTGGGGGTTGAGGGTTTCAGGGATCATGCGTGAGACCGGAAGTCGGGGCCTCGAGATTCTCCCTAAAAGTACCGAGCTCAGTGCCCCTACATTCCTAAACCCCAAACCTTACATACTAAAGCGGGGTTTAGGGTTTAGGGGTTTAGGCTTTAGGGTTAAATGCCTTTTCAAGGGGTCTTTAAGGATTACTGTAAGGGTTTGAATATATCAAGGCTTTAGAGTGAAGGGTTCCTGCATAGAAACTCTCCAGGTGGACCGCAAGCATCTGTGCACTGCCGCGAACACTTTAGGCTCGATGCCACTTAGTCCGAGCCTGGGAGCCAGCCCTTTGTCATCTGGCGCTCCTTGGTGGCAGCCGTTGGAAACAGCAGCCGCGCCAACAACACACACTCCACCACCACGGAGAAGTCACACAACCCCCACATCACCATTACCTTCGTCAGCATCATCTTCAAGGTCACTTTGTATCGAAGACACTTCAACATTAACTTTGTAATTGCTATGGCTACCTGGGTTTGGAGTACCAGACTTGACTGCTTGTTTTTGGTGCCTGTTTCTCAAAGGAACCATTATGAACTATGAAAAGCAGTCTGTACTTTTTCCCCCTGGTTACTTCAAAGTCCGGGCTATGGTCGCTACACGCCAGCCTGCTCCGGTTGTTTCTTTCCTTCTCTTTGCTCCCTGTGATCATCATCGTAAGCGTGATCCTACCCATAGGCCCCAAAGTAGTCCCTTTTTGGAGTTCATATTTAGAATCCTATAAGGTAATCCCAAAACGGAACTACTTTGGGCCTATGGGTAGCTTGAAAATCCATGCACCGGAAGTGCTTGCAACATAGTGTCGTGGGTCCCAGGTCACAGCCGCACGTTTCGAGTGAAACCCGAGGCCCTATACCTGAAGCCCATGGCCTACAACCTCAGTCCTAACCCCAAACCCTAAAACAGGGGAGATTGCAGGCTTTCGCATTCCGGATCCTCAAGTTTATGCTTTCATAGTCCGTGCACAGCTGGCGTAGAGCATCCTCCCGATGGAGAAGTGGTTTAGGGTTTAAGGCTGCGTTCTTACGGACATGCCCTAAACCCTAAACCCCTAAACCCCTAAACCCTAAACCCCTAAACCCTAAACCCTAAACCCCTAAACCCTAAACCCTAAACCCTAAGCCCTAAACCCTAAACCCTAAGCCGCAGTAGCGCGGCTTCGGATCTCTTGGGTTTCCTCCTGGGGCCCCCCCAGTTTTCAATGATCGAATGCAATATCAACAGTATACGGAATGATGTTCGCTTATGGCTCATGAAGCTAAACCCCTACCTGGACCCCAAAAGTATGTAGAATAATAGCCTTTTATAGGTTTTGGGCCATTTTTTTACATACTTTTGGGGGTCTAGGTAAGTCCTATAACTCCTTAACCCTTATACACCTTCAATCTTGAACTCTGGATCCTGACCAATCCTAACATTCCGAACTCCTCACACCCTAAGCCCTTGCACCTTCAATACGCAGCCCTAAATCCTTTCTAATCCTACAATCTTGGCCCGAAACCAGAGATCCCAATACCCCTTATTCAAAGAATATACCTTAAACCATAATATTAGGGCCTCCTGGGGATCTCTGGAAACAGCCCCAAATCTGCAGCTTCGATCCCTGGCGGCCGCCCAGGCGTTCCACACCTCGCGGGGAGCCTCGGACAGTCCAAGTCGCTCTAAGACCTTCTCCTAGCCTTCGGGGTTTAGGGTTTAGGGTTTTAGGTTCAGGGGTTCAGGGGTTTAGGGTTTAGGGTTCAGGGTTTAGGTTTGTAGGATTTAGGTTTGGGGCCCTTAGATTCAGGATGTCGATGGCTTTACTCGTTTTGGACTGTGTTGTCGATCCATTTTCAAGCTTCGTATCTACCTAAGCCCGCCAAACTCTGGTTGTTCATGCCCCTCCGCGCGGGCAAGCATTTCGTGAGTGCATACATCTGCGAGCATGTTAAGTGGAACTTCGTTCCCCTTAATGCCTTAATGTAAGGGCCTTAGTAATCAGGAGAGGGTCTGGGGGCTCCTTATTATAAGTATAGTATAATCTTAGGGCCGCTGTAGTGCTAAGGCAGCCCGGCTGCCTTGAAGTGCATACCTTCAACCCCACAGCTCCAAAACACAGGACAGAAAGCTTAGTTTTCAGCCAAGGTGTGCTCTAATCTGAAATATGGCAAGCTCCGATCAGCCAGCCGGCAGCAACAGGATCATTTTTTGCGTGGGGGCAGCGGTTGAGGATTTAGGCGCCCTGGAGCCATCCAAGTATAGTAGCTCCCGGAGTCAGGTTTCTTCTGCATTGCAGTCGATTTTGCTTGGGGTCAGGGCGAGTATTTCAAATTTCGTTTAGTAGGGCCTGTCACAACGTTCTTATCAAAAGCCGGTGGAGCTGAGCCCAAGTGCAAGCAGCTGCATCAAGCTTTGTGTAACTCGTCTCAGGTGTAACTTGTCTCGGCTTGTTCGCTCTCTCGCATGATTCTTCAAGACCCGCGTGCCTTGTGGCCTCACCTGCACAAAGCCGTCTGAAGCCTTACTTGAAGCAAGCTCTAAACCCTAAACCCGAATCTACCGCCAAAGCGCGAGCCTCCACCGTTTCGCGGCGTAGTCTTCCACGGCCCTGTAGCGCTACCCAGCCCCGAACTCTATAGTCGACTCTCGCCTCTAGATCCCGGAAGTTCTAACCTATACCAGAAGCCCCAATACATCCGAACCTTGTGCCTTCTGCACCCCAATCCATCCTATCTCCCACCCCTTACATCCTAAATCCTTAACTAACAATCCTAAGTCTAAAAATCCTCAACCCTAAATACCCTCAACCGTCCCCATATCCCCCTAAATCCTAAATCCCAGATCCTAAACCCTATAAACCCTACATCCTAATCCTTGTGCCTTAAGCCCGGCACGATGCGAAGCCTCTCAGGGCGGCGCTGCCTCCCTCGGGCACCGCCAGCATGCCGGAATCCCTACGCAGGCGCCGGCCTTTGCAGTGTCTCTTGTGATCTCTTTTATGGGTTTAGGGGTTTAGGGTTCAGGGTTTAGGGGTTTAGGGTTCAGGGTTTAGGGGTTTCGGGTTCAGGGGCTTAGGGTTTTTCTTTTTTGGGGTTCAGATATTTAGAATCCCATAAGGTAACCCCCAAAAAGGAACTACTATGGGGCCTTAGGGTACAGGCTTGCTTTCAGGGTTTGAGTTGAATATGGATCTTAATGCCCAAGGGCTCCTCCTAAACCCTCAGAAACCCTAAACTCCAAGACCCTCATAAACCTAGGGTTTAGGGGTTTAGGGCTGAACCCTCATCAACTCCTAGGATGCCCAGTAGTACCCTTATTCCCTTATTTTCATGGCTTGTGAGGTTCGCATATGTATGTGTGTGTGTGTCTATATATATATATATATATATATATATGTAAGAATAAAACCGTTGGATAAATCAGTCAATGCATATGTGTATAGTGTATATATATATATACACACATAGATAGATCTGTGGTCTGCTGTTCTGCCTCATTGGCTAGAGCTTTCAAGTCAGGGTTGACAGCGACAGAAGGCTTAAAGAGTCTTAAAGAGCCGTGCTCTTGTCAAAAGGAACGCTTTCGGCATCAGATTTCTTATTCTCTCAACCCTGACATTCCGAACCCCAGGCCACTCAAACCCCTAAACCGCTAAACCCTAAACCCAGCCTGGAAGCCGGGCCAGACCAACCTTGAACCCCCCTCTCTCTCTCTCTCTCTCGCTCTCTCGCTCTCTCTCTCTCTCTCTCTCGCTCTCTCGCTCTCTCTCTCTCTCTCTCTCTCTCTCTCTCTCTCTCTCTCTGCACTCGTCCTGAGGAGTGCCAGCGCCGAATCGCTATCATTTGAAGAACCCAATATTTACCCCAGAGTCTGTATATGAGTTTGGTGTGCTTTAGGGTTTGGGGCTTGGTTTAGGGTTTAGGGTTTAGGGTATAGTGGTTTAGGGTTTTGGGCTTATGGGAATACTCAACCTTGATCATTAGGCCTCAAAGCTTTGCAGGTTAGGATGAACGGTGTAAGGTTTACAACCACTGAATGTTGTTTTGATCTGCTCTACCCTAAGGCACCACAGTAGTTCCTTCTTGGGGTTACCTTACAGGATTCTAAACATGAACCCCAGAAAGGCGTTGATCTGCTCTAGGGTACTTGCTGCAGAATGTGTACCCTGAAGGCCTGAACACAAGCCTATGTCAGATGACCCCCGCTTCACCAAGCGGAACACGATTCCACGGATGGGTTTGGGATATCCCAAAGCTTAAACCTGACGCACCCTAAAACCCCCGCAAAAAATCTCCACGCCACACACCCCCCGAAACCCTCAAGCAGAAGCAGCCAGACTGAGCTCTGAACCTACGCGGCTTCCGAACCCTGTAGCTCTAAACCCCTAAGCCCGAAAGCTCCATTCCCATAAAAAGCGGATATTTCCTAAGCAGCATCATCGTCTCGGCGAGGCTCTCCATCACGAACCCGATTCTCTTCTCGTCTACAACCTGGGCAGCCTTGTGCGTAGGCGCATTTTTTTGAGTTTGGGGATTGAAGGTGTAGAGTTACGGGTTTGGGTTCCAGGACTGGGAGTCATCCCGAGCTATCTCCATGGGGAAGAGTGGTCATCTACTACATAATACGAATACCCATGCAAGAAGGCAACATGGATTTCGAGAGAAAAAGCGGTGCTTTTCAATGCGACCAGCTCGGACTCGGTGTAATGTAGACGGCTCAAGTCTGGCGAGCCTCGTAAATGATGCGGATGGTAGGGCTCCAGCCGTGGAGAGCTATGGCAGGCACCCCATCTTATCAAAGCCCAGTTCAGGGATAAAGCTTTGCTCGCAGTCCCTGTTAGCGATCGGGGGGGCGGCACGAGCTATGCCCAAGACTTCGGAAATTTCGATTGAGACTCCAAACTCCCAGCCGGGTTCACCGAGGCCGTGCGGTGTGCCGCCAGTGCTGCCGCTCTTAGTCGTAACCATTAGAGTATCTTCTGACATAAATTTTTAAACAACAAGAGCCACTGCCGCTGCCACTCCGACGAAGGCGACTGTCCACAGAAAAAGGTGATCTGACGACGATAACGGCTCTTACTGCTGTTCCTACTCTTACTCCAGGGGCCCTCATAGCGGGGGAAGCCATGTTCACACACCCATCTCTAATGCGTCTTCTTAGTTGGCCCGCCTTGGCGTTTTGTCTGACAGGCTATGCCCTGTGGCAGGTTCCTGAGGCGCATCTGCACTGCGCGTAACTACGGGGCATCGGGCAGTCTTACATACTTTGGTTCTTGGACTAGAAGATACTTTTGCTGGTCGCCAGAGGTTTACGAAAGCTTAGACACCTTGTGGTGCACATGTAAAGAATGGCCGACTTTGTCTCATTCGGAGCCCGATGCACACGAGAAACACGCCTTTTATTTGGTGGGTAGTTTGAGGTCTTGAGGGTTTGGGTTTTGGATTTTGGTTTTGGTGTTTGTGTGTGGGTATTGGGGTCGACTTTCAATGCCTCCGCCGGCTTGATTGATTGAGAGCAGTTCAAGGCACTCTCCCTTGGCAGTGTGTAGCGCCGCTCGCCATCGTGCACGCCGGTGCATTCCCGCCCGACAACCCTCCACCCTCCCCAGAAGGACTGCCCGAAGTTGAAGAACTGATGATTGCTTTGACTTAGTACACTTTTGGGGATAATATTACCCACTATAAAACTAAAAGTGTACACTTTTGGGGGCTTAAGGACTCAGCAACTAAGTTGACCAGGCTCCATTGACAAGCCCGGAGCTGCTCAGCGAGCAGCTCAAGCCCCCCGGATGACAACTTACCCGCAGCACAGGTTTATGGGGAATTAGGTGCCGCCTACGCCGGTAATGGTTACCTTCCAGTGCTTGGGGCTTGGGTCGTAACAAGAGTGTTGAGGTAAAGATCCATCCTCAAACCCAGGACTACAATGCCTCCCCTGGTTTCGGCAGTACTAGCATCCACATTTCAACAACTACGAGATGTTGGTTGGTTGCCCAGGGGGCTGCACCAATTAGTTTCGTCACTTGTGGGGTCCTCATCCTACTCGGGTCAGGGAGAGGGAGGGGCTGTAAATTTGTGCAGGGATTAGGGTACTGCCCAGGGCTCCGCGTTGCTTGACAAGGTGTTGAGACAGTATAGAGCGTTTGAGCCCCTTCACTGAAATGGTGATGTACGTCTGATTGACTTGACTTGCTCCCTAAACCATGAACCCTCAACCTTGCAACCCTTGACCATTAGTGTCAGTACTACCACTGACACCTTTAGTATAAGTAGCATTGTTGACAAACCTCGTATTACTGTTATCGTCGTTACCGTTAGTACTACGTACTAGGTACTAAACGACGCACTGTGTACTATGTACTATGTAGTACGTACGACGGATACTACTACTGCTTGGGGTGTCGGGGGACTTAGTAAGTAGTTAGTAAGTAGACTTATAAGTACCCTAAAAAGGACCCTATAATTGGGGTCATGATACTTATAAGTCCCTAAAATAACCAGTTACTAAGTCCCCCGACCCTCCAAGTGCTCTAAACCCTAAACCCTATACCCTTATAGAATCCCTATAGATCCCTTTAAAGGAACCCTAAACTACGACTACTGCTGCCACGAGTCTTCGGAGGCTCCGAATCCGAAGCATCCCGGTGCCATCCAGCAGCCCGCGCTACCAGCAGTTCAAAGAGTCGGGGCTCCCGGCGGACTTTGGGGCCCGGCCTACGCACAACTCTTTGCGTTCGTAACTTTTCGGAACCCTAAACCCTAAACCCTAAACCCGATATAAGGGTTCAGCATTATGTTTTTGGGCATGGTCGTTTGCCGAAAGCTTCTCGACCAGCAGTCGAACGTTCTTCGCCGGCAGGGCAGCACGCCGCACGGTCAGCATGTTTCTCAGCACTTTAGGCAACGGGCATCGAGCAGACATTTTGTGGAGCAAGTCATCCAACCATCTACCTCGTCTTTCCATAATGCCTGTGACCGACGTATGCTTCTGTCTCTATGTGGCATCCAAGTAAGTACGCCTGCGCGAATGTACGCATGTGTTTGCTTTGCATTTGTGCACTATGTGTGCAGGTCTGCCTGCGTGCGTATATATATATATATATATATAGATATACATATACAATATATGTGTGTGTATGTATGAATGTTTGTATGTATGTATGTATGTATGTATGTATGTGTGTATATATATATATATATATGTATGTACAAAAGTGTTTATATGTATATGTATGTGTATATATATATATATATATATATATATATATATATATATCATAGGTTTTTACATGTACAGAAGCATCTGTATGTATGTTAGGTTAGACATAACTGCATAATGTGCATATGTGTGTGCATGCATATACCTGTATAATATGTGTATATATAATATATATACACACATGCATATTGCGTTTGTTGTGTTTATGATCTTTTTATGTTTATGTGTTTCCATGTTTATGTGGATGTGCATGTGTATATGTGTGTACATAGACTGTACAGATACATACATACATACATATACACATACGCACGTAGGCACATATACAGATTAACGGTCAGTACATGTTTGAGTGGATGGACGGAAGGAGAGACCAAAGCAGACAGGGATGTATCCAGTGCTGCACACCAGAAACTCTGAATGTTACGAACCTGAGCCCGGAAAGCAAACCCCAATATCACGCCGATGCCGTGATTCCTAGTCCGAATTCCAAAACGTCTTGAACCTCTCAGCCGTACCGCGCAAACCCTGCCCCTGTGCCTGATAAGCGCCCGTGTCTGCAGGTACTACACTCGTGAGCATGACCTCCAGCTCCAAGAATACAAGGCTCCTCAGGGTTTCGCTAAAAGCAACGGGTTAAGGTCCTGAAGCTGTACAGTCATGGACCTTGATTCTCAGGCTCAGTTCAAGCTTTCAACATTCGAAGGGGCTCAGGGTGCGGCCCATTGGGTCGCTTTGTGGCGGTTGCGATCAGCATTGCTTGGATTGCTTTGGTGGCTTCGCATGATGCTTGGGAGCATGACCATTACACTCGTTCTCTGTCATGTTCAGAACTGTCAAGATCGAACAGGTACCGTGTCTCGGGTATGATTGTTTTCTTGCTGCGAGGGCACCCACAAAGAAGCGATGTGTACAGTGTACATCACGATATAGTGGCCTGAAGAGGGAACAGCAACAGGCACATTTTCGTGATGTCATTCAGACCACTCAACATGGTACTTATACTGGCACAAACTACGCCTTCAGATGTTTGCAGGCTGAAGGCAGTTCGTCGGATTCGGGAGTTTCGTCCTCGGTACGAGTCTAGTCCAGCCAGCATGTACACATAATGAAACTTCTTTTGGATATCCATGTTTCAGCTTGCTTGCTTGCTTTCCTGGTTATTCGTTGGGTGACTTGCATGTAACATGAAGATGTACACACGCGAAGTGGGCTTGGTTAGTCCATACTGAGACTGACTAAATCTATGTATGTCTTGTCCATCTCATACACAACATCGTCAAGCAGTCTCACAAGGGACCTTGCAATCCTGTTTTCGGATTCCGTTGCTTGCTTCGTCTTATGTGTTTTGGCCAAGCAGCTAGCACATGCGAAGCAGCGGCAACCAGCCAGACATGCACAGTTTGAAACCCCAATCCCTAAAACCTTAGAAGCCTGACACCCAAATAAAGCCCTAAGCCCTAAACCCCTAAAGCCCTAAAAGCCTAAAGCCCCAAACCCTAGAACCCCTAAAGCCCTAAACCCCTAAGACCCTAAACCCCTAAACCCTATCAACCCCTAAACCCCTAAACATAATATACCTAACCCTAAGCCGGCCCGGGCAGGCAGCTCACGCTAAGTGGCAGCAGAGCACTGCCGCCTTCAACTGGCGTGCGTTCGCACAGGGCCTTGGAGCCCCCCGGTTTAAGGTTCAGGGCTTATAGGCATTGTAGGTTTCTAGGGTTTTACAGGCTTTAAGGTTTAGGGCTTTGAGGTTTACGGTGATTACAGGATTTTGCAGGGTTTTTGTGTGTGGGGTTGATAGGGTTTGTAGGGTTTGCAGCGTTTCAGGTTTAGGGCTTCGAGCTTAGGGGCGGGATGCTGGGGTATCGCAGGTGCTAATTCATGATTCTGATGCTGCTGCCGCACCGGTACACTGCCTCCCCTCCTCTGCTACTAAAGCTGCTGCTACTGCTACTACTACTACTACTACTACTACTACTACTACTACTACTACTATTACTACTACTACTACTACTACTACTACTACTACTACTACTACTACTACTACTACTACTACTACTACTACTACTACTACTACTACTACTACTACTACTACTACTACTACTACTACTACTACTACTACTACTACTACTACTACTACTACTACTACTACTACTACTACTACTACTACTACTACTACTACTACTACTACTACTACTACTACTACTACTACTACTACTACTACTACTACTACTACTACTACTACTACTACTATTACTCCTACTACTACTACTACTCCTCCTCCTGCTGCTGCTACTGTAGTTTTCCGGCGGTGGCCGAGGCACCGCCGACATGTTGGTTGGTCGTTGATCGTATCATTAACTTTGCTCTTTCCCTAGTTAGTCATAGTCTTATTTTCATGAATTCAGTTTTTGCGTTAGGCAATTCCTGACGTGATCTTTGCGAGAGCTTGCTACAGTCACAGTGTGCAGTGGAGACTTGGGCATTGGGTAGCATTCACGTTCCTGGCGTGCCTGCCCTGATTCCTGGTAGCCCCCGGCTACGGGTTGGCGTTCAAGTGTTTGTCGTTTTGGGTTTGGGGTCTACTAAGCATTAGGCTTGCTAAATGGTGAAGACCTTCACTAAGGTTGGTGTGCTCATCCTCTGCGGCGCGCTGGCCGTGCTGGAATACCACTACGGTGCCCCAGCTTTTGTTGATGTGGCTGTCTGCTTTGGTTGGACGTGCGGTTCTCAAATTGTTCGTTGTGAGCGAGGCAGTTTTGTGTGTCGTGATGGATCAAGCTAGATATTTGGACAAAGATGATTCCTTCTCCCGGCTGCTGCTGCTTCTGCTGCTGTGGCCACTGCTTGCTTTCAGCTGTTTAAGGTTCAGTGTTTGGTGGTGTAGGGGTCTAGGGCCTCTGCCCAACATCGCACGGTAGTGCAGTATTCAAGCCGAACCGGCGAATTCAGTGAAATTCAGTGTCCATGGACGTGCATCACGGGTTTCACCCATCTAAAACTTACCCTACCTGGACCCTAAGGAACCTACCTTTTCAGGGTTCCTTATTATGATTTCCTTATGTAAGTCCTTAAAAAGGTAGGTTCCTTAGGGTCGAGGTAAGGCCTAAACCCCATCGCATGCAGGCGCCATCTCCTATTGGATGGAGGCTGGGGACTGGGGACATCTGGGGATTGACGCTAAAGATACCACAATGTGGACAGCTTCAGGAGAATCATATAGGGGCTTTAACAATTCGAATAGGGTTCCTTTAAGGGATCTATAAGAGCCATCGGGAATGGCAGTTTCTTATGTTGCTGTAGGAGCAGGGCGCAGGGCCTCGTTGTGCTTTCGGACAAGCATTTCGAGAAGCATGTATCGCGCCGTATGCCGGAAATCAGGTTCCAGAGGCACTCAATGCGAGTTTTTGCTGCTTGGTTGAGCCCAAGTCCCAAGCGCTATAGTGCCTCTTCACCGGAATTCCTTTGTTTCGGATGACCTTCTTGAGAAAGAAGCCAGAAGCCCGAAACCTTGCTTGCATCCTGCATCCTCAATAGCTCGAGACTCCTGGCCCACAGGCCTTGACAGTCAACGGTTTAGGGTTTAGCTTTCGGGCTGCATAGACCGCATAGAGCTCGGGATGGGAGATCTAACGGTTAGGGCGTCGCAGGCTAATGCTAAGGGCGCAGGGCTTTGAGATCAAGGTTTCAGGTTTCAGGACAAAGCTTCCTAAGCCCTCAAACCCAACACCCTCAACCCCTAAACCCTAAACCCTAAGCCAAACAAAAGCCTCACTCCGAAGGTTGCCGAAGAGATCTGGTCCGACGTCCAGCAAAAGCGCCAGAAACGGCTGCAGCTGGCAGACTCGGCGAAGATGGAGCGACTTTTGCAGGCCCGGAGACTGATAATGCTAGCATAGAAGTCTGGCCGAAATTTCTCCTCCGAAAACCCCTAAACCCCTAAACCCTAAGCCCCCAAACCCCTAATTCCTAAACCCCTAAACCCTATAAACCCCTAAACTCTAAACCCCTAAACCCCTGAACCCCTAAACCCCTAAGCCCTACACCCCTAAGCCCCACACCCCTGAACCCTAAAACGGACTCCAGGAGATTGGAGAAGGAGCCGAAGATGCTAACGGCAGCGACCCGGAAAGCGTTAGAGGGCATTAGTTTACGGAGGGTTTAGGGCTTAGGGTTTATGGGGTTAATAGGGTTTAGGGTTTAGGGGTTTAGGGTTTAGGGGTTTAGGGTTTAGGGCTGAGGGTTTAGGGGGTTAGGGGTTCCGGGTTTTAGTTTAAAGAGGGCTTTTCGGGTTTATGGTGGATACCCTAAGACCCCAAAGTAGTTCCTTTCTGGGGTTCATACTTAGAATCCTATAATGGTATCCCCAAAAAGGAACTACAATGCAGCCTCGGGGTATAGTTATATAGTTCAGGCTAAGGGCATTGAGTTTAGGGTGCAAGGCTTAGGGTTAATGGCATAGAAACAGTGCAGGGTTCAGGGGGCAGGGTGCAGGGTACAGGGTACGGCCAACGGTTTAGGGTTTAGGGTCCCATAGTTTAGGGTTTAGGACAATGGAAGTTCGTATTGGGACTGGCGGGGTTCTATGTGGGCCCAACGAAGCTTCGGTAAGCATGCGGGTATGTGTCGTGGTTTGGGGCATGGACATCGGAATTGGGGCATCAACCCGACACCTCCCTACACACCCCACACGAATTCCTAACCCCAAAAATTCAACGAAGCCTTGGATCTTAAACTTCCCAGGCCTACACCCCAAATATTGACTCAGCCCTTAACAGAAACCTATACCCTAGTCTCTCACAGAAGCCCCGAACCCTGTCAAGCCCCGCCGAAGTTCATGCGAAAACGCAGAGCTATCAACGTTTAAAGCCTTGAGCCCTCGAAAATATGCCCGGATTTCAAAAAAAGGGCAAACCCTACACCCAGAACCTTGACCCGAAGAAGCCATGTTAATAAACCCTAGGCCCTAAGCCATCTAAACCTGAGGGGCCCTGGATTCCCAACCCCCCCCCCCCCCGCTCCACTCCCCTCGCGTAGGCAAAGGAGGCCCCTCGAAGCGCCGGAAGTCGGAAGGCGAATCGCGGCAGCCGGGGCCTCTGGGCCTCTGCGTGGAGGAGTTTGTTGCAGGTTTGTATGGGTTCATGGGTTTAGGGTTCGGCGGTATGAGGGTTGAGGATGCGTGTTCCAGGATTTTATGGGGCTTTGATTGGGCAGGTTGCTCCTGGTTTCTAGGTTCTAGGTGTTTTGTCCGGTGTTTCTGGTGTTGCTGTTGTGGTTTGTGGAATGCAAGGTTTTCTTTCCATCGGGGTTGTGGTTGTTTATAAGATATACTCTGGCAGACGGGTTTGTGCAGGTTTACAGTCCCAGTACTGGGCTTGAGTGGCTTGCAGGCTCAGGGGCTTCAGGGATTTATGACCTAACATGGGCTTTAGTGAAGATGTCGCTGTGCTCTGGCCTCCGAAACCTCGAACCACAACGGCAGATCCTCTTCTCCACGCCGAGCATGCCTAAATGGGGGATTTCCGAAACTAGGGGACCCTAATATACTACCCCAAACAGTAGGATCTTTATTACAAGGATCCTAAATGAATGCATCTCTTCGTGTGCGGCATCAGTGACAGGGCTGTGGGGTGGGAACTTGGAGGGTCGGGGGACTTAGTAAGTAGTTAGTAAGTAGACTTATAAGTACCCTACAAGGGACCCTAGTTGGGGTTATGGTACTTATAAGTCCCTAAAATAACCAGTTACTAAGTCCCCCGACCCCCCAAGAAGAGTCCGGTTGAAACTCGGTGCCAGGCGTGTGAAATCTCCTGCAGCCTCCGAGACAAAGGCAACCTGACGTGTAATTTCAAGCGGTTGAGAGTTGAAGGTGCCAGGGCTGCGAGGTCGGGGTTTAGGGGTTTAGGGTGGTTTCGGAATTTCGGGTTCAGGATGGACTTCTTTTAGACGCCCTGCGGTGCTTTGATGTTAGTTCTTGCAGACGTCGCTTTGATCATGCGGGTTGGAGAGGCCTAAGGTTTTGAGAACAGGAGGAGTCGAAGAAATGAGCCTCAGCGCTTGTCCTCAGTATTGTACTTCTACAGGGAACTCCAGAAAGTTGGAATATGGTTTCAGGGTAGGATACCTTATAATTTACCATAGAAGGGTTAGGAGAATCATATTCCAACTTTCTGGCTTTTACTGTACTGGCACTGGCTATTGACAGCCACGGTCCCGAAAACAGCCGAAAGGATGATTTGCCTGATACATCTACCCATAGGCTCCATACTTGTTGTAGTTTGTTGTGGGGTCAATATTTACCTAAAAAGGTCAACAGCTTAAACCCCAAACACCCCCAAGATCCCTCACTCCGAGTCTTTAGCCAACGATTTCTGTATGTGCCAAACTCTAAAGCCCGATACCCTTTCTACTTGGGGGGTCGGGGGACTTAGTAAGTAGTTAGTAAGTAGACTTATAAGTACCCTAAAGGGACCCTAATTGGGGTTGTTATGGTACTTATAAGTCCCTAAAATAACCAGTTACTAAGTCCCTCGACCCTCCAAGTAATCCCTAAACCCTGAGCCGCCACAGATGTTGTTTCCGCTAGGCCGCCACGGTGACACCATCCCAGCCGGTGCCTGTATCGAGCGTGCCGACAGTGCCCAAAGAGGAGAAGCTGCAGTTCTCGTTTTTATGGTTTAATCAGGGGTCTTGGGGGTCTTGGGGCACATGGGTGAGTTTCCGAAAATAGGGGTACCTTATTTAGGTGGCGGTATTTTTTGCTTATGTTTTTTTTTTTCAGGTTTTTTCCTTATGTTTTTCCGTTTTCCTCGTGGCAAGCAAGCAAGCCAGCAAGCAAGCAAGCCAGCGAGCAAGCAAGCCAGCGAGCAAGCAAGCACGCCCGATACCCCTACCTACCCCTACCCCTAGCCAAACAAGGGAAACGGAAAAAAACTAAGAAAAAACAACGAAAAAATAAGGAACAAAAACCACGCCCCCTTATTTAGGGGTCCTTATAATAAGGATCCTACTATTTAGGGTGCTATATTATGGTTGGGGGTAGGGGTGTAGGGGTTTAGGGCTTAGGGGTCAAGGGTTTGGCCTTGATTTCGATTATAGAGTCTTGAACAGGTAGTAATTAATGTTCGAAAACATTGGCATCGCGAGCATGTCGCGGCACGTTCTGTATCAGTGACACTTGAATGGATAAATCCTGCATATCGCGTCAAATCTCATAGGCTGGCTGCCTCAGAGCAGGTTCTGTTGTTCTTTACGGCGGCAAAGTTGTATCACATTGCTTCCTTAGTGATTTGGCATTCCTAGAGCCTCCATCTACCCTCTATTAGACCCTTAATGCCCATTGTTTGGGTCCAAAAACCCCTATTTGAGGGCATAAGGAGGGTCCTGGTTCTTGCGAGTTTTTCGAGGCCATGCCCCTAAACCCTGTCCTCCAAACCGAGCCTCGGTAGTCCTAATCCCATAAGACCCTACCCAAAGGCCCCCAAAGTAGTTCCTTGTTGGGATTACCTCAAAAGAAGGATTGTAAATATGAACCCCGAAAGGGAACTACTTTGGGGCCTATGGGTAAAGCCGGTAAAGCTCAACATCCCGTGACATGAAGGACGCTCCGAAGGCCACTAGCACTCCGACAGGCCGGCACCCGGAGATTAATATGTATGTATGTCTGTATTTGTGTACGTACGTATGTATGTATATGTGTGCATTCAATTGTATACATATTCATGTGCAGATATAGACATCATACCAAACCGTATCATCACATGTCGTATCGTACCATATCATGTACGTATGTTTAGGTGCACAAGCTGTTGTGTATGCACATATATGCATATTTTTGTGTATGTCTCTGCCTTTTTTGTATACAGACATCTACGCACCCATACACACACGATGTGTGTACTTATCTATATATATATATGTATGTATGTATATATATATATATACATATATTTATACATGCACGCATACACACAGCTACGATACACATGTACAATCATGTACACGTCCATGCATGCCGTACTCACATGGCTCCTTGCTATGAATCAAGGCTTTCATAATTCTTCAGGGGCCATGAGTCATCGTAACTTCCTGAAGGCCCTCAGGTTCCGAGTTCTGTTAGCGGTAGCACTTAGTGTGATATGTGATTTATTTGTTCCTTGGATTTCCCTTCAATGCTTGCCCAGAAAGGGTGGGCTGCAATACGCGCCCAGTGCATGTTCGGATTTTGCAGCAGGGAACATAACCAGTGAGTCCAGTGAGTCTTTGCTAGTTGGTCTTCTGTGATATTCCCTCCGAATGTTTAGCGAGGTCACGGCACAGGAAAGGTCTGCGTACAGCCGTGCATACAGTATGTCCAAACATGGATGCATATGCGTGTGTAAAGCAAGTAAGTATATAACACATATATCTATATATACGTATATATATATATAGAGAGAGAGAGAGAGACAGAAAGACAAAAGTCTGCATGTCTACCTCGCGAGCTTATGTCACGAATCGCTGGATAGATAGGGATATATGTGCATGTATGAACGAATGGAATCGGAATCAATGCGCTGAATTTAATGTAGTCTATGGCATCAATCTACGAATGTTACACTGGTTGTTTGCATCTTTGCGCATACGGTTGTGCTTGCACTAAGGAAATTACCCAGCTACTTATCTACCCTTTTGCATGCAAGAGTCATGCATGAATGCATGCATGCAGCATATCTCTCTCTCTCTATATATATATACATGTATATATATATATATATATATATATATATATATCGTATATTATAGTATAACGGTTTGACGCACACGTACACGCACACGTACATACATGCGTACCCACACACAGGGACATACCTTCGTAGATTCGTATACCTGTGCAGGCAGGCCGACAAGCATACACAGACATACAGGCACCCATTGTATGTGTATGTAATGAACATAGGATAGAATGCACATATGCATGCGGATACATATGTATCTGCACATACGCATTTGTAATATGTATGTGCATATATCTACATACTTACACACGTCTATACGTAGACACATATAGGCAAATATACATATCTACATTTATACGTTTATACATATGAACGTGTAGAGGTATATGCATATGCAACTTTACTTGCATACGCCTATGTGTATCTATATGTCCATGTCTATGTCTGTGCCTGTGTGTATGTGCATTGTATATGTATATGTGCATGCGTGTATGTACTGTACGTATGTACACATGTATAGATATGTGTGTGCTCGTAGCAACAAGATGACAGTACTGTTGCATGCGTCTCCACCGTGAGCTGTTTCTTTCCCAAGTTGCGCATACCAGCGCGCACACACACACACACACACAGAGGGACCCTTCGGGGGAGGGGGGGGAGGGGGCCTTAACAGCCCTGATCAGGACTTGATAAGGGTCGAATAGGACACTTTAATGAAGTATAGTACCCCGAAGGGTCCCTACGACACATACACACACACACACACTTTCTTCGTCTAGTCGTGTACTACTTTGTGAGGCGCCCGATGCAACCTAAACCACAGGCATCAGCACATTTCAGCACCAACTGTCGATACCTGTTCAATACTACTTAGAAGCCAACGGTCTCTACATGTCCATGGCCACTTCTGAGTCTGTTCGAGAGCCCCTAAGGAATTTCTGACATGAACGCAGCAAAACCACACACCACACGCTCGCTCTCTCTCTCTCTCTCTCTCTCTCTCTCTCTCTCTCTCTCTCTCTCTTTCACACACACACACACACATACACACAGACTGGCAGGCAGGCAGACACATGCACACGTGAGGATGTGAGGACGTCGTCAGAGGTGCTAAGCTCGACATTTCCATAAGCCAAAAACCCAGTCTCTTCAGGCGTCGAGGCCACTACGCGTGAGGCAAAACCGACGCCACGCGGGCTTAAAGGGATCCTTTAAGGGATTTAGTTTTCCTTTAAAGGGGATTACAAGGGTTGTTTTGATTTGAGGGATCTTCCAATTCACTGTTGGCTGGATTTTGTCTGTAGCGGCCAGGAAACAAGGACTCTTTGATGTAGAGTTTGATAGTTTGATGTTTTGACACCCTGTGTACATGGGTAAGTTTGTCAGCTGCCAAGACTTAAGATCATCTCTGACTCTAACACTTCACACACGCTCTATGACAGGCCTTTACAATAAAAATATAATACTGTTATTTCTTGCATTCTGGTTTTAAGAATTATTCTTCAAAAATACAAGAGGCGCTCGGCACTTCCTAGTTCGCGGTTGTTTTCTGCCCACGCCGGAATCAAACATTCAGTTGACCTCTCCACACGCACCGTATTCGGATTTGCGGTTTGGTCCCGCAAGGGTCCTCGTGGAGCAAAGTCGGCATTACAAAGTCATCTTACCGCACTCCCCCATAAGTGCCTTTTTGGGGTCATAAGTTATTGTTGTGTAGCTACAGCTCCCTGGTCCTTCCTTTGTCCTCCCTCGTTTGTTTGATAAAGGCCCTTCCGGGCCTTCTCGAACACACCATGTCTTAGTGTGGTTTGTGGCCTCTCTACTGGCCTAAATCTTCTACCTTAACCCTAAACCCGAAGCTGTAGGAATCTTCTAAGCGCTAAGCGACTTCATACCGTTCCCAAGGCCTGCGGTTGCGACTGAGCAGAAATCGGACAACCCGACACTCTTGCAGGCGGCCCGGGATGTCGTACCTGGCCCCAAATAGCCTAACATAGGAGTCAGATTAAGAATCCTTGGGTCGAAACTAAAAAAAGGGTTTTCATAAAGAGCCGTAATGTTTTAGTGTTATTAGGCCGGTCTCTTATTTAGGTCCCTGCATTACCTTTGTGGGGTTGCTTATAATGCTTCAGGTTGAACTTATGATATGGGCCTAAGAAACTACCAATATTCTGTTGGGGTTTTATATGTTTAGTTCGAGTATAGGGCACACAGCTGGGATGATCAGAGCAGGGTTTGGGGGTCCAATAATATAGTTCTAACTATTGCAGGCAGGCTGGAAATGGTACCTGGACCCCAATTTTTTGGGGCTCCTTGTCATCATTTCTTTTCTAGAAGTCCTGAGAAATGTAGGTCTTATTGTTGACGGTTATGCTGGACTTTCAGGGTTTGGGCTCTCGGAGTTGCACGCACACAGTCCTAACCCCTGCACTCCGATGTCCAACTTCCTCGCACTTAATCTCAAAGGTCTATGACCCGTTTCTAGCTTACAGCCCCAGACTGCAAACCAGGGCTCCAGCGTGCCAAGCACTTTCGGAAGCACCGGGGCAGCACGCCTCCGTGAGCGGCTGCGCTGCAAAGTGCTTCTTGGTTCGTTTTAGCTTGAGGCTCCGGGTTCGATTCAGGATCGAAGCTGGACGGGGGGCTTTACCCTGCACAGGGCACATACCCATTGAGCTTGCCGGAATAGACTTAAAACTTAGTGGTGCTGCGGGCAGGGGGAGAGAAAAATCCGACATAGCAGTACAACTCTTCCCAAAGACGCGGCAGTACTACTACTACTACTACTACTACTACTACTACTACTACTACTACTGCTACTACTACTACTACTCCCTATACCTCCAATCCCTGCCTAAGCCGTGACAAGAGATTCTTGGATCTTGGGTGCCCCTAAGCTCTCATATCGGAGGCCTGAAAAGGTGGGATGAAGGTAGGTAGGATTAAGGATCCCTTATATAAGGACTCTTAGTTGGGGACATCCCACCTACCTTCATCCCACCTTTTTCGGCCTCCGAACATAGACAAGTACTGAGCTTCGGGCGCTTTCGGAAGCCGACGAGGGATGCATTCAGGATCGAGCACGGTTGTTTTGTATTAATTTATGTTCTACTATAATATTATGTTAAGATAGCATCTTATATCCGTGCTACACCATAAGTATATTCGACCATATACTATGCTATATTGCACTCAGGATCGAGCGCCATCGCCAGCAGGCAGAGCAGGCCACGACTCCATCTTCGCAGGACCGTTTGAGGCTTTATGGGGGCAGGAACTTATATAAGGGGTTTCAGGGTTTAGGGGGGCTTAGGGTTTAATTAGGGTATATGTATGATGCTGGGGTTTCAGGGTTTTAGGGCTCAGGGGGGGCTCAGGGTCCAGGGTATCTGTGTAATCCTGGGGTTTGTGGATTTTGGCCCAGCAATGCACGACATTCACGAGCCTTGGAATGGCAGGGGAGATTATGAGGAGTCAGGTAGCTGCAAGTTTTGCAAAAGGTAGTTTCGCTGCCTGTGAAGTAACCACAGTGGCAGCCATCTGACTGACTGTTAACCATCGTCGTAGCAGTCAGCGCTTCTGTGAGTTTGAACAACGTGTACCGGGCAACAACCATGGTGATGCTCAAATATAGCAGCCAGATGACGACAGCAGGAATATGTCGTAGCAGCACAAGAAGTTTTAGTTAAAGCACCTGGTGAGAACACTGCAAATGAATGCATTCTCGTAGGAGTATTGTGAACAGGACTTGTGTCATACTATCAACAGCAGTGCTTGTAGCAGACCTTCAGCGCTAGCACGACCAGCAGCAGCAGCAAGAGCAGAATCATTGCAGCACTTACAGCAACAGAGAAGCAGCTGCAGCAGCGCTGAGGACCAGGTCCAGCAGCATAGCAACAATGATGCTTGTCATCGTGGCCAGCGCCGCAGGAGAGCTCTGGTAATGGCCCGGATCCGGTGGAACCAGCACCGAAGAAGGAGCCGGGGCAAGTCTCAAGTCACTTGGGTTTCCTGTTTGTTCTTCGTGGTCAGGTTGGGGGTTCAATGCCATAGCTTTCCACTGGAGTCCGGTTTGGTACATGATATCGATGCGGCACACCCATGCAGAGATGGCTGCTGGTGTATGCACATGCCCAGATGCTATTGCAGCCATACCATGTCAAGGATCTCAAGAACCTGAGCGCACTAGCGAAAGCCTGTCCGCCGGACAGAACAACGGAAAACCCTATACCCGATGGCCCAAGCATTTCTCAATGAGATGAAACTCGAACCCTGAACCCGAAGATCTCGATTTCAGGAGAAGAAATCCAAGAACAAGAAGGCCCAGGCGAAGAAGGAGGAGGCTGTCGTCAAGAAAGAGCCCGAGGCACCCTCCCGTCTGTGAAGCGTCTTCCCTGTCCCCCATACTTTTAGACCACAACGAAGCTATGGAGGCTTAGAGAGTTCCGACATGGGCTTTAGGGCATATAGAGGGCTGCAACCCTGACAGCATCAAGCAGGCGAAGGCGCAGGCAAAGCCGGAGGAAACAGCGCCACCGGCTCCAGCCGCTCCACCGTCTCCTGCTCCAGAGACACCAGCAACCCCAGCACCAGCTCCAGCGAATGAGCCTTGGCTGCCTTTCTTACCCATGCTAATTCTGCTTTACCGGGCTATTTATGCATTCTGCTTGAAATGAAGCTGCACAGTGAGGGTGATCTACGCAAATCAGCATCCAGCTCTGAAGTCTCCCAGCTGGGAGGCAATCTGACTTAGAGGCTTCGTCGGAATGTAGGACTTCATAGAGTTGTGTCAGCACATTAAAAAGATTTGAGTCCGAAGCTTAACGCCCAATGGCTAAACTCTCAAACCACCAAACCCCAAACCTTATGCAGCCTTCACCCAGCACGCACAGGATGGGACCACTGTCGAGGCGCCTTCGGTTGAGCAACCTTCCGCTGCGGAGAAGGATGCTCCCGTCAAGGTTGAGCAGGCAAGACTTTCGCAAGTTTAGGGCCCTGGGTATGTAAGACTGTACGATAGTACTTAAATTTAAATTATATACCACGCTATACTATACTATATGCTGTGCTATGCTGCACTGCAGTCTCATCTAATGTAAATTGGGTTGGGGACATGACATGAGGTTGTTGATGCCGGACGCAAGTGTTTAAGGCTTATGATGGGTCAGATAATTGGAGCACCAGGGTTGTCTCATCTTCGAGGCATTGCGCACGTCAGCCGCCCTCATATCGACAGAAAGAAGCATAACGTAGAAGACGCTCCTGCAAGGAAGTCTGACGGAGACGGTGATGCTGGGAATTAGTGTTACCGTGATCTGGTCGTCGTCGTGGTGGTGGTGGGACGGAGTAATTTAGGATTAAGAGGAGGTGGTCGTGTGGTCGCCGTAGCCCTAGTCGTAGTCGTCGTAGTGGTGGCGGTAGTAGCTGTTGCCGTTGTTGCTGCGGTTGTTGTTGACATAGGAGTGAGTGTCCCGGTGCTAGTAGTAGTAGTAGTAGTAGTAGTAGTAGTAGTAGTAGTAGTAGCAGTAGTAGTAGTAGTAGTAGTAGTAGTAGTAGTAGTAGTAGTAGTAGTAGTAGTAGTAGTAGTAGTAGTACCGGGACTATAGTACCAGTCGTATTTGTACACGAATGTATTGGTACTTGCGACAGCATTCATGTTCGCTTGTTTCTGACCTTGAGCCTAACTGGGTTCAGGGTCCAGGTGCTGCGTTTTACCGTTACGGTGGCAGGCAACTTCGAAGAAGAGCAAGAACGCCAAGGCCAAGAAGGTGCCGATGCTTCGAATCGGCAGCGTGGGCAGGGCGGAGGATTTCGTGTTTCGGTTTTTAGGTTTGAGATACAACGAGTATGGCGTTAATGGTTTAGAGTCCAAGGTTTAGAGTTCGCGGCTACACGGGATTCAGCATGGAAGCTTCTGAAAATCAGGGCCCCAACAGTGTGGTCAAGGGTTTACGGTTACATTTTGCACACCCTAAGTAGACAAGACTTTTTGTAGGCGTTGGGGTTGGGGGGGTCCTTTCAGGGCTAGTTCTGCGCCGAGTCTCGTTGATCCAGCATTGATTTTTGGGGGTTTTCATGGCTCCGGATTCAGCCACAAAGCTGCATGACGGCACATTGCAGGGAGTGTTTTCGCCGTGTGAGGCCGAGACAAGACCCGCGGAGAACAACTCCCGCACCGCCAGCAAGGATCGGATAGGGTGTGGGTTTAGCATCTGTCTGTGGGACTTACGGGTAGTAGGTTGCAAATCAGAACAGCACAAGCGACATCACTGATAACGGTATTTGATAGTAACCCTGCACCGACATCCCCAAACCCTACCGGCCTTGTAGTATTTACGCAAAGCAACAGCAAGCGCAGGAAGCAGCTGTGAAGCCGCCCGCGGCACGCAAAGCTGACCCGGAGGTCGAGGTGCACGGGGGGGGGCGCGGGAGACGATTTCTGGGTCAGAACCTGAGACTAGACTAAACACGCCATCAGGAAACTGATAGATACGGACACACACCGTGCATACTCGTATGTACTCTATATACCAAGCACATGTAGGCAAAACTGTTACTGCATGAATTCCCGTCCCACAGTCCAGCAGTCTTGATATACGTCTCACGTCATCGCCCCGAACATTCAAACCCACACGCTTGTCTCAATCCTCAGCTTCAAGTTTGGCTCACAAGAGCAGTTTTAGGCTCTGGACCTTGTCAGCGGACGACGTGCATCGAGCTGTCCCTCCTTTCCTTTCAACACGCCCGTCCTAACAAGCAAAACGCCTGTCGACCAGGCATGCCAACATAGTGCATGTTGGGTTGAATGCAAGTCTGGTGCCTCGTAGCACCAAAACCTTTGACCTAAACGACCCTAAACCCGAAATCCCCCAAAATCCATAAAGGAGCCCTTCAACAATCTAAATCCAAAGCTGCTCCTTTCAACCCGCCTGGCCTTAATGATTAGAACAGGGTCTTGTGGCCCATGATAGTAGTATCATAATAAGGAGCCCCCCAAAAAGTATTGGTAATTACTTAGGCCCCCCAAACTCCGAAAGATCCCTTAACCCTGAACCCCACATCCCAAACCCTAAACCCTATAACCCTAAACCCTATAACCCTGAACCCTATAACCTGCACCTTAAAAAAAAAAAGAACCCTATAACCCGAAACCCTATAACCCTAAACCCTAAAGCCCAGAAAGATCCGAACAAAAACTTCCAAAGGCCGCGCTTCAGCGCCTGGCACGGCAGCCCCTGGCCAAGCCCTCCCTGCGCGGCCCAGAGCTCCTTCGGGAGGCCCCGTTACGCGCAGATCCCTATACCTTAAGGATTTAGGGGTTTAGGGATTTAGGGTTCTAGGGGCCTATACCTTAAGGGTATTAGGGGTTTAGGGTACAGGGTTTAGGGGCCTATACCTTAAGGGTTTAGGGGTTTAGGGTACAGGGTCTTGGGGGTTTAGGGTTTATAGGAAGGCTGTATGGCGATAATTTGTTCATTCGTTCAAACACCTGCCGAGCAAGAGGAGCGACAAGGTAACGAACCATACAGTTGTAATCGTCATTGCACTCAAGAAGACAACTCCTGTCAGCACCACAACCGCCAAAACCATTGACCGCGACAAGCACAAGCTTCGTCGATCTCGTTTGCGAGTTTCCGAAACTTAGGGGTACCTTTTTGGGGGTCCTTCCAATAAGGATCCTACTATGTGGGGTACTATATTAGGATCCCCCATTTTCGAAACTCCCATTTAGTTTGTTATTCAGCGTCACGCACCAACATCGTCTTGATCATAGTCATATTCTTGTTTTCATAATCTTCATCATCTTCATCATCAAGCAGTTTCAACTTCAGCATCACCATCATCACCGTATGCCTTCGCGCCATCATCATCATCATCATCGTCGTCATAGTCATCATCACCGTGCGCATTCTGATCATCATTGCCACCATATCCGTGTGTTCAGAATGTCCAACACCTGCAAGACCGTCAGTAGCTCGCCAATGCAGTGTGTCTGTGTATTGTATCCCATCTGGTCTCCATGATGAGCATGCAGCCATGTTCATTCATGGTCAGTCCTCTTAGCATGACAACATGACTTCCAAATCAGGAAGAGAATTCACACAATCACAGCTATTTGCCTGCTATCACATTTGACATACGGAGATCTTGAATCCTAGAAGAAGCCCTATGCACCTGAAGGTGCCCTCCTCTCTTCCCGGGCCCGAATAAAACCTCCCAAGCCGTCCTATGAGGAGCCCGAAGCCCAAAAGCACCCACAAGCCTTAAGCCCCCAATAACCCCTAGACCAGAAACGCCCTCAACCTTCAAAGCCGTAAACACCAACAAAAACTGAACCAGAAACACCCCAGCCCTAACTGAAAGCCCTGAACCCAAAAAGTGCTAAAGACTCCAAAACACAACTAAACACTCTGAACCAGGCAAAAAGGCACTAGACACTCAATAACCCGAGGCCCAGGAGTTGCTTTCGCGCTTGGAAGCAGAGGACCTCCTGAAGCAGCTCGAGACCGAGGAGGCTCGAGCTTACCCATACTTAAAGGGTCAGGGGACTTAGTAACTCGGGTGATATATTTAAGTACTGGTAACCCCAATTATGGTACTTATAACCTTACTTACTAAGTCCCATGATCCTCCAAGTAGGCCCCGTGGTAGTTCCTTTTTGGGAATACGTTGTAGGATTCTGAACATGAGCCCCCAAAAAGGAACTACTATGGGGCCTATGGGTAGACGTTGGATTAATAATAATGTAGGAACCTGATCAAGAAACCTTGGGCCTTTATCAGGGTGCCTTCCTTATATGAACCCTACTATTTTGGGAGTAGAGGCCCAGGGTTTCTTAATCAGGTTCCTACATTACCCAGCCTAGGCCCTTATTCCCTTTTTAGGGTCCAGGTTCCCTTACAACTCCCTTTATATAAACCAAAAAGGGCACCTTGTTTATTCCTAGCTTACTCTTGGGTCTAGGAATAATACAATGCTAGTCATACAAAAACTAATACAACAACACTAACGACAGTAAAGTGTAAGTTTGAAGCGCCCTAGGAACCCCCCATTAAGGGATCTACTTTTCGAATCCCCCCAAACCGGCGAGCCTTCAACGGCACTATCCGGCCATGGACTTAACAGAGCTGAGCCGCAACTCCTTACCCAAATCTTGCTACAGAGCCAAAGGCCCCAATTCGTCCGAAACCTTTAAATTTAAATGTGTACTTTGTATGTATATATATATACATATACATATACATATACATATACATATACATATACATATACATGTACATATATATATATATATATACATATTCTCAAATGTAAAATATATCTCAAGTTGCTTGTCGGCCTTTCGAAGCGACGTTGCCTTGCAGGAGCACGCGCGTCGTGCCGCAGGCCCGGGGGACCTTCCTGGTTTCGGGGAGCTCGGATTGTTATATTGCAATAATGTCTTGGGCACTGCCCCCCACTCGGAAACAGTTGGATAATATTCATAATATAGATATAGGTCCTTAGTAGTAGCGCTATTACAGACTGTTACTGTATGGGGGCCGTACCCAGTTAATGTCTTTAGGAAATAGGCTTAGGATTGTGGCGTTTGGGTTGCTGGCCAAGACTCATACTTGGTTCCGCTAGTGGGGAGTCTTGAAAGGCTTCCGAGGGTCTGCGGCACGCGGCCCCTTTTTAAATGCGACAGCTGCTGACTCGAAGAGGTTTGTGCTTGAGCCTTGCAGGTGTAGAGCTGAGATGGTTGTCGATGCACCTCCTACTGCCCTTCTAGAGTTCCTTACTACCAGCGTCATGTAGAATACAGCAATACGGCAACACTGTAATAGTACTAGTCCTGAATGTTCCTGATCATGACTAAAATTGCATACTCCGGAACCCTTCTTGCAACTGTGGAGGCGCCGAAATTTTCACTCCAGTTCGTAAAGACAAATGAGTCGTATTAGCATCCCCTTGTAGTCCGTTTAGAATAATTAGTTCAATATACTACAAAACCTTCCTAGTGCCCCTGTACCTGTGTTCTACTATCATATGTGCCGAAACCCAATGCCTATTCCTACGGCTGATGATAAAAAACATCCTGCATGACTCATAATAAGGAATATACCATAATTACCATAGCCTAGGGTCCTTAAGGTAATGCAGGCTTTTTATCATCAGCCTTAGTATTGTGGTCCCTAGCTTAGACGGAGTCCCCCATTCTTCGGCCAACAGCTCCACATAGATTCACCCCAACTCTTCCGATCGACAGCCTTCTTGGGGGTCGGGGGACTTAGTAAGGGCTCCTTTAAAGGGGATTGTAAGGGTTCCTTTAAAGGGCTCTATAAGGGTAGTATAGGGTTTAGGGGTCGGGGGACTTAGTAAGTAGTTAGTAAGTAGACGTATAAGTACCCTAAAAGGGACCCTCGTTGGGGTTATGGTACTTATAAGTCCCTAAAATAACCAGTTACTAAGTCCCCCGACTCTCCAAATTGTGCCTGTGGCCCTTGGACACCTACACACATCAAAATGCTTGGAGGCTCATTATAAGTAGAGTTATAATTAGGGTAGCTGTACTTATAACCCATATTAGGGGACTTATAACCCTACTTATAACTACTCATGAACCTCCAAGTGTGAGGCAAGAAGAAGGCCAAGAAGAACAAGGCTGCTGCAAGGGCCAAAGCCAGCGCGAAGCTGCTAGGCGGCAGCTGCTTCTGGCTTACCGTAAGGCTCAACATAGCCTTCCTTTAAAGGGATCTTTAGGGTTTCTCTAAGGGTATGGGGGGTTTGGGGCTACTTGGAGGTTCATGGGTAGAAAGTAGGGTTATATGTCCCCTAATATGGGTTATAAATATAGTTACCCTATTTAGAACCCTACTTATAACTACCCATGAACCTCCAAGTAAGGCTCAACATAGCCCAAAAGCCTCATATATAGTATGGTCTTTTTGCGCAAGAGCCTTAAACTTTAGCCTTAAACTATAAGTCCTTGGAGCCTCAGGGTTATGGCTCTGAACTCTGAACCCCAGTCTGCTGGGGTGTTGACCACCAGCACCAAGATGAGGAGAGCTGTTTGCCAGCTTTGCTGCTGTACAGGGGTAGTGTAGGAACCTGATTAAGAAACCCTGAGTCTTTATTAGGGTTCTTTATATATGAATCCTACTAGTTTGGGGTTATAGGCCCAGGGTTTCTTAATCAGGTTCCTACATTAACTACGGGGTTCAGAAGGGGGCAAGATGAGGCCGAAACTTAACGTTTCAAACTCACAAACCCTAAGCAGAAGCACCTTCTGCTGAATCTTCCGTTTCCCAAGACGGGCACATGCTTGCTTTCTTCTTTCTTCACTGCTCATCCTACCATATCCTACGACAACAGCAACTACGACAATAGCAACGAGAACGACGACGACGACGACGACTACTACTACTACTACTACTGCTACTACTGCTACTACTGCTACTGCTACTACTACTTCTTCTACTACTAGTATTTCTACTTTTCCTTGAGCTATACTCCTACCAATGCGTACCCAAACCATGAACCTCGAAGACCCTCAAGCCCGAGAATCTCCCAAGACAGTCTCTGGAACAAGTGTAGTAACATACCCATAAGCTCCATAGTAGTTCCTTTTGGGGTTCATGTTTACAATCCTATAAGGTATAATCCCCAAAATAAGCAATTCCTATGGAGCCCCTGGGTACTTCGATATCCTCAACTTTTAGCGCGAATTTCACGCAGAAACTACCCACAGGCCCCAAAGTAGTTCCCTTTCGGGGTTCAATTTTAGAATCCTATACGGCAAATCCAAAAAGGAACTGCTTTGGGGCCTATGGGTGAACCAGAGGAAGCCACTTGAAACAGCCGGAGCAATAAATTTCTCAACCTCAGGAAGGGCCAGAAGGGCGAAGCACCCGTGGAGGTGCTAAAGGCCACGCTTCCCGGCACAGAGGCCCGAGGAGGAGGGTTTAAGGAATATCTGGGAGAACCCTAAACCCTAAACCCTAAACCCGAAACCCTAAACCCTAAACCCTAAACCCAATCCAATCGGAGTGTCGGGCTTTTAGAACTTCCAGAGTCTCCAGAGCTCCACAGAGTGTGCCGCCTGCCTTATCTTGGGGTGCCTGCCCGGAGTGCCCACCGGAGTATCCCGCAAAAGTCTCCTTGGAGGGCCAGCCCACAAGCCATCCTGCAGAGTAATATGGGGGTTTCCGAAACTAGGGGGCACCTTGAATTGGGGTCCTTGTAATAAGGATCCTACTATTTAGGGTGCTATATTAGGGTCCCGTATTTTCGGAAACTCCCATATAGGGGCCTTCATAATTACGTACTACTTTGGGGGCTCCTTATTCTTAAGCACAGTATAATGGGCGCCCAAAGCCCCAATCTCGTATTCAAGGCCCCTATGTTGGAATTCTGGCTTTTCCAGGGCTGCTGTTCCG
Organism: Symbiodinium sp. CCMP2592; assembly: GCA_905221615.1. Taxonomy (NCBI): domain Eukaryota; class Dinophyceae; order Suessiales; family Symbiodiniaceae; genus Symbiodinium; species Symbiodinium sp. CCMP2592. The sequence continues at coordinate 306,854 of CAJNDT010000280.1, read as the reverse complement.
GGTGTGGGTTTTGTTCTCCTTCTGACGAGGACCAGACTTTTATCAGAGCCGCTGTTTTGTTGTCATGTATTTCACTCTTTTTAGGACTTCGGGCGCGAAACTATCGACCAGTGAGTGTGTGTGTGTGTGTGTGCGCTTCATGATTGCGGCGGTCTGTTTGGGCATTCATGTTTACGGTGTTTGTGGGAGTTCGAAGACGTTTGGTGCATGGATTCAGAATACGGGGTTTGGGGTTCAGGCTGGTGGCTGTGGTGGCTGAGTGCTCTCGGGCATTTGGCACATGCAATGCTCTGCTGTCGTCCCACTACTGTTCAGGACCCTTAGAGTTCAGGATGACTTCCCGATGCCGGCATCAAACCCGCCGAAGGCCGACGCTGAGGACGAGAACGTGGAGATCGAAGAAGAAGAAGAAGAGGCAGATAATTAAGTACATGCATATGCATATGCATATATATATATATATATATGAAAATAACACACTCTATGTACAATATGTATACACAATATGTGGCATCAAACAAAAACATTCACACAGATAAATAATCAAACACTCAAACAAACAAATAAACGAGTCCGTATATATGTACATATGTATATATGTATATATACATACACATGTACATATACATATACATATATACATATACACAGTATGCATATGCATATACATATACATATACATATACATATACATATACATATTGTTTATGTGTTACATATGTATAAATACATATGTGTATATGCATATAAATATATATGTATAAACACACAGTTTATGCATTTACAGGCCAAGCAAGGCAGAGGGATTGGGATGCATGGTGACGAGTCAGAAGAAAACCTTTCATGGCCGCTATGGTGCAGTCCAGTGTGTTACGCTCAACATGCTGCCAGATTCCCACAGCACGGTGCACAAGCATCCAACCCCTCAGCTGGTAAAGATGTCCAGCAGCAGCTCAGCTTTGAACTCCTAATCCCTAAATTAATGGAGTTTGTAAACATAAACAAGTTACGCCGAAAAAGCTTCGACCCCACTGATCATTCGGCTTCGAGAATCCGTATAAATGTTTGGGCGCGGGCGAGAAGACTCTGCTTGTAAGCAGGGAAATTAGAGCTGTAGGACTGTAGGAGAGGAAGCAGCTGCAATGCGAAGACGATCAGGACAACGATCTCGCAGGTGAGGTGACGATACTGAAGACCGTCAGAACCTGCATGAGGTCTACAGTGCTAGTAATCAACCGTCACCCTCACAAAAAGGAGCCCTGTGTGGCGCTACACTCTGAGACCTCACCCTGAACAGTGTGACTTAAATTCTACAACTAAGTCGGAGAGGTCGCTTCTGAGCCTTCTGTGATCAAGCTGGAGGAGGCTGACAAGAAGGAGTCTGAGGAGGACTGTGGCAGGGAACCAAAGGATTGTAACAAGCAACATCAAATCTGCAGTTTAAGGAACGAGAATAACAGGATCCCTAAGGGGGCTACTGTAGCAGGCGAAGGCGGGGTATGAGTTTCGCTGATTATGGCTTAACCTTCTGCTGCTGCTTCTCCTGCTCCTCCAGCCACCGCAGCGACTGCTGCTACTATGACGACCACCATGACAGGAGACTACTACCAATAGGTTATCATTATTATTCTTACTGCTACTACTACTACGAAGACGACTACTACGACACCTGCTCCTGCTGCTAACTGCTCCTACTCCGCCTCCTGCTCCATCCTCCTCCTCCTCCTCCTTCTCCTACCACTACCACTACCACTACCACTACTACTACTACTACTACTACTACTACTACTACTACTACCGCAACAATACAAGTGCAACTACTACTACTACTACTACTACTACTACTACTACTACTACTACTACTACTACTCCTGCTGCTGCTACTACTAATACTACCACTACTATTACGACGACTACTACTACTACTACTACTGCTAATACTGCTACTACTGCTACTACTGCTACTACTGCTACTACTGCTACTACTGCTACTACTGCTGCTACTGCTACTGCTACTACTACTACTACTACTACTACTACTACTACTACTACTGTAGTTCTACTACTACTACTACTACTACTACTACTACTACTACTACTACTACTACTACTACTACTACTACTACTACTACTACTACTACTACTACTGCTTTTGTTGCCGCTGTTTTTCAACAACAACAACAACAACAACAACAACAACAACAACAACAACAACAACAACAACAACAACAACAACAACAACAACAACACCACAGCCGTGGCTGAGGCCAACCAGAGAAATCATGCGATTCTGGATTGCAACATTAGAACCGCGAAGCAAGAGTTTCTGTATCATCAGCAATGAATGTCCCTGCATCGGAATGCCCTTAACCCTAAACCTGTTCTGCAGGAATCCACAGAGATGCACAGCTCCGACGGCCACGACACCCACAGCTCTTCCGCAGCTTCGGACGAGGAACGGTGTGCCAAGAACGCTCCGGCAGTCAGCATCGCGGAGGAGAGGGCAGCCGCATGGAGACTACTTTTTTTTTTGCAGGTCTCTCACTGGTTGAAATTACAGCGAGTTTGCTGACTTGGTCCTGTTGTGATATACTGCCCTAAGGCTCTTGAACCCTTGTAGTGATCCCAAACCCAAGCCCCCAAGCCGACTCGGGCAGACGTAAAAGTCACCTCAAAAGCCGAAGCCCTCCCCCAGAAAGTCCAAGACCCCCTTAGGAGCCTTAGGGTGTGTAGCGACATTCCGGCGCGTGATATCAGCAGGTGCGGCTGATGGTGGCTCCCATAATATCAAAACAAGTATGACGAACAAGTGGTGTTGTAGGAGCAGGTGGTGTAGTATTACAGAGCGTGGCATGATACTCCGGTTCGTTACGTTTGGACGAAGTTTTGGTCTCTCTGCTCCATGACGTGCGGTCCCAATACATCTAACTGCAGGCGATTTAACTCAGTTGCATCGTTTGGTAACCCATGAGGAAAACGTGGGAACACAGCTTTGCAGGTATCTCTGCGTATCTGTTGCTCCAGAGGTCTTTGATATGTGGAGTTGGTTTACCAAGCTTCGAAAGAAGAAGGCATCATCACCGACGAAGGGAAGTGAACCATCCTCACGGCGCAACCTGAGAAAGCCTCCACACGCCACACCCCGAAGCTCGCAACCCCGAACGCCGAGAACCTCAACTTCGTGCCTATGCCCCAAAAGCCTACACTCTGCTTTGTCGCAATGCTCGGCCTCTCACGCTCACCTCGCAAGACCATTCCTCAGCCATTGAGGCATTGGAATCATTGGAATCGCAGGATTGTTGCCGAATTACTTCTGAACCCAAAGGAGCGAGGCAAGCAGAAGAAGCTGGACCGGTTGCAGCGTACCGAGGCGACGCAGCCAGATTTCACCAAAATCGGCTTTTCCTCCGGCTAGCAAGCCGCACCGTTCCCAAAGGGTCCTAAGTACCTATCTGATGGAACTGTCTATCTATATATGTATGTATGTATCTATATGGATGAGAGATACTAGCCCAAACTATCATAGTACTTCCTACATTCTTATCGCCTCGAGGATTGCCCCGTCGGTCGGAGTTAGAGATAAGACTAACGGAGGTTCTTCCGTAGGCTTGTTCTCAATTTGACAGTAATGGTTACTGACGGCTGTGACTATAGTAGAACTTAGGTACGGCCCCCATACAGTAAGAGTCTATAATACTATTAAGGTCCTACTATATCTATATTATTAACATTATTCAACTATTACTGAGTGGGGACCGTACCTAAAGTAGAACTGGTCTGCAAGAATCCCCGGTTGGCTTCTTTTGCGCTGACAGGCCGTGCGCGAGGCCAAAGTGGAGGCAACCTCTGCATCCTCTGAGCACTCACGCTGCGCATGGGTAGTTCTCTAAATTAGGGTCCCCTTGTAGGGCTCCTTAAAGGGATCTATGAGGGTTTCTATAAGGTTACTATGAGGGTAGTTCGCTAGACTAGGCTCCTTTTTGAACGCAAAAGAAGGCGGCGCCCTGTAAAACAAAGGACCCTAATTTGGAGAACTAGCCACTTGCTGGCAGGACAATGAGTTGCACATTCCTCCTGTCCTGCCCCTGCTCCTAGTGCGACTTTCCACCGCCTACATACATGCAAGGTCCGAGAGCCTAAAGACGAGAACATTGTGTAGGTTGTAAAATCAACTCCCTGATACAGGCCACCACCGAGGAATCGTCGGCATCGGCTGATGCCTGCTTCAACGGTGCTCTCGCCGGCGCACAAATTTTAGTGACTTGGCAGAAGACATCAGTAAAGTTCACAGACGATTGTTGGTAGATGTCGGGAGTTGGCTGGGGATTTAGAGTGTCTGGTCGCTTGAGAAGATTGCGGATTCCATCACAGACGCGGGCTTGCTCAAAATGGAAGTCGCGACGCTAATGACTACCAATATCTATATAGTTATACCTTGGTTATCATCTACAGCAACGACAGCAACAGCATCAACATAAACAGCAGCAGCATTATCAATAATAACAAAAACATTCAAAGCCGCAGCCGCATCCAACAAACGACGGACAACAAACAACCCACAACGACCACACACCACTACGACCGCGACCACGACAACGACAACAACTGCGAAACCACGACAACCGCGACGACAACGACAACAACCACAACAACGACGACGACGACTACTACTACTATTGCTGCTACTAGTGCATTATCATCTTTCTATAATTTCACTATTACTTCATCTTCAGCTTCCTATCCTCCACCATTATGCAAGATTCTGCGCTGAGGACTTCTTGAGGAGTGGCAAGCCCGACAAGGACTCGGTGCTCAGTAACTCAAGGATGTCAGGCTCACTCAACACCTGTTTTCAGTCTCGGGAAGTCGCTCCCGAGTAGAACAATTGAGATTGGATTCAAGGATGTAGGAGGTTGAAGGTTTGCAGAGCTCACAAGTAAGAAACGGCTTTCCTGCTAGGAGACGCGTGCCGAGCCAAGCCGCAAGAACAAGAACAAGAATCGCCAGCACCACGGCGTGCGTTTGCGTTGTGGGATATTGTAGTTTCATGTCGGTTGAGGAACCCCGGTTACTGGGGCACTTCTGCAATTTAAACCGTGCCAAGACATGCCCTGAAACCCTGGAGCTGTGAAGCCTCAAGCCTTAGAGCTCCCGTCCTACTCACCTACAGCTTCGAACCCCAAAGCGCAAAAGCTGCATCCCGAGATTATCTCAACCTGATCTCTAAGCCTCACAGCACGCAAACCTTCCTAGAACAAGTCGCCCTAAAGCCTTAAGCGTCCCTACCCTAAGGCCCCAAAGTAGTTCCTTTTTGGGGTTCTTTTTCAGAATCCTAGAAGGCAATCCCAAAAAGGAACTACTTTGGGGCCTATGGGTAAGCCGTAACGCCGTCAGCTTTTCTCCCCCAAAAGCCCAGGCAGAAGGAGCCGGAAGCTCCTGTGCAAAGCAAGGTCCAGGCCAAGGCGAAGGCCGGTTTCAACTTTCTGACTACTACTAATGATCATTTCTTCTATTTCTACTACTACTACTACTACTACTACTACTACTACTACTACTACTGCTGCTACTACTACTACTACTACTGCTACTACTACTACTACTGCTACTACTACTACTACTACTACTGCTACTACTACTACTACTTCTACCACTACCACTACCACTACCACCATCACTGCCTCCACTACTCCGACTGCTACTGCTGCTACTGTTACTGCTTCTGCTACCACTGCTACTGCTCAACACTCCCGTGCCTACCCCTAAAAGTTGTGTTGATTGTAAGATTCCTGAAAACCAGAAGGATTCTTTTTTGGGGTGCAGGTTGTACTCTCAGGGTTTGCAGGAGGTTTTAACTTGTTCTTAAACTTGAATGTTCGCGGGCTTTGGTTCTACGGCTTCAGGATTTTACCGTCTTCGAGTTTAGGGTTGAGTGCAAGTCTTCGGGTGACGTTGTGTTGTGGGCGCCGTGGTGCTTGACTAGTGCTGCTCCTCACTTTCGGCTTCAAAACCTACTTATGGTCTCCATTGTAGTTCCTTGGTTTGGTTAACTAATTTCCATTACAGGATCTTAAGCCGGAGGCTTTAGGCAGACCCAATAGAGCCTTGAGCGGCAAGGCCACGCCAAAGCCTGTGGAGAAGGTCCAGCCAAAGGTGCCGGTCAAAGCAGAGACTGGGTCCTTGTTAAGGTGTCTAGGGTTTATTAGGGTTTAGGGTGCAGGGTTAAACTTAAGTTACCATGATAGGGTTCCAAAATGAATAACATGGTTTCCCAATTTTGGTGGCTTCAAGAACCCAGGAGACCAAAGCAAAGGCAGAAGAGAAGGAGAGTGGCTCCTCAGAGGACAGCAGGGAAAGTCAAGAATAACCCAAACTCTAAAGCCCTCACATCGTCAGACGTTTTCACGTTTCGGCTTGGGTAGCAGGAGGCCCGACCATAGGTGCATCTGAGCTTTCAAGACGTCCCTGTGCGGTAATTTCAACCCGAGCCTGCCTCACGTGACTGACCAGACTTGCAGGCATTCAAGCTCAAGCTTAAACCTCCAGAAAATGAGCACCCAAGGCCCCAGCTCAAAAAACAAACAACAGAGGTTTAGGGTTCAGGAAAAATGCCAAACCCAACCCCAAATAAACATAAATCAACGTCCTTGTAGGACTCCACGGAGATGCACAGCTCCGACGGTCAAGACTCCCACAGCAGCTCCTTCTCCGTCTCGGACGAGGAGAGTGGCAAAAGAGTCGAGGCAAGAATGTCGTGAACGATCCATCTATAGAGTTAAAGGTACGTAGGTGTCTGTGACTGTGTGCGTGCACGTGCTTTTGTGGCGGGTTTGGGTGCTTTGGGGCTCAGGATCTACCCTGGGGCTTCTAGGGCCAGGGCTCGGATGATAGCATTGCAATGCTGGAATCCGGGGCCCCAGGCTTTCGTAGTAGGTCGGGCTCGATAGCCTCGACCTCCCACCTCCAAAAATCGTGAACCCTCAGCTCGCATAGCCTTCAGTCTTTAGCCCCCTCAACCATCCCAACCCCAAAACCCGGAACCCAATGCTACAGTGCAACAAGCTCTTCGGCGATCGCTTGATGACTGCGCCTACGCGCGTTCCATACATCTTGCAACTGTACGGCAAAACAGTTGGCAACGCTTGGCACTCCCCAAAAAACACCCTAAACCGAAAACCCAGAAAAGGGCCGCTGCACCTTAAACAAAAAAAAACCTCGAAAATCCTGAACCAGACAGCCTTTCCAGAGCCCTTTTTGCCCTTCTCCCCAAAGCCCATTCTAGTGATTCTGGGTTGTGCTTTGGGATAATTTTTAATTTCCCTTATTTCCTTATAAAGGGAACCTATTCAGAAATAATTTTCAAAGGGTTTAAAGCACAACCCAGGATTTCAGCTCCAGCCCTGAGCCTGAAACCCCTCAGCCCGATAACCCCTATGTTGTTATAGCTATATGGGAGTTTCCGAAAACAGCGGTTCCTTATGTCGGGATCCTTATAATAAGGATCCTACTATTTAGGGTACTACATTGGGGTCCCCTATTTTCGGAAACTCCCATATTACAAGGGGCCCCAAAACCCTATTTCCTAAGGGTCCATGTACCCATATAGGGATACATGAGCCCCAAAGTACCCAAATAGGGACTACATTAAGGCCAATGTCTATATTGTATGAGTACATGGACCCTTACCAAAACCCCACGTAACCTCCCTTTTAAGGACTTATATAAAGAAATCATATTAGGGAACCCTGAAACAGGTAGGTTCCTTAGGGCCCAGGTAGGGATTCTAATTATTGTAAGGCTCCTTACAGTTTTGCAGTGCCCTTGCTCCGTCGAAGGCCCTCTGAGCCTCCAAGGATCACCTTACGGGTCCATGTGCTCATATGGGAGTTTCGGAAAATTCGGGGTACCTTATTTTGGGGGTGCTATTAATAAGGATCCTATTATTTAGGGTACTATATTAGGGCCCCCTATTTTCGGAAACTCCCATATAGCATGTAGGTACATTGGTCACAAAGTATACACTATTTGGGTACATGGACCCTTAGAATCAGGCTGCCGCGCCGGTGTGGAACGACCCGTCGTTCAACGGTGCGCTCGCTGGAGCCCAGATTTTGGTGACTTGGCTCGCTTGGGGTTCAGGGTATGGGGGAGAAAGGGGTTTAGGGTTCAGGAGGGTATCTTGGGGATGACGGGGTTTAGGGTTTCGGGTTCAGGGTAGTGGGGGCTCAGGGTCTCTTTTCCGTGAGGGTTTGCTAGGGCGTTAGGTTATTGCCTTGCAGAAAAGCCAGAAACTGGACCACGAGCTTCAACCCTAAATCGTGTGGTTCCATGACAGGTCCGAACTATATAGACTTCACGCCCCGCAACACCCAAAGCCTTCAACCCTGAACCATTTTGGCCCAGGACTTCCTTCGAAGTGGCCCTTCACGAAAGGACCAGAGCTCTACTGCGCCAGAGAGTATGAGGGTTTATGAGGTGTAGGAGTGTGTCGGATGAGTTTCGCCATTGTAGTTGAGGAATTTACGAAAGCCTTGCGGCTGCAGGGTTTAATAGCCTGGACAGAAGGTGGTTGGCAGTCATACGGCTAGAGGAGCACATGTGCTTTGGGCTTTTGGGCTCTGAATGCACCGGGTCTTCGTTAACTTAGGCTTGGAGGTGAGTTTGATCTGATTTTGGTTTTGAGTTCAGTGAGGCCGTAAGGGTTCCTGAACATGGGTAGAAATTTATCTGGAACCAAAGAAGCACCCACGCATAAACGTGTGGGTGGGATATCCTAGCCTTATTAGCTTACTTCAATGGGGACCTTGTGAGTTCTGGTTTAAGTTCCCTAGGTTAGACGAGATTTTCACACGGGCTTGGGGTTCAAGGTCTTTTCTTGTTGGACTCTTGACCATAAGGCGACTCTATGACATACTTTGTAGTTCGTCTTCTTAGTAGTAGAGTAGGTAACCTTTAACCTTTCTGGGGTACTATTATCCCGTAGATTAGCTTTAGTTCCCTCAGAATACTGGACAAAAATGAGAGTTTGGTTCCTTCAAGAAGACTATGCCCATCAATAGGGCTACTATTAAGGTATATATATATACATATATATATATAGATGGTTATATGCATATATACATATGTATGTATGTATGTATGCATGTATATATATATATATATATCTATATATGTTATATATATATATATATATACACATATATATATATATATATATATATATATGTATATATATATATATAATATACACATAGCACATATATACATACATACATATATATATATATATATATATATATTTATTTATTTATAGATAGATAGATAGATAGTACAACCCCCCCCCCCCCCCCCCCCTCCCCCGCGGCACCCAGGTTGTGTCCTGTTCAAGTCAGCCGCCTTGCCCCTAATCTGTGTTCGTGTTCCTTGGGCGTTGCGTTATATGTATATATATATATATACATACATCACAAAATGTCCAACTGTCACTACCCAGACTATGCCTATCCTGTTTGAAAGGAGCCGGACTCCGTTTGGAAGGGCAAAAGCAAAAGCTGGCCGCCCCATGTCCGGAAGTTCGCAGGGTCTGGGCTTCGAGGCTTCAGCACCCTAAATCCCTAAGCTCTACCTGTAGCCGGAAAGACCTACCTTTTTAGGGTTCCTTGTTATGGTTTCAAAAAAAACCTTAAAAAGGTAGGTCCTTTCGGCTACAGGTAAACCCTACAATGGTTCCTTTAAGGGATCCATCAAAGGTTTTGTTTAATTAAGATTTAGGAGTTCCAGCTGTGATAGATAGACTCTACGCTGTCACAAGAAGCCAAGCTGAGGATTCTCAAAGCTTGGCGATGAGCTTCAAGTGTCTTCAGGGTTTAGGTGTATTTACAGCTACACTCACTAAAGTCTACCCCTGACTCCAGGATGTCTTGCTAGAGTCCCGGATTCAACGTGCTGTGTCATGGCAAGTGTCCCCCAAGGTCTCAGTGTGCGATGTATCAGTCTCTAAAGCACTATACAGAAAGTACTGCTTGAGCATGCATGAAGACGCTAACCCTCGAACTACTCCCGCGATCCCTACGTAGGTAATGTGGACATGAACCGTTCATCATACTACTCAAACTGCCTGAGTATGATCCTGCATAGTGTAATTACCCCACACCCTTGTCCAACTTCCCCCGACAAGTTTTGTTACCTTTCAAGTGCCGTAATGTGGATTCTTTCGAAAGCATGACTATGACATGTCCACGCTGTGCAACACTTCGTGTCATCGACCGCTAGCAGACTTTCAACAACCCCCGGTGTAGGGATTGGAATTCGGCTCAGTGTAATATCCTTACAGCGGATACTAATGTGCCTATGCAATCTCAGCAGGTGAACAAACCCTAGGCCGTCCTAATTACACTCAAACTTTCCGTCATACAAGGCACACTTTCAGAAAACCCTGGCACCCTAAACCCCTAAACCCTAAACCGAGACTCTCAGTGCTTGTTCGGTCCAGGCGGTAACGAAGCCGAAGGTCCCACTTTGTAGGCCGAAGGTGCCACTGAAAACTGCCGCTGAGGCAACCCTGGGTTGTCCCTTCAAAGAAACGCCATGAAGCACAGACGTTCGTGACATGTATCTATAGAATCTGAGTCCTGGACAAACTCCTTCCTTGTAGTCAGGCCGTATAACTTTACAGGTGGATCCAATACGTCTTTCTCTGGCCTAGTGTTACCATGCAGTTGCATTGCTTTTGTGGGTTTGGGGCTTTTGGCTTTAAGGGTTCAGGGGTTTTGGGGCCTAGTTGAGTTTTGAATTTTACTTAACCCGGTCAAATTCTTAAACCCAAAATTCACCGAAACCCTGAACCAACCCCTAAACCCTGAGTTGTGTAGTTCTCTAAACTAGGGTCCCAAGATTGCACGGCGCCCTTATAAAAAGCGCTCGATCTGGGACCCTAATTTGAGGAACTACCCATTTGGGTTTCCGTAAACCCTGAACCCTTAAACCCTGAACCCCTAAACCCTGAACCCGCTAAACCCGGAACCCCTAAACCCTATAAACCCTGAAACCCTTCAGCCCTAAACCCTGAACCCTTCATCGAAACCCTAAACCCTGAACCCCTAAACCCTACTTGGAGGATCATGGGACTTAGTAAGTAAGGTTATAAGTTTCACAAATGAGGTTATAAGTATAGTTACCCTAATTATAACCCTAGTTCCTAAGTCCCATGAACCTTACCCTAAACCCTACACCCTACTTTGGGTGACCGAGGTGCCCTCCAGAGTCCGAGTCCAAAGAGGCCGAAAATGAGGCGGCGAGCTCCCTCAGAGCAGAGGCGCGCTTGGGGGGTTTTAGGGGTTTAGTTTAGGCGTTTAGGGGTTTCGGGGTTTAGGGCTAAGGGGTTTCAGGGTTTAGGGTTATTTAGGGTGTAGAGTTTAGGGATTGTTTTGCAGTGTTCACGGTTCGCCGGGGTGGGCTTCGAGAGTTTTGATATCAAGACAATTTGGGGTCTACACCAGGAGACCCAGTTTTCTGTAAGGTATCTTCGGCTTGGTGAGTTAGAGTTGTAAGGCTAGGGCGTAGGACCTTTGAATTTTCGGGCTCGAAGGCGTTTATGGGTTTAGGCATCTGTAGCGGTTGCATTGTCAGAGGCGGCTGAGCCTAAGCCGTACACTCTCGCATTGACACAGTGCGGTCAAATCCTTCGGGCGACAGTTTGGGTTCCCTACTTGGAGGGTCGGGGGACTTAGTAACTGGTTATTTTAGGGACTTATAAGTACCGTAACCCCAATTAGGGTCCCTTTTAGGATACTTATAAGTCTACTTACTAACTACTTACTAAGTCCCCCGACCCCCCAAGTAAGGAATTTACATGGGTTTTTGTGGAGATGAGGGTTTCACGGGGTCCAGGCTCTACGGGGTTTGGTTCAAGGTTTCCGCGGTTTCGGCTAAACCCTAAATCCTATAAGCCTTAAACCCTATTCTACTACTTAAGGCCCCCTAATTTTTGTATTCAACCCCAAAAGCCCTGAAAACCCTAAATCCTAAGCCTTAAACCCTGAACCCTAAACCCTAAACCTAGACCCTAAACCCTCCCTACTAAACCCTAAACCCGGAACCCTAAACTTTAAACCCTAAACTCTATCGCTTTCCAGGCTCCAGAGTTCGTGCCGGGTCAGTCCGTCGAGTCATCGAGCGAGGAGGGGATGTAGAGGGTTTAGGGTTCAGGGCATAGGTATCAGGGTTTAGGGTACTATCGAGGGGTCCACTTCGGGGTCCAAGCCTTGCTGCTCCGGGTGCCTAGGTTGTTTGTATATACGTACGTTGTTCTGTGAGGGGCTCCTAAACGGGTACTTTATGGCCAAAGCATACGATATCCTACTGTAGGCTCATGGAATCCTAGGCACTTGATGTTCAAACTCTGGTGTTTCGCTGGTTTAAGATAGAATCATGAGGACGCTTGGGGGGTAGGGGAGAGGGGGTTAGCGGCCTGAATACCCATAATAAGGACTTCATGAGGCCTATTTAAAGAAGATAGTCCCCTACCCCGCTCCCCCTACCCCCCTAAGGGTCCCTATGACAGAAGCTCATGGGGCCCCGCCAAACACCGAAGCTGCAACCCCAAACCAAGGGTGAAAGATAAGATCTCGCTGCCTGCGTAGGTTGTGGGGTAGCCAGGACCCACAGCCAGTCATGGTTATGCCAGACCAGCTTCCGCCGCTTGGTTTGGGATTAGGGGCATTGGTGAGTCAGTAGAACTTAATGAGTAGAATGGGCTCGGAGGTCTATTGTACTAGAAGTATAGGCGATAACCCGGCAGAGCATCACTAATTACGAGTATGATGTCGCCGCGCTACTGGCATTGCCAGCTAGGTCTTCATGTCACACGTCGGCTGCATGGTCATTGAATAGGCGGCCCTGGCAGTTCATTGGCGAAGAAGCCTTTATGCCATGGTTGACTCACTGTCTAGGATGCCCAGTAGTACCCTTATTCCCTTTTTGTAGTCCTAGGTTCCTTATAAAGTTACCCAATACCAAAAAGAGAGGCCTTGTTATTCTTAGGTTACTGGGTATCCTAGTTGTGCAAGTTGCAGCTCATGTAATCTGCTTCCGTTGGCTGCATATGATTACAGGGCTGGTCCTTCTCGTTTGGTCGATTCGCTGGTTGTAGTAGCAGTAGCGAGAAGAAGGAGGAGGAGGAGGAGGAGGAGGAGGAGGAGGAACCTCCGGATGGTATCGGTATCGTGGCGAACGGACGCGAATGCTGATTCACAGCATCACAGTAATCCCGGCATTAGCAGTAACAGTGCTGATAGCAGGATGAAGACCGGCATGAAGAGACTCTTCCTATGAGAAGCGGTCATCTTGATAGGTTCAGTTCAGTTGCATCAAGAGCTTCAATGACCGTCAGATGGGTTTTGGTAGTCCGCAATCAAAACTCGTATCAGCACGAGACATGGTAACAATACGCACGCACTCAGCACCAGCAGAAATCTTAGCAACAAGAGCAATATGTAGTATACCTGAACCCGAAACCTGCGAAAAGACGGGCTCAGGCCGGGCTGCCAAATCGTGATGGTGCCGGTGCAGATGCCCATGTTCGAGGTGACGGTTTAGGGTTTCGGGCTCAGGGCTTCGGGCATGTCCGAGGTGTAGAGTGTTTGGCCTTGGTTTTTCGGGGATTAGGGAACTTTAGGTGTAGACTGTATGCAGCCTTAAGACGGTATCTGTAGGGTGTGCGGGGTATGGATGTGGCCTTAGAGGAGTCTCAGGGTTCCGAGTCCAGGAATACTCCTTGAAGCCACAACCGGGCTTCTTCACAATCTTTAAGGTTTAGAGCCCAGTACATCAAGACCTCGGCTTGAATCGCGGATCGGAGCATTCGAGGGTTTGAGGTTCTTCCGGATGGCCTTAATAATTAGAATAGAGTTTTGGGGGCCATTAAACTATATATATATATATATATATATATATATATATATATATATATTACCCCCCCCAAATAGTATATATCGGTAATAATTGAGGCCCCTCTAGTACCGCTTCAGCGCTCGGGCTCCAGAGCCAGTTGAGGTCGTGCGCACAAGAAGTCGCCCCTCGGAACTCGAAGCAACACTCCGACACCATAAGGGGGCTTCCGTAAATTAGGGGTGCCGTACTTTGGGCCCTTATAATAAGGATCCTACTATTTAGGGTACTAGATTAGGGTCCCCTATTTTCGGAAATCCCCATAAACTCGTCCCAGAACTCGCAAGGCGATCTCCCCCAAGCTTAAGATTCTCAAAACCCTGGTCTGGGCACCAAACCAGGTGAACCATAGCGGCAGCGTGCGGATATATCGATATTGTCTGTCCCATGAGCTTCACTCGTCTATGTGTTCTCCTGCATGCTTCTTCTGTACTCTGCTGACCGTAATCAGCGCGTGTGGCTGTGTTAGTGGTCGACAGCAGCGATATAGATCATCACCGTCATCATCGGCATCATCATTACCATCATCATCAGCAGCAACAATGTCAATGTGTCATACTTTCGTAGATACATGCATAGAGCTATTTGATAGTCACACACACACACACACTGGGCAAGCAAGCATCACATATGCATCACTAGTCAGTGTTGCATCCTGTTTCGTAGATACACATTGTATTCGTTAACATGTGGAGTTTTTTAACTTCTGTTCCTGTATACCTTGGTATGATTTTCCGAGATCTGTCGTCCGCAGGCTATGGTTATGCCAATGCCAGCTGCTTCTGCTGGCAACTTGACCCAAGCTTCGGTGTCGTTTAGACCGTAGGGACTGGGTTAGTGGATTTCAATCTTGGGGCCTGTTAGGCTTTCCTAACTTATTGTTGAGGGTTTGATCTTATGGTCTGAGGGTTTAGAGCGAAGCACGGAAAGTTGACTCGCCACATGAGGGCGTCAACGCCGCCTACGTCCCCAAGCCGTAGGGTCCGCCTTTTCAAGCCCGAGGTGAGCCTTCCCTACTTCCTTAGGGGTTTGAAACTTATTATCATGGTGTTTGACTCTTAGGGTTACGATCGCCGGCTTGCAGTTTTTTCTGCTTTTTTTGACTCAGGGGGGTTCGAGCCTCCTTATATCCAGAGTCTCGGGTTTCCCAGGCTGCATGATGATGCCAATGAACATGGACATGATGCAGATGGAGCTGCCCGTTTGCACTTTTTGGGGCTTTTGCTAAGCTCTGTCACGGTTTACGAGATTAACTATAAACCTAAACACTGACTGACTGCTACCCGTTCCTGCTCAACAGAAGCTTGTCGCCCCTGTGCGGCATGACTAAAACTGAGCTAACTCCGAGAACACTTCTTGTGCGGATACTTCTCATGGACTGGCACTGCTTGTCGAGCTGTATGGGACTAGGCTTGTATTGCACCTCCTCTGCATCGGATAGCTGACATCTGAAACCCGAGCCAGACATTCCGGATGACACTACGTTTAAAGTCAACTGAGTACAAGCTGTACTCTGGACTCTGGATATGAAACTGTGTCAGACCATCTGCAAGAAGTGTTTTGAATATGTGTAGTTGGTAAGAACGATAACAGTATCAGCAACCGTTATCGCGGCACTAGTACTCGTAATGACGGCAGCAGCAGCAGCAACAGCAGCAGCAGCAGCAGCGCGGTAGCTGCTGCGGTAGCAGTAGCAGTGGCAGTAACGGTAGCAGTAGCAGAGGCACTAGCCGCAGCAGCAGCAGCACAGCGGCAGCAGCAGCAGCAGCTGCTGCGGTAGCAGCAGCATTGGCGGTAGCAGTGGCAGTAGCAGTAGCAGAAGCATTATCAGCAGGAGTTGCAGTAGCAGTAGGAGTAGTCGTAGTAGTAGCAGAAAGAAGCAGCGGCGGCAGCAGCAGCAGCAGCAGCACACGAGTAGGGGTAGCAGGCGCAGTAGTAGTCGTCGTCGTCGCGGAGGCGGAGGAGGAGTGTTATGATATGGGAATACGAGTGACAATGTCACTGGAAAGAAGCACTCATCACATCGAATGTAACCTTAGTGTCGTTTCGCAGGTCTCCAGCCGACTGGACACCGGCCGGAGAGGTGGTTCGTCAGTTCTTGAGGGGTTGTGCTTTTGGTTCACATGTTGCTGTCTAAGCAGCAGCCACAAGTTTTCTTGCGCATTGGGCTTGTGCTACTGCGGTTCTGGCATTTGGATATGCAATTACACTACATTCGGTGTTCGAGGCATGGTGTCTGGCATCCTGCATCTCTCAAAAAAATGAAGGGCATGTAGAAGAATTCCCAAGCTTAGCTTGCTGAAGGTAATGAGGCGCTTGTCCATCAGTGGCATCCTAGTTGGTTCAATCTCTTATACCTAGAACTCTCAGTGCGCTGCACAGGCCGAAGCAACCGCCTGCTGCCCTGATGTGGACAAAGCCGAAAAGGAGCAGGACACTTCGGAGAGTCCTGCTTAGGACTTAACAGAGTGTCACAGGGTTTATGAGGTACTGACGTAATAATTAGGTTCTTTGCCTACAATGACCAGTTGCATTGGTAGTTAGACCCTTTCGGTGGTATCAGAGTTAAGAAAAGTCGCATGTACAGTTCTTGCATGCTTCGCATGGAGCTTGCTTATTTTGGCTTGCTGTGCTGCACCTGACGCAGCAAGTGACAAGCCGAATGGATTCTGGGGCTTTGTGGAACACAGGATGCCAGTGCAACATGACCATGCTTACTCGAGTCCTTCGTTCAGTGTCGTTTCTTCTGAGCTTACTCCCCTGGTCCTGAGCCTCAATCCATCCCGTAGGCTTCGATTGTTTTCTTGAGAACAAGTTCTGGGTGAGTGGCTTGGTTCAGGTCGAGTGTGGCTGCACCGTAGAATTATCGTGACCCTTAGTTTTCAGGGCATGGGGTTTTGGATTAAGAGTCTGACCTTTGGGTTTCAGAGCATTAATCTGCCCATGACCCCCCGAACCTGGAACACACACCATAACCCTGAATTCCTGAACCCTAAAGCCCGAAACCCTAAACAGGGAAGCTGCAATAGCCCGACAAAGCCCATGATGTCCGATATGCCAGGAGCCCAAAGAGGAGTCTGCGACCCAGACTCCTTGTGTGAGGTTTCTGTTTTTCCATTTCTTGTGGTGGGGACCCTTAATGGGGACCCCTACCCTATAATGGGCTATATGACGGGTATTTAATAGCTATATTAAGGGTATATACCTAGGCATCCTTGGGATTTTACCTGTTTTGAGGGCTTCTGGAGCTAGGTCAGTCGGTCTTACAAGGGGAAATCTGATGCGCTGGGTTTACTGGCTTCAGATGGCGGAGAGCGTGGAGGGTTAGTGTTTTCAGGGCGACAGATAGTCTTCCTCATTCCCAGTACCAGGGTTCAGGGTTAGTGATAGCTGCTCTGGGCGGGAGTGAAGCCTTCATGAAACAGGACCCTAAACGACCTAAACGGTCCTAAACCATGAACCTCATACCCGGAACTCTCAAGCGCATATTCCAAACTGCCAGAGGTTCCTCCAACCGTGACCTTAACCCCACGTAACCTACCTTTTTAAGGACTTATATAAAGAAATCATATTAGGGAACCCTAAAAAAGGTAGGTTCCTTAGGGTCCAGGGGGGTGATGCTCAGGAGCTTCCCCTCCAATGACAAAGCAGCCCCAAACCCCTCGCAAGCTTGAACCAAAAACTCGTATCACCCGGGGTGACTATACGGGATCATTAGTAGGGTTCTAGAATATAGGGGCTTATTACTTCGAATAGGGTGTTGAGGGCCTATTATTATGAACCCAGAACCCTAAAACCCCCCACCACCCAAGCCTGCATAGCATAGATGCGAAGCGGACTCCCGGTGCTTAAGGGAGGACCAGGAGTGCCGCGGGCTCAAAACCTAAACCCCGAAGCCCTAAAGGCCCTCAATTAAACCCTAAAGGCCCTAAACTGTGAACAGGGTTTAGGGTTTAGGGTTTAGGGTTTAGGGTTTAGGGTTTAGGGTTTAGGGGTTTGGGGTTTAGGGTTTAGGGTTTAGGGTTTTGAAAACTCTACACTCCAGACCTATCGACCTCCGTTTTCTTTGATCTCGAGGCAATCTGGCTGTGAAAGCGATGATGACTGCGACTCTATTTTCGGAGAGCCACCGGTGCGAGCCCTGGATTTTAGGCTAAGGTGTCACATGTTGAGGGTTGATGCTTGCACGTTGAGCTTTCAGGAACAGTCAGTGTAGTTGTATCGTGCTTGGGAAACTAGGTAGGGCTTTGGGACATTTTATATTTTCCCTTATTGGGCTTAAGAGGATCTTACTTACTAATATTTTTCAAAGGCTTTAAAAGCCCCACCTAGGAAAGTTTGGGGTGACAGAACCCTAACGTAGCTAACCTAAGCCCCAATGACACGGAGCTCGAAGCCCCTCCGGCCCGGATCTTTGAGGACCATGAGGCCCTAATGCCTGAAAGCCCTGAATCTGCTACGACTGAGACGACGGCGACTACTACTGCTACTCCTGCTACTACTACTACGACGACTACTACTATTAAAACTTATAAGTGTCAGAAGCTACTGCTAACGCTGCTGCTCCTCCGGCTGGCGCCGCTGCGCGTACCAGCTATGCTTCCTGCACTGCTACCACCAGTGTTTCATGTGCTTCTCCTAGCTACAATGGATCACGGACTTGACCACCTCGCAAGTTACCAAGACCCACAATTGTGCCCTTGCAAAGCGGTTCCAGTCGGCTCCCTAACGAAAAGTATGACACCCAAATTCATGAGGTTTCAGAAGAGAGGGACCCGAAAACTGATCCTCAGTGCTAGGATCCATATTGCTTTTTGCAGAACCTATCACCTTAGTGCGGACATGATACCGTCCATGTGAACCTTAGCAAACCCGCGGCAGACGAAACATGCTCGAACGCCAAGGCTCTCAAGCGTCAGATGACCATATGAGTGACCCGGCTTGCAATTGCAATCCCTGATGCGCAAACCCCCAGAACCCCAACTCTGACAACCTATAATATAGGGGCCTTAAGCAATGACCTTAATTAATGTAAACAATCACCTACTATTTTGGGGGTTTCTTCTTAATCATAGTATAATGAGCCTCTTCGAATTATTAAGGCCCCTATATTAAATCCTACACTCTTCTTCAGAGATGCCTCGGAATTCAGGCCCCTTCAGTATTTTGGTCCTTTGCTGAATAGTTCGTTGCCTCCGATTGTCCGTGTCCTGCCGCCAGGGCCGCACCTAGCAAGGCTGTTCTACTTGGAGGATCATGGGACTTAGCAAGTAAGGTTATAAGTACCTTAATGGGGGATATAAGTAACTATAAGTATAGTTACCTTAATTATAACCCTAGTTACTAAGTCCCATGATCCTTTAAGTACGCCCCTAGGTCAAACTCTGCAGCGTTATGTCTTGCAAGGCTCGGGATTCCTAGTGGGCTGGAACTGCAGTGCCTTTAGGAGTCTGAAGACAGAGTAATGTCCCCCTATAGTGTCGCTATGTATACATGTAACATAGAGAATTTGCATCCTGCTACAGAGAAGGGCATGCCTTTTCGGGCTCCTCCGGTCGGTGTGCATTCTTGTCTGTGCCTTTGAATTTGATTCTGCAGCCTTCGTAGACCTCGGAACCCTAAACCTCCACCCAAAACCCGAACGACAAACTTCAGAACACGAAGCCTCACTGGGCTGCATATGTTGCACAGACCCCTGATGGATGAAGGCCCCGCTTTCGGTAGGATTCCAATCATCTACACCCTAAATTCCTGAATCCCAGCTGTAGCCGTTGACATCACTACAACTTCTCACACTACAATACTGACTCGACGAGGCCGTACTACGGTTGATGATATCAATCCTGCATGACCCATAAGAAGGAATATACCATAATTCCCATAGTTTAAGGTCTTTAAGGTAATGCAGGAATTTTATCATCAACCGTAAGTGGGGCTTGAGGCTCTTTGGTCATGCCGTGCCTACTTCGGTACACAGGCATCTATCCGAAACAATGCTGGGATGTTGGGGCCGAAGCGCGGAGGGTTATCATCTTAACTCATAGTCTTATATCAGAATACACTAGATTGTATTAATTGTATCATAGTATGTTATATTGCATTATTCGTTCGATAGTTGTGGCAATGATTATCTTGCCGATCGTGAGTTGATTGTCGTGCTCGTGGTGATCGCTGCTGCGCCAGTATGATGCCTGTCCTTGCACTGAAGGGACCAGATTTCTGAACGAGCTCGCCTCACACGGCCCGTCTTGATACTTTAAGTCCCGATGCACCTCGAACCAAGCCCCACAATCCTCCGCGCTGCAGGCCACAAATCCCACTTACTGTAACACAGGGGCCTTAACTTTGCCTTCAAGAATCAGAAGAGGGTATATATTGGACTATATAACAATACGGAACCCCCAATAGTTTTGGTAATTATTTCGGCCTATATACTTCCCCAGTCTAAGCCAGACCCAGGTCTCCGCAGCACCGACGAATCTGCGTTGAAATGCGTTACCCGCGTGAGGGGCAGCTGGCCCCAATACTTAAGGTCTGGTGTCTGCTGTCAAGAACCCCGACTGTATGTACCATGGCAAACTGACCGTCTATAAACCCTAAATCCAGAGTCACCTACCCGAGAAGCGCCACCAGCGGTAGAGGCCCGCCCCAGTCAGTAAGCCATGCTGGCCCATGGCTGCTTGTAGTCCCAGCTATCCTTATCATATCTATATATATATACACATATATATTTATGTATGAAAATGAGATAGGCCATGACTCCGAATATCTTAATTAGAGAACACCCTTCTTATCATGAACATCATGATTCAACTCATCCCACTATCAGGCGAAAATCATAGCACAACAATCTAGTAACAGAGGATAAAGCCTTCGATGGGAGCGAGAATCACTGTGTCCATGCTTAGCATTCTTGAATGGTCGGTGTTTGTGTACTAGTACAGTAGAAGCCCAAAAGTTGGAAACCCCATAGCCTCAATCCTTAAGAGTAATGCATAAGGAACCCCAGCACTCTTTGGCCTTAATCAGGTTTTCAACTTTATGGGCTTTACTGTATGCTACTGTTGCGCGCTTTGCCCTCCTACGGTGCACTGCCATTGCAGTACAGTTCCTCGAATTCCATGCTCGAAGCACATTTTGGGCTCCTTATCAACATTTTCTTGTATCCGTGAATTACTGGGTTCTTGTTAAGGCACTTAATTTCAGTTACCATAACAGTGATTTAGGAAAAATCTGGCTTCTAAACTAGAGCATACCCATAGGCCCCGAAGTAGTTCCTTTTTGGGATCACCTTATAGGATTCTAAATATGATCCCCAGAAAGGAACTACTTTGGGGCCTTGGGTAGTATCCATGAAATATGATCTCGGAAGTCATCATGCAATGAAGCTGCCCGGGCTCGTTGTGTCTGTCGGTGTTCGACAGCGCCCAGATGGAATCTTCTGCGGTGGACGGGAAACCACGATGTTAGAGGCATCTTGAGCACATCTCATGAAACTTACAGGCTTTCGGTCGCTGTACTTGCTTTTGCAATCGCTTCCGTATGAAGCTGCATGGCTAGACTAGGCCTTGAGCTCTAAGAAACAGACCTTGGTCTTCTTGAAAGCTTATGCTGAGTCTCGAGCACGAGCAGCCATCACATCTACAACTCCCAACCGTTGCCGTAGCCTCGATACCCAACCCTTAAGCCTTAAGCTGAGCAGGGCGCACTTTGCAACAGGGAAATCAAAAGTCGAAGGAAAGTGTTGTTTGCATCTAGTGCTTCGGCTCCATGCTAAAAAGTAGAGACATGCAACCCACGCCCTGGTTCAAAACCTAAACAAAGAAGAGACATACATACAAGGGAGCGGCGTCGACAGGTGCTGATGCCTCACATTGTGGGTTCCCCAGGCCTCGCATCCTCCAACGCTGCCGTTTTTGCACGGAGGCGTTTCGCCGCACGCACCTCATCTCAAAGTTTGCAGTGAGGAACTGTATAGCTCCACAGAGAGCCTGCGGAGCTATGCTAAGAGCTACTCTCAGCTCTACTGGGCGTCGACCAAGTCCCTGGAGCTTGTGGGTTCAGCAAAGGCTTTATGCAGAACTCCGGCCTGGGGTTTGGGGTTCAGGGAAAATAGGTAAGGTTTCTTTGTATAAAATATATGATATATATATATATATATATATGTACATATATATATATATATATATATTACAATATAAAATATATGTAATCGGCACCGGCTTCCATTGTCTGGGGCTCGCCGAATTGAGGGTCAAAGGACAAGCTTGTCGGGCCTAGTACTTTTGCACTGCAATCGCCGTGCGTACTTGAGGTACCGTGACTGTTGTACGTGTAGAGGTTCAGCAACATCACCTAGTTGCTTCCTCCGTATCATAACGTGTGGCTTTAGCTTGCAATTTTAAGTCCTAATCTACCCGTCATGATAAGCAGACTCACAAAGACGAAGAGCGCACAGTTGATCTTGTCTTTTCTGTAGCAGCATGATTGCCTGATGATCTGGTTGATGGCCTTACGCAGCATTAACTCCTACTTGTATCGTGATCTTGGCGTGGCACTCTCTGGCTCGCGAGCATCATCATCATCATCATCATCATCAGCATGATGCTGCTTGCCGACAGCATGACACTCAGCATCACCATTATCGTCATTCTCCAGTATCTTCATGCAATACAATCTTCTTCTGCACCACATCACTACCATCTTTTCACATCTGTGAGCCAGCTTGTTCTTTATCATGACCATCATATGGACATCAGTGCAAATCCGTGGTCCTCGTCAATGATATAGGGGCCTGAAGAATTCGAATAGGGTTTTGGGGCCCAGTGTACTATGATTATAATAAGGAACATCCAAAATAGTATAGGCAATTATTTAGTTGTCAGCATCAGGAAGCACCTCATCGTTGTCTTATCGGCTCGTCATGCTGAGCAAAAGACTGCACAGGGACGCAATACATTCATGAAGTTGCAAGTTTCCAGGGAGTTCGATTCCAATCTACGGCTGCAGGGCTTTTTGCACCCGGCACGCCGCGTCCCGCTATCTCTTGAATGTTATTATCGATTGTTCCCGGAGCCGTCGAACCTGAGAAAAGTCGGGGTGGATATTGGGAAACCAGTTGGAAGTCCAAGCATGTACGATGCTGAGGCTGCAGAGGCAAACCACTGGGGTTTTCCAGACACTCCCCTGCTGTTCAGGCTTTCGCGGCAATAAACCGGCTGTTCTCACCGCTGTGCTGCACAAACCTTCTCTCTCAAGCCTCGTGGCTGACTGTGTTTCGAGGTCGAGGATACAGACCCTCCGTTTGAGCCGCAATGCTCGATCGTGTAGATACAAGAATCCCTTGCTGTGTCATATGTGTTTGCTCTTGTGTGCATGTTCATGCACACCTGTGCATGTAGATGCGTAGCTTACTCATACGCATGTAAGTAAAATGCAGGTCTGTCTGTCTGTCTGTCTGTCCGATTCTGTATCTACGTATGTAATATAATGAAATCCCATTAGTGAAATGTAAATGTATTGTATCGTATGTACATGTGTATGTGAGTATGTGTGGGTGACCGCATGTATGTAAATACATATATATATATATATATACATACACACACATGTGTGTATGTATATATATATATATATATATACATGTGTATATATATATATATATATATATATATATATATTATACATATATATATACGCACATACACACACACACACATGTACATACATACTTACATGCATACATACATACCTGATTATGTAGACATCTGTATAGAATCCTACCGTTGTCTGCGCACCCTTGGTCCAGAATTTGCGCTGCTGGCTGGGTTTGGGCTTAGACTTCGTTAGCAGTTCTTGGGTGTCAGCCGCTCAGCCCTCATACTAAACCCTGGAATCTCATTGTCATTCAAGAAGCCGTATCAAGCACCTATATATCAACATTATGGAAAAGAAGCCAATAGAGCTCCGCGCTAAACATCCTTCATTCTCGCCTATCAAGGTGGCGAAGGCCTGGTGCCTTTGAGTCTTTTGGATCCCAAAGTTCAGGGTTTAGGGGTTTAGGTGCTTAGGCAGGGGTTGAGGGGTTTAGGGGTTTAGGGTGTGTTCGTCGGGTTGTACTTCTCGAGGCATGGCGCAGCGACATCTTTATCTCGAAAGAGAGCTCATTACCGACGAAACAGTGCCAGCAAATGCGTTGAACGTGTAAGTCCGCTGGGCTTTCGAAGGTTGCTTCGTGGCTTACCTTTGGTTAGTAGGGAATGGAAGAATGGTAGTAATAGTAGTTATAACTGTACCCCATTCCTCCATTCCCTACTAACCCAAGGTAAGTTGGACTGCCATCTTGTAGTGCCGTGCCAGATGAGGGTGTGCGCTCTGAACCTCCACTGTGCAGCCAGCTCTTGCAACTGCTGAGTCCGTGAGCCTGCGGCAACAGATCGACTGACGGCACCAATAGGAGTTTCTTAGGGGTACTTAGAACTAATTTCTAACTTTTGGTTATCATTATCCCTAAGAAACAGCTAGAATTATAATTTTTGCTAGGGTTCTAAGTTCAGTATAGGTTTGCAGGACTTCCAGTTACGGCCACACTTGTAGAGGCAAGGCCCGACTTAAGGGTGATGATGGCAGCAAGTTGCTGATGATGTCTGGCAATGATGAGCATAGAAACGGTGTGATGTTATGAGCAAATGATGATGATGATGATGGTTATGATGATGTGGGCAATGATGATGACAAATCAACTGAACACGAAGTTGCGGAGTTGATATTGTCTCCCTGTGAGTGGTGGTGGTGATGTTATCGACGCTGCTTGTAAGGCTTGATGGTGATGGTGGTGATGACGATGTGTATGATGATGAGAATGATGGTTGTGCATGCCCATGACGATGTGGATGATGCTGCCGTGGCTGTTCCTATCATCATGGCAGTCTCGTCGTCGCCATCGCAGTTGCGGTCGATTAGCCACTGATGACGATGATGATGGTGATGGGGCGGGCGATGTTCTCATGATAAGTCAGTCATACATGCGTTCACGGTGACTGGCTGGTTCGATGTATGTAGATGAGCCTGTCACCCACATACAGACATGTGGGTCTTTTTTGACATGCATGCCGCTGCCCTAAAGAGGACGATTCCACGGCCTAGAAACAGAACGAGAAATTGCCGACGGCTCTGGTCTCCAGCCATAGCCACAGTATGCTGCGTAGCAGGAAGCATTTTCTGTCGTCCTTTGCCTGAGCAAAGGCCTGGATGCCTTTCGTAAGTGATGGAAGTCTGAGCCAGCCACGGTTTAGGGTTTAGGGTTTAGGGTTTAGGGTGCAAAGGTACATAGACAAGGGGTTAGCACCGGCTGCCGGTCGCTTCGCTTTACTTTGACTGTTTCCATTGTCCACTTGGCTGTTTATCAAGATGCAGGTCCCCTGCACATCCCCCATCAAGCACATTTATCCGCGACTTTTGATTTCAATCTGTCTTAGTCTCCACAAGTCTTCAGGGGATCTTGACTTGATAAGCTCCGCACAGTGCGTTTTGCCTTTTGAGGCAGGGTACAGGTCTCCCGGACTCTCTAACAGAGTCATGAGTGCGACGAGGCAGTGGCTTGTTGTTGGGCTCAATTAGGTAATAATGAGGGTTAAGGGTTTAGGGGTAACAATTTAGGGTGCAGGATTTTGGAGACATGGATTGCTTTTTTGTTGGGCTGTCTTCTGCACGTTTGTTCGAGGCGGAGTTGCCTACAGTGCCTACAATGGGCCTACAAGCCCCCTTTTGGTGGTACGAGTTTCCCAATGAAAGGATTCTGGTCTCGGCACAAAAACTTGTTCGCAGAAAGGCAAGGGGCATTTCTAACATATGCAGTCCCAGGATGCATGTAGTGTAGATGCTGAATGTCAGTGCACACCTGAATCTACTGTAGAGGTGGCCAAATAACTCGTAGCAAGTTAGTATTACTTAGATCGAGTATAAACCATGCCAAAGGCCTATTCTAACCATCACGGCTCCATTATGACCATCAGCCCTTCATCTTCGCATGGAAAAGAAGTCAGCACTCTCGGAATCTGGTCGGAACACGTCGTTGCAGTCTGACGATGAGCATTCAGAACTTCGGGGTATACCAGAGGTTCCTGCGCTCGGGTGTAGGCGCGTGAGCCCAACGAAGCCCGCGTGTGCGCAGCAGGGTTCACTCTGCCCTGGAAAAAGCCGCTTTATGCACGCCGCCAGCTCTGAAAGCGTTCGGGGGAGCTTGGAACTCCCAAATGGCTCCAAGTCCCGGGTATCCGTTCTTAAGTAATCGGGGGTTTATCGTGATTATACAGCAGTTTTAGAGTTTCAGTAAGGTTGTAATCAGTCTGTAGTTGGGGATATAATATGGTTTGAGCAAGGTTGTAATCGTTTTTTCAGGATGTTCAGAAAGTAAACGTTGTTCCGGTCCGCCTTTTGGGAGTGTCTGTCGAAATTTGATGAACAGAGCTGTCACATTGAAAAGCAAAGTGTAGTATGTTCTATAGTCTGCGCCTTAGCGCCTATACTCTCCAGAGCATCAAGGCTTGCCCCTAAATTCAAGATCCCCCTCTCTCTCAGCAGTACTGACTTGGAGCCAGACGGGACAGAGTCACAGGGTACGAGTCGATCATGCGAATGACACTCTCTGAGAGCATCATAAGGTACAGTAGGGAAGTGGTGAGGGATTGAGATTAGACCCTAAACCATAAAGCCTAAACCCCTAAAGCCTAAACCTAAATTTTCAGGTTCGCTCTTAGGCCCAGGGAAGCTGGCTGCAGGGCTCGCATGTCCGTCATGCAGAAGTAACAGGAAAGCCGCTGATTGTCTAATTGAGTCTACGAGAAAATATGGGAGTTTCCGAAAGTGGGGGGGTATCTTATTTGGGGGTCCTCATAATAAGGATCCTACTATTTGGGGTACTATATCAGGGTCCCCTATTTTCGGAAACTCCCATATAGATGAGTCATTCCTCCTCTATGCACACGCTGTGAGAACGCATCCCGGTCTCCAACACCGGAAGTTTGACGGAAGACATATACAAGACTCTGTGGTCGGATTTGTTCGTACCTTCTGCAAGTGATGGAAACAATTCTACTGTCTAGCACCCAGCCAGCACAGGACTACGAGTCATTTGATGAAGCACCGTGTACTGCCCGACGTGCTGGGGGAGCAGACAGAAGAGGTGCCAGGTGGAACGACCTGCTTCCGTGAGCATACAGAAGAAATTGGAGATGCTGGGCTGAAGAGCTCCATCAAAAACCCACCAGAACTGACGACGTAGGTCTGGTTCCATATCTTCTCCGGCCGCTCATTCATAGCGCCAGCGGTTTTAATCGCAGAAAGTGATCCTGGAACATGTACTGTTGGATTAGGCAGTAATTATACACCACTCGACAGGTGTATACCCCGAGCGTTGTTTGAATTCACGCAAGGGGCATGCACCCTAGCGACCGGAGCAGATTGCAGCCATGTCCCATGCGAGTGAGATCAGTACTGGCCCTCGTGCCGACCCACCATTATTGTCATTATTAGTATTTTTGTAACCACTATTAATATATATATATATATATATATATATATATATTCGCAACATAGAAACCCTGGCCCAGGCAAAAGGCCCTGGCGCCTTGATATGGCTTTTGCCTCACCTCGGCCAGGGAGGGGGCGCCCTTAGGATCTCGCCGCAGATGCAGTGTCGTCATACCGAACTCTAGTTCCGCTGCGAAGCAACCACGTTACAAAAGCCCACCAGCGCGTGGCTTCAGGGGGAAGCGCAGGTCCCTAACTAACCCCTAAACCCCGAAATCAACCACCCCCTAACCCCAAAATCCTAAACATCACTAAACCCTGTACCGGTCGGGTGAGCTGTCGGCTCGAGACTTGTTTACTCTGTTCTGAAATGCAATACCATGCGACCCTTTTGTTCATGCTCCCGCTCACGGCATGAATTGGCCTAGGCCTAGACCCGAAGATCACTATCCCAAACCGTGCTAGCCTTAAATATCGGAGCCATACACCATAAACTTGCCGGTTCAGACCACATTGGTTAGGTATAGGATCCGAAATTCCTTTACCGCCTTCGTTCTAAGCCCGGAGTACTGGACAGCAACTCCGAAACGCCTAGAACCTCTGAGCACCCGAAACCCTGATCTCAAACCCTAAACCCTGAACCCCAAACTCGAAACCTCAAGCCCTAAACCCTAGCCCTGGGCCCTACACCCTCATGTCTCCTGGTTACGGCAGGCTGCTTCACTGAAGGCTGCTGCTCAAAGGCCTCCTTTGATTGGGATTTCAAGTTTTGAGGGCCCTTTGAGGTTCGGGGTCCACGGTGAGGGATTCAGGAAATTTAGGGCTTCCGGGATCCATACAGGCGCTAGGGTTTAGGAGTGTTGGATTTGGGGAGGTGTTGGTTACTGGTTGCGCGCTGAATTGGGGATGGGGAGGCTTGAGCTGAGGGAACGAGCAGGGCCGGTGGCTCCTGAACACTGTCGACAGCTGCGGCTTCGGGGAAATAGAGCCTAGTTTTCGGGTTACCCCCTGAACCCTAAACCCTATAAACCTCTAGACTCTAAACCCTAAACAAATAAACCCTAGGGAGTTTGAGTGGTTTCTTGCCATGGCTTCATTCTGATCCTGGGATCATGGAAGGCTTGCCCGGCAAGCTGTACAAGCACGGCAGGAAGAGGCCAGCAAACGAGCAGAGGGCTTGCCAGATTTCGGGGAATTGTTTTTATGCCTTCGGATTCTCCGTGCATGAACTAGCTTACCAGATGTTTGCGTATAGGTGTTTGTATTTCTGCAGCTGGGAGGTCAAACTTTTGAGCTAGGGATGGTGGGGCCCTTCAGGGATCTGAAAGCTGACTGTAAATCCATGTTGCTGACTCTGCCCAGAGTAATATACTTGTAAAGAAGGAATATGACCCTAACAATGGGCCCTAACAACCATAGATCTTATAGTCTGTGTTTAGGTACCTTGGTTGCTCTGGGTAGGTTTTGTTTGCTTGGGCTCTAGGGCTCAGGAGGCTTTGACGCTGCCGGCATAGCTCTCGTCAAGCCCAGCCCTCAAAACAAAGCCAACTTGAACCCTGAAGAACTTCCTTTTTTGAGGACTTATATTGGGTCCAGGAATGCCCAATTGAAGAAGTCGGAGGGCTAAAGGCTGCCAAAGATAGCCAACTCCAGTTTCGAAGGCTGCATTCCTTACAGAAAGCTTTCTTTCCGAAAAGGCCCGAAACAAACGAAGCTGAAAAGGGGAAGGATGTCTGGGTCTTGCAGGATTTGTGGGGTCGTTTGCAGGTTTGGGGTGCCCGAGGTTGTCGGGTGTAGGGTCAAGATTTAGCGCTAAACAGCGTAAAAACGCGGAAAAATCTCCCACATGCGTTGTCCTGCTCGCGACATCTTTGCCACAATCCTTCCCGCGTCCCCCTTAAGATCGCCAGGAACCTCGTACAGAGGGTCCAGCACCCGGAGACTCCAATATCATGTAATTAAGGAATACACCTTAGTAGAGTAGGATCCCTAATATGAATTAAGGTCGATTCCATAACTAAGGGACATTGGAGTCTCTACCCTAAGGCCCCAAAGTAGTTCCTTTCTGGGGTTCATATTTAGAATCCTATAAGGTAATCCCCAAAAGGAACTACTTTGGGGCCTATGGTTCCTCCAAGCCCCCAAACTGGGTTTTTGGCATTTTCCAGGTTCCCCCAAGCCCCTCCTGGATTCCCTTGGGCTTGAGATCCAAACAGCCCCGGGGCCCATTTCGTACTGCTTTGAGGGTTGTCCAATTTAAAACCACAATAACGGTTATTGAATAGCCTTAAGGCCCATCAGGTCCACAAGCCGTGAATCCCCGACCCCTCAATCACTCTTATACAAAACCGTATGAGCCCCATATATGTACTAGCTCTCATAATTTCGTCCTTACTGTAGCCTAAACTCATGAAGTAAACCCGAAACTAAACCCCGAAACCCTGAACCCCAAGACCCCACCCTAAACGCCGACCTAAACCCGCAAATCCCGAAGCCTAAACCCCCAAACCCCTAGACCCTAACACTACCAAACCCCCAAACCCTACAAGCCCTACACGCCTTGAGCCACCGCGAGGCTGCGGCGCGGACCATCGCAGCCTTCAGCCGCCGCTGGTGCCGCCCATCATGGCTTTTCGGAACTGGGGATTTGGCGTTCAGGCTTGAGGGGTTAGAGATTGGGGTTTGGGATTAGGGAACAGGGCTTCGCGGTTTGGGGATGAGGGTTTCAGCTTAGGGATTGGGGTTTAGGGTTTAGGGCTTCTGTTGTGGGGATCAGGGTGTAGGGTGGGGTAGGGTTGAGGGATTGTGAGGTCGACTAAAAGGGTTCTTGTAAGAGTTTAGGATGTTGCGGTCTACCATGAGAGTTTCGGTAACATAGGCCCCATTGTAGTTCCTTTTTGGGGAGGATTCTAGATATGAATCCCCAGAAGGATCTACTATGGGGCCTATGGGCAGGGTCCAGCTACTACATGCAACAACCCCGTAAGCCAAGACATGGGTGGTTGTCACAATTATATAGGGTCCCTTTTTGGGTCCTTATTATTAACGGACATCAGTCGGTCGTTTGCATATAATACGGCACCTAATATTTAGGGTACCCAAAGAGGGGCCATAATTTTGACAACCACCCACATGCAGAGAAGTAAAGGCCCTCCACCCCTCCAGCTGCCAGGCCCACTGAAACCGTAAGTTTTGGGTGGTTATTCTCTTGCGCACTGCCAGGCTCGGTCGGCGCACGCTACAAGAGTGCGCTCAGGCGCCTTCAGCGGAGGCTCGGTAGAAAAAGAGAAGATTGGGTTTTAGGGTTTATGCAGGGTTTAGGGTTTTGGGTTTTGGGGTTTATAGTTATAAGTAGGTAAGTAGGGTTTAGGGAGGGGCTTGAAGAAAGAGCAATAATGTCCTCTATAGTGGCTAAGGGGGAAGCATACTTGCTTGAGTGTATTGAAGCCAAAAAAACCCTCTCAGAGGCATGACACGGCAATCCTAGCTGGGAAAGCAGGGAAGGCAGTAGACAGTGCTACTTGCGCCACAGCATCCAAGGAGAATCGAAGTTGCGGAATCGATCGCTCTGCCAATGCATTGCCCAGGGTCAGGAGGATCATGTGCAAGTAGGGTAGCTGCTGCAACAGCTATAAACGAAGATCATGCAAAACCTTATCCAATGCAAAATCATTGCTGGCAGGAGGATGATGCCTCCATGGCTTATTCCTCTGACTACGAGGCAGAGCAGTCCGAGAGGCACTGCGTGGGGATGTGATGTGGCTTCGTTTGTACCGACAACGGTTTCGTAGAGTGTCCGAAGGTCTGGAGTCTGGAGTTCCGGGCCTAGGGTTCAAGGTTTCGATAGAGTTTGGGGCTCAGGGTGTGGGGGTTCGCAGGGCTTATGTTTGGTTTCGCTTGATGTGGTTTGGTGTGCGGGGTTCACAGCCGGCGCTTATTGCCTCCACAGCTTCATATTAGTTGGGCATCTATATCTTGCGTCTTTACCGGGGAAGCTGATCCAGAAGGCACTATCTGAAGGCTTTCGTGGACGATTCAGCGTTCCGGGTTCGTCCAAGGCTGCGGTCTGGATGTCCTTTCGTGCGATGGATCAAGCACAAACCCTGAACCCACCGATGAAGAGCAGTTCAGCACAGGATGACGCGACCATATATATATATATATATATAGAATAGTATAGTATAGTATTATAATATATATATATATATATATATATATATATATGTTCATTTAGTTAATACATGTGTGTGTATATATATATATATCCAACCAAGCAGCCCAAAAAAGTCCTGCAAGTCCTCAGCCTTCGTCCCTCCAACCGTACCAGGCCTCCAAACCGAAACCGTACCTTTTTTAACGAAGGTACAGCTCTTCCAAAACCATCTAAAACCCTAAACCTTAGACCCTAATTAGGTTCAAAAAAGACCCTGATTAGAATTTGTATAGACCCTAATTACCCAGACCTACACTTCGCAAATCCTACGCGAGTGGAACCTATGAACAGGTCTCCGGTAAGCCTATATACAACGACACTTTTAAAAATCATAAACCAGATAAAGCCCCCTAATGTAGGAACCTGATTAAGAAACCCTGGGCCTACAGCCCCAAAATAGTAGGATTCATATAAGGAACCTGAATAAAGGCACGAGGTTTCTTAATCAGGTGCCTACATGACTTAAGACTCCTTAAAAACCTTGTTGAAGCCCTAGACTCATAGGGATCCTTAGGGGTGTAGGGGGGAGGGGTGTAGGGGACTATATGTCCTTAAATAGGCCTTATTAGTCCTTATTATGGGCCTTAAGGCCCCCTACCCCCCCTCCCCCTACACCCCTAAGGATCCCTATGACTAGATCATGTTGCAGGTACTCCTACGATCTCGAGGACGGCACACCAAGCTCTGCCAGCCCCGTGTCGGCAGGTGGGCCCCGTTGCGTCGCTGGTGGATTTTTGGGCTTGTTCCTTTAAAGGGGTCTAGAAGGGTTTAGTATAGGGGCCTCAAAGCATTACCTACACTATTTTCGGGGTTCCTTTTTGTAATTACAGTACAATGGGCCCAGCACCCTATTCTAATTATAAGGGCCCCTATAGTAGGAGTAAAGAGGGTGGTATAAGTATTCTGCAAGGATTCTAACTCTAAGGGTTATTAGGGCGACCCAAAGTTTTCTGGAAGGGTTTTAAGATTTGTGCATGCTGTGGTTTTTTGAATCACCACAGCGGTTCGAGATGGTCTGAGGTTATAGCCTCTAGGGTGTTTAGTCTTTTTGTTTTGAGAGGGTGGGTTTATGATGATAATGCTTGCGGACTTAAGGTTAACTTCGGGCTTTTGGACCTATAGGGGCCTTGAGGTTATGGAGTCCTCAGTTATTTTGGGCAGAAGGGGTTTTATGTTTTCGGGGTTTAACGGGTTCGGAGTTCGAGGGTGCACGATTGGGGCGGGGGTGGAGGGGGGGGCCTGAGGATTTAATGGGTTTGTGTTTGAAGCTTAACGGTCCGGGCATTTGGGGTTCTCGCCACAAGTCCCAGACAAGTCAAAGCCGAGGCCCCGAACCAAAATTTCTGGGCTCCCGCATCAGGGGGTTAGGATCTAGGATTTAGGGTTGTAGTTCCTGGTCGCATGGAGCTGCCTTCATAGCTGTGACGTTCACTTCGTTCCCATGTGGCCGTGAATTCCTTTGGTCGGCTTTGTCCACAGCATAAGTCTCATCATCAGCATGTTTATGACACTGATGACACTACCCTAAGGGTCCATGTACTCATATAGTATGTACAATGGCCCCTTAAAGTACTGCCTATATAGGTACATTGGGCCCAAAGTATACAATGTTTGGGTACATGGACCCTTAGGGCTGCATACTCTTAATATCGGCCATCGGTCCTGAACCTAGCACCGTACTAGGTATGCAGGGAAGATGTCGGAAAAAACTAATTCAACTTCTGGAGCGCGATCGAAGCTACAGGTGACCAGAACAACCAGGGGTTGGGACCTTCTTCTTGTGCTTACGCCTTTGTAGTAATCGCACTGCTTGTGACGAACGCGCTTGTGAGATTGGAGAGGAAATGCTGTGAATACTTCAGAACAGTCGTCTTTCTCTGCATTTGTGTATCACCACCACTATTGATAACTCTAGAGCCTCAATCCCTACATCCTATAGCAAAAACGACACTGGTTTAGCCTTCAACGCCGGACCTGTGATGACAGGAATCGTGGCGTCTGAACCTGTCGAGGAGGAGCTTCGGCTCTGTCGAATCCGTAGGTCTCTGCCCAGACTTGTAGGTCGCAATGGATACCGAAAGACCTGATGGGAATAATCGCCCGACAGTCCATGCCCATGGTCGTTCACCAGGCATAAGGAATATCTGCAACCTATCGAGCAGCAGCAGCAGCAGCAGGATCAGCAGCAGCACCACCCCGACCCAGGGTTTTTACTGCGTCTCTTGCTATGTGGTTTGCGACTCTGTACATGCTGTTGCTAGGTGCCTCCGGTGCCCCGAGTTACGCACCTAGCACGAATAACAAGGGCTCGGCTCTTTGTCAAGGATCCTGCTCCAGAGCTCCCTTCTGATGTTGTCTTTCTTATGTCAAAACCTCAGGTTTTGTGTGGCAGAGCACTGACAGGACATAATTAGGCTGCTTTTCCTGGTCACTGGTTACACCAGAATCAACAGAGAAGTCCAATATTCTTTCTCTGGGTGCACCACAGCTGCTGGTCCCACATCAGTCTCGATTCTCGAGGCACGTGTTTTTTTGGATTTCTAGGGTCTACGGTCGACTGTGTTGAAGGTCAGCTCCTCAACCCATCTTCTGTGACCGACACCAAAAACTGCGGCCCCCAAAGCACATCCCAAGGAGCCGCCAGAGGAGGTGGCAGAAGCAGCAGATCTTTCTCCCGCAAATTCTCCAGGCCGTGAGGGTTTGGCCAGGGTCAGAAGTTTAGGCTTGCAGGAAAATAGGTCAGGCAGGTTAGGCTCGGTCTTGTGGCTTCGGGCCAAGGCTACACGCCCCAGTTTAGCGTCTCGCGTGTACATGTTGAGGTCGGGAGAACTAGTCATAGAAGCCTCTCATAGTCCTTGCATGCGTGTACTATTAACTATACAATGTACCCCACACCGTTCTGATAAGTACAGGGAGGCCCTGTTAAAAAGTACATCAAGTGACCTTGCATTTGGGCGCGCACGCTGCAAGCAGGAGCAGGAGCAGGAGCAGGAGCAGGAGCAGGAGCAGGAGTAGCAGTAGCAGTAGCAGTAGCAGTAGCAGTAGCAGTAGCAGTAGCAGTAGCAGTAGCAGTAGCAGTAGCAGTAGCAGTAGCAGTAGGAGTAGGAGTAGGAGTAGGAGCAGGAGTAGGAGTAGGAGTAGGAGTAGGAGTAGGAGTAGGAGTAGGAGTAGGAGTAGGAGTAGGAGTAGGAGTAGGGGTAGGAGTAGGAGTAGGAGTAGGAGTAGGAGTAGGAGTAGGAGTAGGAGTAGGAGTAGGAGTAGGAGTAGGAGTAGGAGTAGGAGTAGGAGTAGGAGTAGGAGTAGGAGTGGGAGTAGGAGTGGGAGTGGGAGTAGGAGTAGGAGTAGGAGTAGGAGTAGGAGTAGGAGTAGGAGTAGGAGTAGTAGTAGTAGTAGTAGTAGCACTAGCCTGAGCAGCAGCAGTTGCAGTGTCAGTAGTATCAGAAGTGTCAGTTTTGTTGGTTTAATTTTCGATTTTATTATTGTCAATAATAATAGTTATTATTATCATTATTAGTAGTAGTAGAAGTAGTAGTAGTAGTAGAAGAAGAAGTGGCTGCTTCTGCTGCTGCTGCTGCTGCTGCTGCTGCTGCAGCATTCATGGCAATAGAGGTCAATAAGAATATATCACTGCTTGAAATCTCGTCATCATCACCATCAGTATCATGAGAATGACGCTGGCAACAACCATGATGGTGAGGGGTGCTGTTGATGTGTCTTCGTGCAGTGTGGTGTATTCTACCCCTGGGCCCCGAAGTAGTTCCTTTCTGGGATTACCTTATAGGATTCTAAATATGAGCCGCAAAAGGAGCTACTATGGGGCCTTAGGGTACCCAGAGATCCCAGTACCCCTTAATTAAGGAATGTACCTTAAATACTAGGGGCCTTAATCTTATGGTTTAGAAAGGGACCCCACCCTGTAATAGTCGTATAATAGGAATAAATAGGGCCCTAATATAACCCTTATAGTCACTATTACAGGGCCCCTTCTAAATTATGGTTTAAGACGTGGAAGTGATCGCTTCTAGGCGCTTCAGCGTCGGTCTCGGGCCTGTCGGCAAGATCGAGGCACACCCTGGATGCCCGTTAGGCATCAAACTTCAAGGATTCACATGAGGGCCGTAATAAGTCAAATTATTAACAAATATAGTACAATGGTCCCCGAAACCCGATTCTAACTATTAAGGCTCCCATATTAACTTTTGAAGGGTTGGGGCTCCAGTTTTGGGGGCGTCGGCACTTGTGGTTCGATGCTCGGGATTCCGCGTCCGGGTTTCGGGCTTCAGGCTGGTTGTTTTTCGTCTCACAAGGTCTTTCATGCCAAGTTTGGTTGGGAAGCAAGCTACATATACCTCCCTAAACCCTGAACCCTATGGCTTAGAGGGCGTAGGAGTTCCATTCTCGCCTGCTGGTCCGGGTTGGGGAAGAGGCCTTGCCTTTCGACTAAACCCAGTGGCGAGTTGCCTGTCCGGATCGCTCCGCCGGCCCCTTCCGCAGCAAAGTAGGTAAGATTTGGGGATGATGTTGGTGCTGGCCAAGCAGTTCTTGCCATCACCTACAACAAGAAGGCAGAAGCTGTCCATCAGCTTTCCGGGCAAGAGACGATCTGATGGGACCCAGTGGCGGAGGAAGTCGAAACCAAACTGCTTGCATCCTCCTCTGATACCGTCGAGCTGGAGCACGACAGCACGAGACCACAGCCACGAGAAGCAGCGGTTGGAGGAGCTCGGCGTCAGATCTGCGGCCGGGTACATATTGGTAATTATGAAGGCCCCTATATTCTATAGACCCCGTTAAAGGAACCCTTTAGGTAATTATTGAGGCCCCTATATTACGAGCCAGGCATGTTTGCGGCTTCGAGCTGCTTGGAATCGTTCTGTCGCCTTTCCGGCCGTCGACGAAGGTGACGAGGGCATGTCCCTGACACAGTCTGGGCTCTTGTTATAAGGGAGTTCATTTAAGTTACCATAATAAAAGACATCTTATCGACTATAGACCCTATAAGGGAGTTGTGTAATTAAGTTTCCATAACAAAGAAACCATCTTATTTACTATAGATCCGGTAACTTAAACTAATTTCCTCAACAAGAACCCAGCATTGTGGTGGATTGCCTCGGCATCTTCCTTACCTTGCCGGTCAGGCTTCGCGAGCGCGTACCCAGCCTCGGGTGGAAGTTTTCAGCATATCCTGCTGAGTGTTTCCACTCGAGGCATAGTCCGGCGGCAAGGAGTAGAGTATAGTATAGCTGCCCTAAGGGTCCATGTACCCAACTAGTATATACTGTGGGCACATGGACCCATATGGTTAGTTTCTTGCTCAGCTCTGCATGTGGGCCACGTGCGAAGCAAATCGACGAGGCGTTCAGGTGCACCGTGCTGGCCGGACGCGCCTCATGTAAATGCTATGAAACAGTTTTTGTGCTGTCAGTAATACTATCATTCGGTTCGCCCTATGATGTGACTGCCGAACTGGTGGAGCTCTTGCTGCTTCGGTCGGTGTCAAACCTGGTTGCATCGAGCACGCTTGGATCAGCAGGCACCTGCGAGACTCCGGCGGGAAAATAGGGCCAATAGGGTTTGGGCTTCAGGTACCCAGAGATCCCAATTCCCCTTAATTCAGGAATATACCTTAAATCATCTAATATAAAGCCCCCTACTAGTATTTCAGGTATATTCCTCAATCAAGGGGTCCTTTTGCATGGGCTCTCTGGGTACAAACTCCAGAGCATTAAGTCGGTGTTGGAAGAGGGCAACACGTGGGTACCAGTACCTTTCGGGCTGTGGCGCTGGCCACCTGAAGTCATCGTGACTGTCGAAGACACCGCGGAATATTGCGAAGTGTTTTTGACACTCACGATTGATGCAAGTGAACTGACATTATGACGTTCAGCAGTTGACGTCACGTTTTGTCGCAGGCGCGTGCCTGCTGTTCCAAGGGGCCGCGGCACAGCCGCATGTGAAGAAGGCTATCGATGTAAAAAGTTCCATGGGTTGCGATGTTGAGGTGTGAAGTCGAGTTGCAACTATTTGTGCTCGATGCCTGCACATGTCATACTTCCACATCGACACTCAGAGCAACGGCATCCTGGTCATGCCACAGACGAATAAGAATACACCACCATAGTGGAGTAGGCAGGCAAGATGCAGACAGGCAGGTAGGTAGCAACAAAGGCAGCAGTGGCAGTAGCTGTGCTGTTCCTCCTGCTTTTCGATGTTCGAAGCGAAAAAATGCCCCTGCACATTGGCGGCAGAAATACGTGAAATCCCGACATGTGTTGAGAAAGTGCGAAAAGTGTACCCATAAAGAGGGAATCCGAATCCTAACTGTCAAGAAACCATAAAACCAAAACCAACCGCTTGCAGGTCGGAGAGGATCCTCGGTTCGAGACGGGAAGGCAGGGTGGCTCGGAGCCGTTTTGAAGACTGGGTTTGAGGCTTTAGGGTTTGAGGGTTTAGGGTTTTGGGGATTAGGGGTCTGGGGTTTAGGGCCTGGGGTGTAGGCGTCTGGGGTTTGGGCTGTGGGGTTTTAGGACGAGTGTTAGTGGTGTTGGGCATTGACAGTTCAGGGTTTGGGGCCCGATTGGGCTGGGGATTGATCAGTGCGGGGCTTAGGTTGTGTGTCGTTTGGATGGTTTTGGATGTAAGAGCTTCGAAGACTCATCATCGGCTTAGGGTGTTTACTTATTGTGTGTAGTGTTGTAGTGTCCAGTATGTGCGGCCCTGAGTACCAATACGATAATAATGCGATCAACAACAGATGGACAGATGTGCACCTGCACTCATGCGTAGTAGTAGTAGTAGTAGTAGTAGTAGTAGTAGTAGTAGTAGTAGTAGTAGTAGTAGTAGTAGTAGCATGGCCCCTATAAAATCCCCAACCTTTAGTTCCCCATGATACCCGACAAGTAGGTATCGCCTTTGGCTTGTCGACCTCCCCATTCCACCTCGACGGTGCCGAGAAAGTCTCAGCATCTTCGGAAGTGCTAGTCTGCTAGAGTCAAATTGCAGTTGTACTGTTGATGGACAAATCCTGCATGACCCTAAGGGCTCTAAACTATGGGAACTATGGTATATTCCTTATAAAGGGTAATGCAGGATTTTGTCCATCAACAGTATGTCGTGTTTCAACTCTAGCTGTGCCCCTGAACCCAGATCGCAAAGCGATCATCCGGGAAGTGACTAGATGGAAATTACATGAGTTCTCGGTGTAGTAACTCCCCACCTCCTTTTGTTGGCTGGATGCCTGGCTTGGCAGATTCTTTGTGGGAGTGGCGTTTGCTGCATCGCGTTTGATCTCTGCACCTGTCGATGATTAACCTCGTTTTCTCAGAGCTGTCCAGGCCCCAAAATGCCCTCAAGACGTGAAGCAAAAAATCCAGTACCCAACTCCCCAAACCCTAAACCTCAAGCCGTTGCACATGAAGCAGTCTTCTGTCGCATCGGGCTCCAGTAGCTTAATTCGGGGGATGCGGCGCAACTGGCAAAAGCCACAGTCGCCGCTCAATCTCCCTGGTCGCCTGTTTTAGGGCGGCGCCTTGCACTAGCTAATGGCAACAGTAGTGATTTTGATAAGCTAGTAGCAGTAGAGTATAGACTAACCTCGTACTAATCCTATAGAAGGCTATGCCTCAGAAGCTCTTTCGTCGGCTCTGGAGTTTAGGATTGGAGTTAGAGTTCAGCTTTTAATCGGTCATGCCTTTTTCGCAGAGTGCTTTTCCTGAGTTGGTCTGATTTCTCCGGGTTGCCAGCAGCGGCGGTTGTCCATAGCCCAAGATGCAAACCCGCATCTCAATTCATGTCGCCCTGCTGAGTGGCCAATCAGTTTGCATCTAGGTGGCAATTTGGGAAACTTTTTAATTTCCCTTATGGTTCCTATAGAGGTACCTATTCTTTCCCTTATGGTTCCTATAGAGGTACCTATTCATAAATACTTATCAGAGCCCCAAAACTACATCCCAGGCATAGTATCCGAACTGCAATGGACCATCGGAGACCTGAGGCCTCGGCAGGGAGGGACAGCCCAGAGCCTCCAAAACCCCTTAATTAAGGAATATACCTCAAATTATAATAGGATCCCTTATATGATTTGAGGTATATTCCTTAATTAAGGGGTTTTGGAGGCTCTGGGAGGTTGCTTCAAGCCTTGAGGGGCAGCTGTGGATTCTAAGCTAAAAACCGGACCTTACTGGGCAGCGAAGCATCGCAGCATGATGCAACAGCCGGAGTGAATCGCAGCGCATGTTGGGCGCCAAGCATGCAAAGTAGGATCTTTACAAGACTACCCCAAAGCCCCCGAGATTCTCCTACGGACAGTTCAGGGGAATGCATGGGTCTGCATCACTAGTTTAAAATGTACCGGTATCCATCTGTAGCCCAGACAAAGCTCATCTTTGCTACAATATGTGTGTGTATACATATAGTTGTACACATACATACCCCGACACCCACTTTAAGGTATTTGGGCCCCTGCTGCATCACTCGGTGTTAAGGTTTTAGGCTTTGGGGCCCAGCAGTGCCCTACACCGAACCTTGCATAAACCAGGAATCTGTAAAAGCCCTACTAAACCCAAGATTCTGAAACATATTTGATTAAACCAGGAGATCAGTAAAGACCCTACTGAGCCCTAAACTCTAAAAGCAATCTCTTAAACAGGTCCCGGGTGGCCGAGCATTGGGGAAGCCGAATCAGTTCCATAGCGGCTGCCGGTGGCCTCCAGCTGAAGCACAAGTGGACGTTGCTGGGATCTTCCTTTCGGAGCTAGGGCCGTTTGGTGTTTAGGGGGTGTAGGGTTTAGGGTTTAGGGTTTGGGTTTTTTGGGGTTTAGGGTTCAGGGTTTAGGGCTTTTGGGGTTTAGGGTTTAGGGGTTTAGGGTTTAGGGGTAGTTCGGAGTTCAGGACCTGAGCTATACATGGGCTTTCTAGGGTCTGCGGCTTATGGGGTAGCTAGTTCTTTCGGACCCAGGCTATGTCCAGGTTTTACAGATCTTCGGTTTGGCAGTCACAGCAACCCGATCACAACTAAGCGTGACGCGGTATAAACAAGAATATTCACCATCGTACCAATCCGAAACGAGACTCGACAGATGCGACACCCTCAGACCTAGCCCGAAGCAGAAAGTCACCAACAGCGAACCTTGTGGCATCCCTTCACAGCTTCTTGCAAGATCGTGTAGAGTCGCCTGGAACCCACTCCAGGCTTTTCCGCTCGAAAGCCTGTAAAACCCTGTAGCAGATTTTAGCCCATGTTTATGATGATTGGCTTTTGTTATAGTCGTTGTTATCACAGTTGTTGCGGTGGCTAGGATTGTCGCCAGCATTGCCATACCTGCTATGACTGCTTCTGGTAAACCCTTAACCCCAGACCTTCCTACTATGACGTCAAGGCGAAGCAGCAGTATGACTACTCTAAGCCCGCCTTAAGCCCAAAATCCGGAGCCTGCTGGCTACAACTTTAATCCTCATGTATTTACATGGTATACACTCTGGCCTAAAGTAGTCCCTATATAGGTACTATGATTGCGTTGGTTGGATCCGAAACCCTCAACCTTCCAACTACTGCTGTGTCTTTCGTAAACCCGAAACCTAAAGCTTTGCCCTTAACTCTCAACCTTCTTACTTCCGGCCAGGACCTGTTTTTGAACATCTCAGCTTCTACTGCTGAAACCCCTCAAAACCCGTAGACTCGCGATCCCTCTACCCGTAGCCCTGCTAGCACACCCTAAAGTCCCTAAAGGGGGCTCTATGGCATCCCTTGATAAGGCCTGTATGAGGTTGGTGTAGAACTATTGCAATTTGCAAGTCGCAAACCCCCTACAGTAAAGTTCCGCTTGCCGAAGACCATATAATTGTTATTACGATTATTACGAATATTTGTACCAGTATTAGGATTTGAAATTATAACTACTAGTATTATATAATAGGAATCCTTTAGTAAAGGATTCCTGCTATATATTACTAGTAGTTATAATTTCTATTCCTAATACATTTAGTCTGCTGTGCAGAGTCCCAAAAAGCTTAGGTTGGAGGCCGCCGGGCTGAAGGACGGCGACACCGTCTTTGCGACCCTCCGGCGCCCGGCGCTCTACTCGAGCCCAGGCTTCTTGCCAACTAGGTAGGCCTTTGGGACATTTTTTTATTTTCGTTTATTGGGCCTAATAGGACCCTATCTACGAATATTTTTCAGAGGCTTCAAAGGGCCAACCTTGCCAAGTCTTCTGAAGGTTTTGGGCTTTAGGGTTTCGGCTTGAAGGGTTTAGAGGTTTAGTTTACTTAGGGCTTGTATAATTAATAGTATACATATATATATACATATATATATATAGATTTATGTAGATATGTATTATACATAATATTTGTATGTTACATACAGCAATATAGCTGTAAACGGTGTAAAGAGAAGTCCAGAGCAGCAATCCCTACGTAGAACCTCGATTCCCACTCCCGAGGGGCATCGGCCGTCGCCCTCGTTCACAGCGACGGCTCGGTCAGGGCACCTCGGACGGAGCTTGGCGTTGGGGGTTTCGGGATTTTTGCAGTTTGGGACTAGGGCTTACAGGTCCAGGTTTTTTATTTGAGGGTTTCGGGTCGAGGGTGTGGTGAAGCATGGCAGAGCCGGGCCGAAGCTGAGGACCCTGGAATGGACGCCAAGATGAAGACAGGAACCAACATACTGAGCATATCTGACCCTCCTGCGGGTCTGCACGACAGGCTTCTTCATAAGGGACCCCTTATCCATCACATTTAGGCAACAGCAGCCGCCATAAGGAAACCGAGGGCCGGGGGGTTCCTCAAAGCAAGGGGCTAGGATCCGGACCCCCCAAAAGCTCTAAAGCCAAATACCTTCTTGGAAGCTTATAGGCCCCAGGCCCTACGTCAAAAAAACCCAGACCAACCCAAACCCTATAAATCCTAAACTTCCTAAACCCTGTAACCCCATGAAGCCCGGACCCTAAACATTGGTGCAAGCAGGTTTGGGGCGATTCGGCCTATGGTGGCGACTGCAGCGCTGTCCAAGAGAAGCTCCGGGATGCGCCTTTTGCAGGTTTAAGGTTAGGGTTTGATTTGGGGTTTGGGTTTCGGAGTTGGGGGTTTCGGGTTAAGGATTTGGTGATTTGGGGTTTGGGTTTGGTGCTTGCTGGGGGTTCTGGATTTGGGGTTTGGGTTTTGGTGCTTGGGGAAACTTGTTGATGTCTTGAAGCTTGAAAAGTCCAAAAGGAGGGAGCTTTTGGCGTCATGGCATATCACAGCGGTGTTTTAGTGTCAAATCACACACCATTGTTAGGGGTGAGGGGCTAGGGGTTCCGGGGTGTGGGTTGAGGGCTTAGGGCCATGAGTGGTTGAGGGCCGTTGAGGGTGTACACCTTGCCCGCCTCACCCTTGCAGAATGCGTAGTCGCTTCTCCGAATCTTCCAGTGTAACTCTAGGGAGTTTCAACAGCCGATTTTTGCTTAAAGAAGTCCATCCGCATATCTGAACCCTGAAGCCGTAAATGCTTACACACCTCAGCCGCTGATAAAGCCTATAAACCTTATAAGGCCAACAGATTGCAAGCCTCTCAAGACCCGTATAAAGCTTATAAGCCCGAATCCATCCTAAACCGTAAACCTTATAAGACTCGAAGCCTTGCAACCCCTTCAACCCTCTCAGCTGAACAAACCTTACAAGCCCATGCCCTTTTATACCCCAAGCGGACCCTACAAATCATGGAAGCCAGAGAACCCAATAGCCCCTAATTAAGGAATATACCTTAAATTATAGAGGCCTTAACATTATGATTTGAGGTGTATTCTTTGATGCAGGGGTATTGGGATCTCTAGGAATTAAGCCCCCCCCCCCCCCCCACAGAAATCGACCCACAAGCAGGTCCAGGAAGTGAGGGTGAGTACTGGCGCCTGTGCCGCCATTCTCGCCGACGGGAGTGTGGCTTTGATCCTGTTTAGGGTTTAGGGTAGAGCTTACCCTCTTTGGGTTTAGGATCCCGGAAGATTCCGAATTGCCCCGCAAATCCACGTATCTTTCCAAAGGTGGTGACTTGGGGGGACGACCTGTCCGGCGGGGACAGCGCGGCCGTCCAGGAGTAGTGATACGTTCAATTTTCGGGTTGGGGTTCGCGGTCTATTTGCGGATTTCTGGTTCGGTTTGTGTTGAAGCCGTCTATAACCTGGGTGCCCTAGGCTGGTGTTGAGCCGGCGAGAGGTGGTAAATAGGTCGTGTTTCCATCCTTCGCCAACCAACCGACGTCACAGAAATCGCAATGATTCGTGCTTGATGTTGGTGTTCCGGTCGAAATGCTTTGCTCGTCCTCCAATATCAGATTCTGCTCAGCTGCGGTTCTAATTGCTTCGCTGCTATTCTATGTTTACAGCAGAGGCCTAGTAGTCGAGTAGGTAGCCTTTAACCTGTTTGGGTAGTATAGTCCCTATATAATCCCTCTATAACCCAAAAAGGTTAACCTTTAGTTCCCCATGACACCCGGCAAGTAGGGAGGGGTGCAGCCAAGCCCAGCCGAAGGAGAAGCTACAGGATGTGG
The DNA here is from genome assembly GCA_905221615.1 of Symbiodinium sp. CCMP2592. NCBI lineage: Eukaryota > Dinophyceae > Suessiales > Symbiodiniaceae > Symbiodinium > Symbiodinium sp. CCMP2592. The sequence goes on along the minus strand of CAJNDT010000280.1, from coordinate 262,644 downwards.
TCGAGCTCTTTGCCTTTCGCTGCGCCTTCGCTGCGATCCTCGCGGATGGCAGCGTGGTTAGTTGCTGGGTTCTTGTTGAGGAACTTACTAGTAATTAGGTTAAGTAAGTCACCATGATGGCGATCTACAGTGGGCAACATGGTCTCATTGCTCTTATCATGATATTCAAGTTTTGTTACTTACTGATATGCATATCCTTCTTATTTCGGCTGTTACTATTACTAGTATTATTGACGATTGATTATCGGTTATGTTTGTTCTATTTCTTCTGAGTGTTATAGTTGGGTCACATTTTACATTTTTATGGGTACCTAAGCCCCAATAAGGAATAAGAGTCAAAATTTTTAATCCTATCCCAACCATGAACTAGAGAATGGTCTTAACAAGAACTCAGGTTGGGGCGAGGCGGCTTCAAGGGGAGACAGCCGGACGATCGAGGCACAGCTCAGAAACGTCCAGGTGGGACTTTCCTCCAAGAAGCGTTGTTTTTGCAGCCTGTAATGTAGGGGCCTTAATAATTACCTATACTATTTTGGGTTTGGGGGGGTCCTTACTATAAGATGGTATAATGGACCGCAAAACCCTCGTCACATTATTGAGGCCCTTATAGTATAGCTCAAGCTCCGTTCTTTCTGGGCGCTTACTGTGTAGAGAATATAGGGTAATGTTGGACTCTGTGCCAGGTGATCAGTGCGACGAGATCTGCCTTTGCTGCACTGCTCACAGATGGGAGCGTGGTAGCCTGGGGCGATGTGGCCTGTGGTGGTGACGCTCGCCATGTGCAGGAGCGCCTCACAAATGTCCGACACATCGAGGCCTCTGAAAGGGCCTTTGCTGCGATCCTGGCTGACGGAGGCATCGTCACCTGGGGCGACGCAGCATCGGGCGGGGATTCTTCCAAGGTGCAGCACTCTTTAAAGGCCGTGCTGCGCCTGAAGGCTTCAGATGCCGCCTTTGCTGCCCTACTATCGAATCTTAGGCGCACTTAGAAATAATTTTCAAGTTTTGGTTATAATAATCCTAATTTTCAATTTTTGGTTGTTATAATTTTGATAGGGTTCTAAGTTCAGTATAGGAATGGTCGGGTGGTTACCTGGGGAGATCCCGGCTGCGGCGGAGATAGTTCTGCTGTCTTCGATAGCCTCGAGGACGTGCAGCACATCGAAGTCTCCTCTCGCGCTTTCGCAGCCGTGCGCGCAGGACCTGTGTGTATATTATAGTAGCTACGAGAATGTACGAGATGTACAAGTATGTAAGTATGTACCTATATCATGCTTATGCTTAAAGACTACCATGGACCCGGTGTAAACTCTGACATTCCGTTTACAATATCAGGGAGAAGTTGCAGCCTTGGGGACGGAATCAAAGGAGGCACCCTCTAGCCCTAACACGTCGACCCCTTAACCCTGAGACTTTCCTTCCTAATTCCTGTAAACCATTTATCATAAACCCTTATAAGCACTACACCCCTACAAGCCCCTGTAAACCCCCGAACACCCCGCCCTCCTAGATGGCAGCGTGGTTACTTGGGGAGATGCGATGTTTGGTGGAGACAGCCATGGTGTGCAGCACCAGCTCATGAAGGTCCGGCCGGGTAGTGCAGAGTTCCTGTCGGCAAAGCATACTCTATGTAGCCGTAGGCTCCATCGCAGTTCCTTTCCAGGATGGCCTTACATGATCCTAAATACCCGCAAAAAGCAGTCATCAGACAATCCGAGCGAGAGCGATGCCTGGTTTATAGGGTTTAGGGCCTAGTGGTTTGGATTTAGAGTCTAAGGTTTAGCCCGAAAGCCTGAACCCCTAAACCCTAAAACCCTAAACCCCTAAACCCCCGGAACCCTAAACCCTAAACCCCCGGAGCCCTAAACCCTAAACCCCTAAAGCATAAACCCCTATAAACCCCAAAGTTCCCAAAGTTCCCCAAGCAGGTCCAGCAGGTCCAAGCCTCAAGGGCCGCCTTCGGCGCTTTGCTGGCGGACGGCGGGGTGGTCACCTGGGGTAGCCCATGGCCCTGGCAGCCGGGCTTGAAGGTTTAGGGGTTTAGGGTTTAGGGGTTTAGGGTTTAGGGTTTAGGGGTTTAGGGGTTTAGGGTTTAGGGGTTTAGGGGTTTAGGGTTTAGGGTTTAGGGGTTTAGGGTTTAGGGGTTTATATATGGGTGCTTGTCAATATTAGGGTCCCTTTTTGGGTCCTTACTATAATACAGCACCTAATATTTAGGGTATCCAAAAAGGGACCCTAACATTGACAACCACCCATATAGGTTCTGGGGTTTTAGTTTTTAGTGGCATTGGGTTTTAGGTTTTATAGGCTTTTGGCAGCCAGGCTTCGAGGTTCCTTTGTAAGGTTTAGGTTTTAAGTTTTATTTGCTTTGGGTTTTAGGTGTTCAGGGGTTTGGGGGTTTTGGGTGTTATAGGCTTTGGGGGTCCAGGTTTTAGGGTTTGGTGTTAGGGTTCAGGGTTTATTTGTTCCTAAAGGCCTGAGTCTTACACCCTTCTAGACCCCTTCAAGGAACCCTTTAAAGGGTTTAGGGTTTAGGGAGGGTTTCTATGAGGGATTTGCAAGGGGTCTTGAGGATTTTTTGATAAGTGATCTTAAAGACTTCCACTCCCCTAGGGGTCCTATAGGGCTCTAAGGTGATAGGGTTCCTTTGAGGATTCTGTTCAGGGTTCCTTGAAAGGTTCCTGTTAAGGGCTTGTTGGAGGGCGCTGTAGGGCTTTAGGGTTTTAGGGTTCCTTTGAGGATTCTGCTACAGGGTTCCTTCAGGGGGTCAGTTACGGCTTCTTATCAGGGATCTGTGAGGCTTTCTATTCCGGCTCGTACGGGTGGTGCCTGGGAGCGCGACTTCTCGCTCGCCTGAAAACCTAAGGATCTATGAAGCCTTCTATAAAGGATTCGAAGGCTTCCCTAAGGATCTCAAGCGCTTCTATGAGCCATCCTTTTGAGTTTCTTTCAGGGATCTATGAGGCTTCGGGAGTCTGGAGTCTGTAGGGTTGAGGACTTTATAGTGTTGAGAGGTTATCGGGCCACAGAGGTTGCACGGGAGTGGGGGAATGTCGTGGCTCTAGCTTTGTCGTCAGGACCCATCAGTTGTGATGGGTTTCTCCCATGGTGTTCATTCTGCCTGTTCGTGGAAATTTAGGGCTAAACGGCTAAACCCTAAAAACTAACAGCAACTAAACCCTAAACCCCAAACCCTAAACCCTAAACCCTACGGAAGTTTAAAGAAAAAACACCCTACGGAAGCCCTAAACCGTGGCTTTGCCCGCGCCCAGGTTCGGCTCCCGAAGTGCCGCGGTGCGCGAACACTTGCAGGATGTCATGCAGATACAGGTGGCGCAGGGCACAGGGTCCCCAGAACCCCTATTCGAACCCTTAAAAAGTAGGTATATAGAATAATGGCAACACACCCATAAAAAAACGCTATTGTTTTTTCTTCATACTTCGAAGAAGGCTTCGTGGTTTGTTAGACCATGACTTTGTTGGAAACCTGAAGGATCCGGTTATAAGACCTGAAAGATGAAACATGGTGCACGGACATACAGTTTGGTGTGGCTGTCTGTTTCTTGATAAGCCAATTCTCCCTCCCTCCCTCCCTCGCTCCACCCTATCCCTACCCCTACCAACACCCACACCCGCTGGTGTCACTGCTGCTGCTGCTGCTGTTGCTAGCATCCGAATGACCACCTTTGTCATCGTCGGTTCATCGCGTGGATACTTGTAGCGAGGGCACGCTGACACGAATAGCACGCAGACTAACTAGCAACATCGACATCGCTAAGCCTTCATATCCAATGGCAATATCTCTCGTGCTGTTGCCCTCTGCTCTTAGCAGTCCCCGCAAGTCTCTCATGTCTTGCTTTGCCGCAATCTGTGTGGTGCTGTCATACAAGTAGGGTCCTGCTGCGTCGATTCCATGTTCGCGCCCCTTACTAGCTCAGTCTCGCCCCGTTTGGTCAATAATCACGTTTGTAACAATATGAAACCCTTGGTAGTGATAGCCAAGGTAGTTGCAGTCGTAATGCTGATATGACAGAGTATTGGTGCGGATCCGGATAATGATGCCAGTAAAGGGATAGTGACAGCAGCGTTTTCGTCTTCGACTGAGTAGGAGTTACAGTTCATTAGCAACTGCAAGCCATGAGCCCAGAGAGGTACCCTAAGCCATGACATCGGCAACAGTAGCAACTCAAACCGTAAACCCTTTCGTGAAGGCTTTCCGCCTGGGCTTCGCGGCGCTTCGATCGGATGGACAGGTTGTGATTTGGGGAGCCGGTGGCCTGGCTGCTGTTCGGGCTTAGTTAGTGGCTATACTTTTTACTTTACAGGGATCGTGTTTGGGGTTTAATTATTTAGGGTTTAGGGATTTGGGGAGCCGGTGGTAACACATGGTCTCCGTGCTTGTCTGTACAGTTAGAATTAGAAGCTGATATAACATAGAAGCCTCAACAGTTACCAATATTTGTCCTCAGAGTTCCTTCTTGTAATTACGCGACAAAGGAGTCGAGAATCTTTTTCTGCATTACAGGAAGTCTTGTGGCAGAGCTTCGGCTTGCATAGGGTTTAGGCTGCAGTGTTTGTTTCAGGAGCCGATCAGCAATCGAATGAACTTCAGGTTGGAATTACCCACAGGCCCCAAAGTAGTTCCTTTTTGGGATTAACTTCAAGGATTCTAAATATGAACCCCAAGAAGGAACTACTTTGGGGCCTTAAGGTAGAGCTTCTGCTCTGCAGATTATTTGCGGTCTAAGCTCAACGCTGGTCTTTCGCAGCATCTTCGCGAAAAGGGGTGTCTACAAGAACCCCAGCAGCCCACCTTAGTAGCTGAGTGTGTACACTTTACACTTTTTCGGATAATACTACCCACTATAAAACTACAAGTGTACACTTTTGGGGGCTTATGAACTGAGCAGCTAAGCCACAGACGCGGTAAGAGACAGGTCTTGCTTGAAGAGTGCAGAGGAGGAGCTGATTCTCAGCATCCGAGTCTGATAACAACCTGAGGGTCCAAGTACCCAACTATCAGAATCTCCAAAATAGTAGCCTACGTAACTACTATCCCAAACCCGAGTATCTAATTATTGGGTGCTTTGGACCCTCAGGGACAGATTCTCCAAAATTTCAGAAACCCTAAACCGGTAGCGTAGTTGACTCTTTCGGAGCAGACCCTGCGGTCTCAGGTAATCCTTGCATCGGCGACCTGCCTCGAGAAGAGCTACGTGGATCAACAGATATTTCTGTTTTTCGCTGATTTGGGAAGTTCCGAAAATCAGGGGCACCTGATTTTTGGGGTCCTTGTAATAAGGACCCTACTACTTAGCGTGCTATTTCAGGGTCCCCTGTTTTCGGAAACCTCCATATGATCCCATCGGGTTCGGCGTGGCTTCAAGCACCTTGAGGAGCGAAGACATTTCAGGCGTCCTTGTAAGCACGCCGGTGCTGACTATTCAGGCTCCTGTGTATAGTGACTCTTTGCTAGGTAGGGCTTTGGGACATTTTATATTTTCCCTTATTGGGCTTAAGAGGATCTTATTTACTAATATTTTTCAAAGGCTTTAAAAGCCCCACCTAGTTTGCTATTGCAAGGTTTCGCCACTTTGCCAGCACGCGCCGAGCTTGCTTGCGGGCAGCTGGGCCAGCTGATGAGCACGGCAGCGCAGCCGAGGTACGTTGACATGGTTCAGGATACATAGGACATATATAGGTAAGGTAAGGGTCAAGTGGGCTAGGTCGTTCGGATTAGGTTAGATGCCGAGGCATGTAATTATAGGGCGTGGGCTTTTCAGGCTTTCAAGGTTTTATGCGGCTTAACTGGGCAGTATGGGGTGATTCGATGGTTTTTGGGCTCCGAACGGAAGCCCCTTGTTGCAACTTTGCCGGACCTCCGTCCAGCAAGCGACAAAAGCTGAAATGCAAAGAGTGCACCTGATGAAATCCGCTCCGGTTTGTTCGCCTTCCTTAGCAAGGGCTTTAATCGGGAACCTATCACTGAATATAGCAAACCCCGAAAAGTTGGAAACCGGGATAAAGTACAAGTAGTGCTGGGATTTCCAATACATTAATCAATCTGAAGGATTGAGGCTATCGGATTTCCAACTTTTGGGCTTCTACTGTAGGCTTTCGAAACCTTCAGGATACGGGTTTGATACAGATCAATGGTAGTCTACAGTGTGCATGGCCGTATATACATCGCAGCAGATCTACTGGGAGGCTCTCTGTTTTGCGTCATTCAGGTTTCAGGCCGATGCTGTTTGTAGCCGGTTCTACTCGTAGAATGTGGACAATGCTTGTGTTGGAACTAGTTTGCTGTGCGGCACCGACTAAGGAGAAGAAGGGATGACTCAGAAGGGCATGTTTAAGATAACGGATTTTGGTGAGTGTATGCAGATCCTTAGGATTGTTGTGAGTGTGACTTTTGGATTTGAGTATAGCAGGTGTGGTGAAGCTGCCTTACACTTATCAGACCTGCCCACCACACACGGACTGCGCTTCCAAGCCTATAGGGTTACATCGAGTGCCCATTTGGGGACAGGGGCCATGTAGCGTACGTCAAGAGTTTTCGATCGTGCAGCTACCTGCGACAATCGATTTGAATTGGAGTCGAGGTATACTACACACTTGGAGCCTTCAAGTTAAAGTTTCTGACACATGAGTGGCTTGTTTTTCGCCGAAGAGCCGTTTTGCCCCGAGCGTTGACCGCTTGACAGTCGTCCACAGTGGCTCAGCTTCCTATTATGGGCTCGATGTGTGGTGTAGTTACTTAATCGGCATGAGGCCTTTCGGGCTATGCGCTTTCTAGACCGTCTGTGCAGGAGAGGAATGATAGAGCTAAAGCATCCATCGGTTCGATTTCGGGGCCTTCGTTTTTGTACTACTACTACTACTACTACTACTACTACTACTACTACTACTACTACTACTACTACTACTACTACTACTACTAGTACTGGTACTAGTACTAGTACTAGTACTAGTACTACTCCTGCTCCTACTCCTACTACTACGACTACCACCAGTACTACTACTGCTACTGCTGGAGGGATACTTCACCTGCGCCCCCAACCGAAAGCTCGGAGTATCCATGGCCATGTGCATCCTGAAGCCATGGCTACAGCTTCTGACCCTTAGCTGAGCACGAGAAATCGTGGTCAAGGGTTTAGGGTTTAGGGGTTTAGGGTTTCAGGAGGTCAAGTCTTCCACAATGCCAGAGCCAGAAGCCGTCATCTTTCCAGCAGAGTACTGCTACATGACACACAGGATACAAGAGTACACAGTGCATGCAACGACATAAGTAGTTTGTATGTACATGAAATGTACCAGTCGAAGATGTCGGCTTACACGCATACCAGACAAAACATACATGTTTTTGTTTGTATATATACGTACATACATAGATGTAATAGAAAGCCAGCCATCCGCACTGCCAGCCAGGTAGACCGACCGACAGCCGGAAAGACATGAAGGTACGCATGCAAGCAGGCATCTTCCTAGATCCTATGTGCAAGAAGGGCGAGAAACAGATCCTCCCAAGGAAACTCGACATGGAAACGCTCGAGTCCGCCCCCTCTGTTGTCCACAAGATGGTTCAAGATTGGGTAAGAGGTCTGGTGTTTCAGATGCCATGAAGTGCTGAATTTTGCGTAGAGCAGGGGGTGCGGGGTGGTGTCCTTTGCGGGAGAGCGGAACTTGTCGAAGCCTGGCCCAGCAAGCCTGCACGAGGTAACAGAGTCTTCATAGCACAGGTAGCGAGGTCAAAACCGTTTCAACATGCAACAAACCGTTGGGAGAAGCAAAATCACAGGCAGCGAGTGTAGCAGTCATGCACATGAGTGCTGTAATAGCCATTGCTAGCCGTACAAATATACCAAAAGCTCAAACCTCAACCCTTTACACGGCGTTGTCCATGCAATCTCCAACTAGCTGGTGATGAGGAAGAAGATGGTAATGACGATGTGTGTGTGTGTGTGTCTGTGTGTGTGTGCGTGTTTTGATGCATGCCTTCCATAGAGTAGAAGAAGAGTCCGAGGATTTTTTCAATCCCGATAAGCTACCCCTCAGGATGGGTGCTGCGGTTGTGGTCGGCCGGACCACAGATGCGCCGCTCGATATGGTCGGCTGGTGGAGCTGGGATATACAACTTCAGGTGTTCGGATGTTCGGCATTTTTGTGGTTGAATTCGGCAGACCTTCGGCTCAGGTTTAAGAATTTAGTTCCTGGTTTGTTGCTACAAGGCATGCTGAGACGGCAGCTTTTGGTTTCCGCAGGGACTCTAGTGTCAAAGGTTTGGGGTCTGCAAGCTTTCTTTACGGGTTTTGTGTTGTAAGATGAGGTTTGCAATGTCTGACTCCAACAAGGTATGGAGCATGCAAGGTCGGATTTTGAAGTCTCGGGTCCAGGCCAGGTTTGGATCTGGAGTCAAGGCCCTGTTTACCAGAGTGGCAGGTTAGTAGACTACACAGTTTCAACGCTGTAAGAACTCTGTCTGAGAGCACTCCTTCCCGAACCTGAAGCCTTACTGTTGTACAGTTGCATGCGCCCTAAGTCCTAAACAGGCCTTAACGTTTCAGCCCTGAACCCCCAAACCCAAAACCCTAAACCCCTAAACCCAAAATCTTAAAACCTAAAATACCCTATAAATCCTCACCCCCTGAACCCTAAACCCACAAAGACCTCAAAACCCTGTTTCTCGGGCTTGCCGGCTCGGGGCGCGAAGCCCAGCCAGGCCCGATGGGCGAAACCGATACCCGAAGGCCCCAAAGTAGTTCCTTCTTGGGGTTCATATTTAGAATCCTATAAGGTAATCCCAAAAAGGAACTACTTTGGGGCCTATGGGTAGAGACCTCACAGATTACGCTATGCGTGAAGGCTGCTGTTGCTGCTGTTGTGGTTGTGCACTGCTGACGCCCGGGTCTTAGGCACGATATGCACCGCTTAGATCCCGAAGCCTGAAGCCTAGTTCCTAAAATGTGCGAAATCACGGACGGCCACGAGGTCCTGAACCCTTCAGACCTTCCATGCTCCAGCTACGTAGGTCCAGAGTGGTCTAGAGTTTCGCTCCTACAAAAGGCTTCATCGCATCCGCACGCTGCTGGCCGATGTTGAGGCGAATGCCAAGGCTAGCCATTTTGCCGCGTCCTGGGTGAGGTTTTGGGTTTAGGGCCGTTTAGGGTTTTGCGGTGCAGGGTTCTGAGAGCTGTACGGTTTATATACGCTTTGTTGGGTCGGTGTGGGTGTCGTGGAGTCTTTGGGGCTGAAGGTCGAGAGACAAGCTGATCGAAACTTACCCAGAGGGTCCAAGTACCCAAATAGTAGGGTTTTAGGTCCCGAAACAGATAGCGCCGTTAGCGGGGTGGGGGGGTTCGTTCTCTCGGACTATTGAGGGGGGGGGAGTCCTTACTCCAGGAGTATTGAGGGGGGGGGGGGGGTTCTTAATGCGGGAGTATTGAGGGGACGGGAGGGGGTCCATACTCCAGGAGTATTGAGGGGGGGGGTCTATTCCAAGACTATTGAGGGGGGGGGGGGACTCGTACTCTTGGGGAGGGGGGGGGTCTCTTTGGGAATGGTTGTCGTAGTATTTTGTCGGGTGAGGAAGAAGGAGCAGGAGAAGGAGTAGTAGTAGTAGTAGTAGTAGTAGTAGCAGTAGTAGTAGTAGTAGTAGTAGTAGCAGCAGTAATAGTAGTAGTAGCCTTCGTTGTTGTTCCCTCCCTCTTGAAAGAACAACAACCCCGCCTCCGCTTGTTGTTCCCCGCATTCTTGAGAAAACAACACCCCCCCCCCCGGGTTGTCGTTCTTACCCTTCCCTTCCCCTTTTGCAAACCTGCAAAATGATTCCTGCTCAGTTGTGTTTCCTTGCTTTTCAACCCCTGAAGTGTTTGCATGTGGCTCTTTCCTTCTTGTGTTGACGAACGCTTTTTCTTCCTGGCGGCTCGAAACAAGGGGGGGTTGAGCCTAAGACAAGCGGGGGGGTTGGGGGGGGCGCAGCCCCCCCCATTTGCAAGCCTTCCATCGTCATGATAAACTGTACTTGCTTGCTTTAGCCCCCTAATGCGTTTGCATGTGGCTCTGTCCTTCTTGTGTTTTGGCGAACACGCTCCTACAACCCTGTTGTTGTCCTTCTTCGAACTTGACCCCCTCCTCCATATTGGAATATAACCCCCCCCTCCATACTGCTGGACTATGAATCTTCCCCCTCCATACTCATGGAGTATGAACCCCCCCCTCCTGGACCATGACCCCCCCCCCTCTTAATACTCCTGGAGTATGAACCCCCCCCCCCTTGAATGATCCTGGACTACGAACCCCCCCCCCCCCCCCCCCCCCCCCCCCCCCCAAATACTCCTGTGAACCCCCCCCCCCCTCCTGTTCTTTCCCCCCCCCTCCCCGCCTCTTCTGGGGGGGGGGGGGTCAATACTCCGGAAGAACTGACCCCCCCTACCCGTGTCCTAGCGGCGTGGTCTCTCCCGAAATCCATACTCTGAATGGTTTTTGGACCGTAAAAACTCACTATTTGGGTACTTGGACCCTTAGGGTTACATAATCAAGAAGCCAGCAGCGAGCATTACCAGCATTGTAGGTGAATTCTGACCTGGCCAAAGTGTTGCAGGTTTGCTTGACTCGGTTATCTGACCGTCAGATGTCTGTGAATAACAGAGACGCCTACGTATTTAGTGATACTGTCCTTGAAGGGTGGGTTTGAGTTGAGGATTGTGTTACAAACGCTTAGACCCTAAAGCTTGACCCCTGAAGCCTAGAAACCAACCATCCAACCAACCAGCCTAATCCCCTAATCCCCTACCTAATCACCTAAACGAAAGCTGAAACGGCTGAAACCAAAGCTCTGCCCGAGGAGCTCTTTGAAGCCGGCAGCTTGGATGCCGCGGCAGCCCGAGGCCCCGCGTCATAAGCCTTGGGCCTCCGTATAGTCTCCATTGTAGTTCCTTTTTGGGCTAACCTTATAGGAACCTAACTGTATAATTGGTTAAACCAACAAAAGGAACTAACATGGGTAGTTCTCTAAATACGCAAGCGGGGTTTGAGGTTCAGGTTTATAGGTGTTCAGGGTTTAGGGTTCAGGGTCTAGGGACACCCAAATGGGTAGTTCTCTATATTAGGGACCCATCTAGGGCTGTTCATAAGGGTGCCATACTTTTTTGGGGGGACCTAAAAAAGGGAGCCCTAATTTAGAGAACTACCCGACTGCCAATGTAGAGCCATTTAGGGCTTCAGTCTTCCCTAGGCTTTCTCTCAGCGTGGTTCAGGTGGATGCTTTTTGCTTTGTGTTTGCCAGTTTGAGTCTTAAGATCGTGTCGAGTGTGAAGGTTCAGAGCTTCAAGGACATCTTGGAAATTCAGATCATGCAGCGTAAATACTTACCAATATTATGGCTCAGGGTCCCTTACCATGAGTATATTACAAAGGCGCCCAAAGCCCTGTTCGAATTTTTGCTGTTGCTGTTGTTGTTACCGTCGAGTTGTGGTTGTTGGTGTGGGTGGTGATGTCGTCGTCGCTGCTGTTCATCACAGCACCGGTACTGGCCACTCCTTGTAACACCACCGTTATTCAAACTTCCGTAGGTGCATATCCTTTGTGAGCGCTAAGTCACGATCCCCTTGTACTTTCACCCCCCGATACCGCACCCTTAATCCTAAACCCCCTCAGGCCCTAAGATCCCCTAGACCCGAAACCTTAAGTCCCAACTTAGGGTTTAGGGTCCCTAATGGCCCTAAGATCCCCTAGACTCGAAACCTTAAGTCCCAACTTCGGGTTTAGGGTCCTAAGATCCCCTAAATCCGAAAGCTTAAATCCCAACTTCGCGCACCCGCCGAGGGCTCACAGATGCCTTGGCGGGCGCGGAGAGGAAGCTGGCTAAGGACGGACCGAGTCTTTGAGGGGCCTAGAAGAGACCTATAGGGCCCTTAATAGTGGGTATTTGGGGTATATTAAAGGGTAGTCGGGGGGTCTAGATAGGGTTTAGGGACTGTAGCTTTGAGTGACCTATAAGAGACCTATAGGGGGTTCTATCAGGGTTCGGGTTCTTTAAGGGTTTGGGTTTAGGGTCTGCCTATAGTCTCCATTGTAGTTCATGTTTTTGGTTAACCAGAATTTATATTATAGGATCCTAACCGTAAAATCGGTGGACCAGACAAGGAACTACAATGGAGACTTCAGGTAAGGAAGCATCTCGAGAACGTGAATGTTCGATTGAAGGCCTTAGACTCCAAGACACTAGGGTTTAGGGGTTTATGGGTTTAGGGTTGGGTCACGGCCAACCCCCAAACTTACGAACCCACCCGACAGAGCAGGGCCAGCATAAACCCCCTGGAGTTTTGCAGTCTTAGGAGTTTTAGGTTGCAGTCGGCTTAGGTGCGAATCCTGGGGCTCTAGGTTTTGGGGGCCCTGAGGTTCGAGAGTTTGGGGCATTATTTTGGGGCCGAAGTAAATATCTTATAGCAACCATTATCGACCCGGTGTGAAGGAACCCTATTCTAATACTTAAGGCCCTACCTATATTAAGGTTTCGGGGAGTCCTTCGAAGGCGGATGGATCTTAGCGCTTCGAAGTCCGCCAAGGCCCAGAGGAAGCCGGCAAGCAGTAAAAGGCTTTAGGATGTGTTTCCGGGATTTCAGGGAAGCTTCAGTTAAAACCAAGTAATTCAGTTTTTCCGGTAAAGGTGCTATTCCGACTTAGTTCATTTCCAGCGCTGCTTCAAAGACCTCAAAAACTCACAGGAAGCCGAAGCACCCCCGAAACGCATCCGAAAGCCGCCGCCACATTCGAATTCTATAGGTCCGCAAGCCCTGAGTGCTAGAGCCCGAGAACCCTCAAGGTCCCTAAACCTTTAATCCTGAACCCCAAAATGCCCTAACTCCTAAAACCCTAAACCCCCAAAAATTCCCAAGACCCTGAACCCCCCCCGAAAGCCCTAGACCTTCCCGCACAGCAGCTCCTCAGCCATCCAGGAGACGAGCTCGGAGGGTGGCTTGTCTTCTTAAGGTGTATGTATGTACGTATGTATGTATGTATGTATGTATGCATATATGTGGGTTTAGGGACTCACGGTGCAGGGTATGCATGTATCTGTATGTAAATGTGTATGCTGTATGTCAGTATGTACATCAAGCATGGGACTGAGATGGGGGACAGGGGTTGAATATTCACGGGGTCTACATAAGTTGATTGCTGTCCAAAGAGTGTTGTCTAAGGTCAGGAGCTCTACTTCATGTCGCGGATCCTCCGGGGCACGATCTACCAGCAGGCTCCCACCAACGCCGGTCGCGATTTGATGAATATGACTCGGGACTGCCTTCACATCAACGCATGTTCGTATGTCTAGCATGGCCAGGTGCTGCTGATTATTCTTATCGTACATGCCATGGGCATGTGAATTCGGTTTTGTTGTTCGTATGATAGCTTCTGTTTTCTTTTTGGTCCTTTAGGTGCAGCGCCATCCTCCGTCCGGGTCTGTCGTTGTTGTCCTAAAACGTTCGAGTCTTCTGCCCGTCCGAGAACTGGTCCCGTACGCCTCCTCCGAGTTTCAATTCCGGCCGATCGCGCATGTTCCAAGAAGGAGAGAGTGCACGAACCTTAAACCCTCAGTCGCTTAACACATGTAACAGTGCCCCCGATAACCATCTTCATATCGGCGAGATTCCTTCGACGTACCACTCAACCGAACCCTTCCAGGGGTTGAAGCCTCCCAGAAGCACATGAAAGCCGCCCCGAAGCCCGGAATCCATGCTCCATGCCAAAATACCCTAAACCCCCAAACCCTAAACCCCATACCATCCGAAGCCCAAAGTCCAGAGGCCTTCGGCTTCGATGACCAGGAAGTAGAGACAAGGCCCGCTGGAAGATAGAAATCTCGAATTCCGTTGTAGCAGCCTAGCGGTTTTGGGGGGGCCTTTTAGGGAAAGATGAGGGGTCAGCAGCTACAAACCACTGAGCCTTGTCGGGTTTGGGGTCTTTTGCCCTGGATCCTGAGCTGTTTGTGACATGTCCGAGTGTGGAGATTGGACCCCAAGCGCTTTGGATCCTTGGGTTTTGGGGGTCAGTACCCCCCATTTTTTTTCGAAACTCCCAGTTCTTCCCTGCAGCCCGAAACCCCAAAACCCAAACCTCAAATCAGGAACCCCCGAGCCGCAAGTCTTAACGTCCCAAAAGCCTTGGGGGCCTAAATTGGGCTTTGGGTTTTGGGCTTGGGGTTTCGGATTTTCGCTCAGTGTGTGGGTTTTAGGGTTTGGCGGCCTGGGTTTGGGTGTTGGGGCTTAGGGCTTGGAGATGAGGTTCAGGGTGGGGGGGTTCTTCTAATACACTATACGGAAGAGAGTTTCAGCTAAAGCCTGGTTTTCGGGTTTGCCGGTTCAGCTTAACAAGCATTCCCAGACCTACCTACGCCTCAACCGCAGAGCTTCAGCCCACACAAGGGATGCCTACACGCTGTCGAATGCCCGGTTTTGGGAAGACTACTACAATTCAACCGACCTCGCGGCCTTCGACTGGTGCCTCGGTTTGGGGAGAGGTTGGGGGATTGGGTTAAGGGTAAGGGTTCAGGGCCTTTAGGGTCTTCAGGGCTTTGGTGCTGGAGGGCTTTGTCTTGAAGTGCTTGTGCGGCCGTCGTTCTTTGGGGATTCAGATTGAGCCGGGCTTTGGCATGCTGTTGCTAATTACTCTCAGCCCATTCATGCGTGCCTCCAAGAGCCCGTCTGCTTCACTTCCTGCCTGAACTGAACTGCAGCAGACCAGCTGCAGGAAGTCCTTGCAGCCCTTCGACCCTCATCCTCAATCAGCGTTGCTGCATCACCGGGACAAACAGGATGGACATGCGGAGGATACTCTCAGTACATATGGGTGGTTGTCAAAATTATGGTCCTTTTTTGGGTACCCTAAATATTAGGTACTATATTAGGGCCCAAAAAGGGACCATAATTTTGACAACCACCCATATACCATGAGCACATGCTGAAGCGGAGAGGCGACAGGTCCGTTCTATGTGGCCGGCGAAGCGGAGTAGTTCATTGCCCACAAGAAGCAATACTACTACATACCCATAGGCCCCATAGTAGTTCCTTTTTCATTTGGGGTTCATATTCAGAATTCTAGGAGTAACCCAAGAAGGGCCTACGGGTAGTTCTCGGCGGAGAGTGGAGGCCACGTGGGAAGCAGCACGGGCTGAAACATATAGATTCCGCCGAACCTTCGGAACCTCGCATAGGTCCTGAGTCCTTCAACAAAAGGAATCTACAAGCATTCCCACAATTCTCAAATACAGGTTTGAATCGGATCTTATGAGGCTCGATAAGTGCAAGAATTTCTGGCGTCCTTCATTCAAGGGTTTAGTTAATGGCTCGGGGCTCAGGGCCTAGGTCTTAAGGTCTGGGCAGAGAGCGGGCTGTCGGCATTACATGTCCTTGGCCGAAATAAAACCATCCCCGAACGTCATTGCTTGGACCCTGAAACCCTGCGCCCGTCAATTTTATTAGTGATAGCACCAAGCTACATCCCCCATATGCCCTGACCCTAAACCTCCCTACCACATTACTGCTGACTCTCAGTCTCGTTTTTTTTCGAGGTATTATCCCCAAAATCCAAAGCTGTCAAAAAACCCTTGTGGAACTAGATATAGGACGCCTTGTCAGTATGCCTTGTTTTAAGCATGGTGGTCTTCCTTATCCCTAACGACCCAGCTCGTTGAGTATCCTTGAACCCTCAACCCAAAGTGATACTCAAAACTCAAAACCCATTAAAAATAACCCTAAAGCCTAAAGAGCCCTGACTAAACCCGTAAAGTAGCTGAACCCTAAACCCTTACATAACCAGCAAGAGCCCTGACTAAGCCCTGACAGTAGCCTTGAACCTTAAACCTTACAGCCTCCTGGTAAGGATTTCTGGCTGTACACCAGTCGGAAAAGAGCCCTCACAAACAAGAACAAAAATCAAGCCTTCCAGTATTCCTAAAGAAAAGAGCCCTGGGCTCAGGTATGGCTCCTGGAACACCGAGGCATTCTGGCTCGAGGATTGGAGGACAGAGCGCCTGGGTGCAGCCGCATCCCCGGGGGATTTTTGCAACACGCGAAGGCTCAGAATTCTCAAACTGACAGCAGTAGCAGTCGAGGCGGAAAGCTTACTGGTAAGAGCAGTCGCGATGGTGGTGGTGATGATGATACTGATGATGGTGAAGGTTTTACTGATCGCTGGGCTTGAAGATGTGGGGCTTCAGGGTTTCGAGCTTATTCAATGCTGGGCTTGTAGGATGGTCAATTGTGTCAGAGGGATTGACCTTGGTTGTTTCACATTCCGTATGGATACAAACTCTGGTTCACTGCGAGCCTCATAGTATTTGAGTCACGTCCATCATCGCTCTTGGCGGCATCGCTACCCAGGATCGCGCCGATGACATTTCGAGATAGACAATACGTGTTGCAGTAGGCATCTCTGTCCCTCTCCGGCTTCCAAAAACGAAAGGTCTACTGACTATGCAGGTGCCTTTGAAGCAAAACCGAATGGGTCCTCTCAGGTCTGGGATTGGAGCTGTAGCATCGGCTGGTGTCATATCGAGCAGCCCGCATAGTCTGTAAGTCTACACGTTTAGACTCGTAGTAAGTCTGATAGCGAACGTAGAAGCACGAACATCATACTGTGGTTCTTTGAGCACCGAGGTACTGCAGACGTATTTGCGCCCATCTGCGAACATCTTGGTTCTGGGCTGCGGGCGCTCGGACCTTTCTGAGCGAATGTACCTGGCAGGCTAGCGACAGGGTGGGTGGGAGAACGTGTGGATGAATGTATCTCATATGTATATGTATATGTATATGTATATGTATATGTATATGTATATGTATATGTATATGTATATGTATATGTATATGTATATGTATATGTATATGTATATGTATATGTATATGTATATGTATGTATATATATGTATATATATATATATATGTTTATGTGTGTATATATATATATATTCAGCTAGCTAAGAACTGTATCTACAGGCGTCTTCTGTTTCGGGTCGGCGCCCCTGCCACTACTCGTGCTACTACTGCTGTGGGTGCTGCTGCTGACAGTGATGTTGCTTGCTACAACTATCACTGCTACGACGACGGCGATGGCGACAACTCCTAACATTACTACTACTTACTATCACTACTTGCTGCTCATCATGGCACGATTGCTCCAGCTATAAATGTGCTTGTCGTCACGTTGTCAGGGTGTCACTACTTTTTGGATGTCGTCAGAAATTAGTGGCATTGTTGCGTGCTTGTCAGCTACGTATTTTTGGTCAGCAGGGGTCATGTGTCTGGTTGCGCATAGGGCTATTCAGCTTCAGGAGTAGGAATGGAATAGCAGGGCATGGATTCGGAACAGGATCGGATGGCCGAGGTTGACACTCTGCAAGTTCCCGTCTGTCTATTGACCCTACAGCAGAAGCACAGGCCACCCCATTTGGGTCGGCTCAGCTGTTCGCTGGAGGCTACCAGAACATCACGAACATTGACATCAGCATCTCGCTACTCAAGCGTTCGGGGCTAAGGCTGCATGCTTCAGCACCAGGGGCCGAGATGCAAGTAGTGTTGAGCGAAGATGCCCGCAGCGCAGCAAGTGGACACCCCCTAAACCCCTACCCCTACTAAACCCTAAGTCCCCAGACTCCCCAAACCCCTAACCCCTAAACCCTAAATCCCTAAACCCAAACCCCAAACCCTTATAGATCCCTTAAAGAACCCTTAACGGAACCCTTAAAGGAACCCCAAACCCTACCAAAAAGAGTGAGCTCCTGATTTCAAAAACCCGAGGCCTGGAGGGCACCCTGGGGCCCTCACTTCCGGGAATGTGCCGATCTCAGCAAGAAGGGTTGAACTCACGGTCTCGGGTTTAGGGGTTCAGGGTTTAGGGGTTTAGGGTTTAGGGGTTTAGGGTTTAGGGTTGAACTCAAAGGGCTCCGAAAACTGGGGTTTTAGGGATAAGGGGGTCTTATATTAATTAGACTCTTACTTTGGGATTACCCCACCTACCGTCATCCCACCCCAATGGCCCAAGACCCTAAACCCCAAACCCCCCCGCCATGCCCCCACGGGCCCTTTTCCAGAAAAGTATAATGGGCCCCAACACCCTAGTCTAGCTATTAAGGCGCCTGTAGTAAATCCTAAACCCGGGCTTTGCCTCAGCAGGTCCTGGAAATGGATGAACGTATCCGCAATGTCTGCCGACTCCGAACCCTGGCCAGAGATGGGGTTTTGGAGTTTCGGGTTTCAGATGCTAGAGATGAGGGCTGCCTGATTTTTGGGCTCCCTCAAGTGCCTTTCGTCTGGGAGGGGGGTGGGCCTAGATTACATTTTGGGCATCCTGTTGCTGTTTCGGATCTATGCCGGGGTTCAGCACCGGAACCTACACCTTGAGCTTCAGCTGTACGACTTTACGGGAGGTGGTGGTCTCTCCTGACTTGTGTATGCGAGGCAGTCCTCGTGCCAGCCGGGAGAAATTCCACATCATCAGCCGTAGTCTCCACAAGGTTTTGTTTTAGGGACTGGTTTCATTTTGTGCCTGCGGGGATACAGGTAGTACAGTACACAGTATGGATTGGCAAAAGGTATCGTGAACTGATCCCTTCAAGATCCAGTCGCTCAGGGCTCCAAGATCCTTAAACCCGAAGCTCCAAGCGTAAAACCCTGAGCCCGAAGTCCCAAACCCTAAACCCTAGACCCAATCAGCAAGCGGAACAGAAAGCAACTAACCTCCTCAGTCCTCCTTCGACATCGTCGTGGAAAAGGGCACCTACGACTCCCTTCAAGAGAATCCAGGATTGCTGCAGGCGGGGACTACAAGCACGAATTCATTGAGGACCGGAAGCCACACAGGACTTTAGGAAGTAGAGTTGGCACTTGCGTTTCTCTCTGGGGCTCGTTTCAATAGCGAATTTAGCGGGATGAGGCCTCAATGCCTAGAGGGGTTTGGGCTTTAGAGTCCTCAGCCCGTAGGCGTAGGATATCAGCAGGGGAAGGCGAGGGCAGGTCGCTCTGACGCAGGGTCACACGACATAGGTTTGTCTCGCCAGTTACGCTTCAAGCCATCAGAATCAAGGAAGAGAATCCGCACATATTTGCATGTAATGTACCTGGACCCCAAAAGTATGTAGAGTAATAGCCTTTTATAGGCTTTGGGCCATTATTTTACCCACTTTTGGGGACGGTCTAGGTATGCATATGTGCACAGTTTTGTCGGGGCCGGCTTTGTAATTACTTGGGTTTGGGGGTATAGTATACTATAGCTAATTATCGGGGGTGTAGTATACTATAGCTATAATTATATCCTAACAGGAGCCCCCCAAACCCTATTCTAATTGTTTGAAGGCCCTTACACTAAGGCCCCAAAGTCCCAAAGTGGTTCTTTTTGGGGGTTCTCAATCAGAGAAATTTTATAGAAGGGAATCCCCAAAAGGAGCTACTATGGAGCCTCTGGGTAGAGTATGGTATCGTGGAGGTTCTGCCACTGAGGCTGCATCTGCCGAGACGCACCGCGTTCTGCGCGACGGTGGGCTGCTGATCTCCATCACGGCGCCTTCCTGGGAACTGCAATGGCTTCATGGGTCCTGAGGGGTGGTTTAGGATATATATATATATATATATATATATATATATAGGGTTTAGGGTTTCTAGGGGTCTTGATGGATGATCATGGGTACTTATAATGTATACTATAAGTGGGATTCTGTTGACGCACGGGACTTGAAGGATGATCATGGGTACCTATAATGTATTATCCTATAATTATGAGTGGGATTCTGTGGATGTGTCCTTGGTTATCGCCTGGTCTTCAAAAATCTGTAAACACCGTGCGTGGTAGCTTGATCTGCGGTGGACTAAAAGATGCAGGCTGGGCACTTGAAATGACAAACTTCGAGAGTTTAAATCCCTGCACATAGGATCCTAGCAGAGAACCCCAAGAATCCTTAGGCCTTAACCTCACCCCTTATATAGATGCCTAAACCCTTAAATCCCTTCAACCCTTAAACTCTTAAGTCCCTCCAACCCTTAAACCCATAAGTAAACCCTAAACCCCTGAACCCCTGGAACCCCTACTCTCCAAACCCCAAACTACGAAACCACAAACCCTAAACCCCTAAACCCTTAAATCCTTCGAACACCTAAACCCTGAACTCCTCAACCCCTATACCCCTTATACATCCCCTATAGAACCCTTAAACGAACCCTTGAAGGAACCCTCAAAGGAACCGCAAAAAAACCCTAAACCCCCAGTTGGCCTCCGAAAAGCCCAGCCACGGAGCTTCGGAGGACACGCCGCCCGACCGGCGCCTCGAGCAGCTGCGACCCCAGTGCCTTCGCTTTTTTTGAGAGACTGAATCGGGCTAGGGCTTTTTTAGGGGTTTAGGGCTTAGAGGGTTTATAATGGGATTTATACTGTAGGGTGCAGGGGCTTTATAATGGGTTTTTTAGGGTTTAGGGTTTAGGCTTTACCCTAAGGCCCCAAAGTAGTTTCTTTTGGGGGTTCATATTTAGAATCCTGTAAGGGAATCCCCAAAAGGAACTACTATGGAGCCTCTGGGTATAGGGTTTAGGGTTTAGAGGGTTTATAATGGGACTTATATGGAGTGAAATTGGTAAAGATATGCAGGTTTGGGGGTTCAGGGGAATGAATATATATATATATATATATATATATCTGTGTGTGTGTGTGTAGGTTTAGGAGTGTTTTGGGGTCTCAAAGTGTGTAGGCATAGGAGTAATTAATGAGAATATGTGTAGGTTGTGGCGTAGGGTATTTCAAGTATGGGTTTCTTGAGATATTTGTAGTTTAGCAGCCGCCCAATCGGGGGCCTGGGCTTGGGGCACGAGGCCCGCATTCCTCAAGGTCCAATGACGAAACTGTTCTTTCAAAAAACGTGTCGTTTTGGGTTGCAGGTGATCTTGGGCTGAAAGTAATATAGGGGCCTCAATAATACTATTTTGGTGGGTTCCTTATTGTAAATATAGCATAAGGGGTCCCAAAACCCTGGACCCTATTCTAGTTATTGAGGCCCCTACATAAGAGTTTCGGGGCTTTTTGTCCCCAAGGGCATAAGAACCAGTGCCAGCCTGACCTTAGTCGACCCGAAACTCTAAACTGTGAGTTCTGTTTTCGCTATTACAGTAGAAGCCGGAAATTTGGAAACCCATTAGCCTCGATCCTCAAGAGTAATGTATAGGGAACCCCAGCACTATTTGGCCTTAATCCGGTTGGTGTTAAACCACAGAACCTTAACCCGGTTGAGTGTGTTGGTGGTATCTTCACAAGTTGCTTCGAAATCTGTACTTGCCTGGGCCTAGGCTCTTCTAGCAGCTAGGTTTAGGGTTGGTTTGAGTTTAGGGTTTGGGGATTTGGGTTGATGGGGTTGTAATTTAGGGTTCAAGCTCCACAGGCGTTGGCAAAGCTGCGTGTCCCACAGCGGCAACATAGACACCACCAGCGGGCAAAAGGACCTTTTCGTGCCGCCTGACTTCGACATTAAATGTTCACTTGCAGTTGTGGCTGTGGTTTGGGTCGTTGTTGTTGCCGATGCTGTTGTTGTTTTCGTTGTCGTACTCAGCTGCACTCAATAGCTAAGCAGATGAGCCACTTAACCCAGGCTGCCTCAGAGCTCCAGGCAAAGCTAAAGGCAGCTCGGAGGTAGCGCTACAGTGTCATACCGTCATACCGCTTCATCTATGGCTGAAGCTATTCTACTCGAAACTCCGTGGCCCAGTGGTCCAGGTCCTAGCCACTAAGCCTTCAAGTTGCTGAACTCCTGAAGCTGCGGTTGGGGTTCAGGGCTTCGGGGCTTAGGGGGTTTCTTCTAAAAGATATGGTACAATATACCCCCAAACCCTATTCTACTCAGTAATATATCCGGCTTTAGGGCTTTTGGGGCTTGGGTTTCAGGATTAGGGTTAGACGGAGCTTCGGAGCTTTGCAGCAAGGCACGTTTGCCGGAAGCCCACGTCTACCGGATGGTTGAACTGGCTCTGGAGGCACCCCAAGGGTCCCAAGGACCCGATAATTGGGTACTCGTCTTTAGGATAGTAGTTATGTAGGTTAGGATTTCGGAGAGTATATGATTATTGGGTACTTGGACCCTTGAGGGCATGCAGCAGTTGCCGTGGTTCAGGCTTCGCTCTTAAGCCCCACCCTCCACCCTCGTTGAGTGCCCGTTTCGGGTCACGCTCTTGGGGCTCTGGGAATAGCCAGTATAGACGACATGATTGAGTCAGTATGTGCCAAGTGTTCCGAATACCCTTGCTTTTGCTTGGCAGGATTGCCAGTGTAGTTGTGGCAGTAACAATAGTAACAATTGCTGCAGGCATGATGCTATAGCTTCTATATAGGCTCTGACTATTCGCAATAGTTACCTGCAGCAGAAACCTAAGCCCTAAACCGATCAACTTCTGTCTTCTTGGCGTAAAACGTAAAAGCAGAAATATGTGCAACGAGCAATGCTCCGACGGTTGCGGCGAAGAGCCAGGTCTGCCTTGCAGTAGTTGCAGTTGATGCGCAGCCTTGAGCCAAAAAAACCCTAAACCCTAAACCCCCTAAACCGTAAAACATATCAGATACTGAAGATACCCTCAGGGTTTCGGGGTTTAGAACTATGGCGTGAGCCGAAGGGAAGCTTCTAAGCAACCAAGGACTTCTCAAGAGTGTTCCTTCAGACACTGGAAGTTTTCCTTACCCTTGCTGCCCAAGTTCGTAGTAGTACTTGAGGAAGGGAGGCAGGTTAAGAGTACATGATGTAGTGCTTAAAGCGAAGGTTTGGCAGTAGCTCTTCGAGGCTTTGGGCCTGAGTTAGGGTTCAGGGAGCCCCTAAAGCCTTATGATTTTTCTGTGGAGAACCTCTGAAGCTGAGCCCTTCATGAACCGGGCGTTCCAAGACTGGGCAGGAGCTAGCTACTAGACTTAGCGCAAGTCCCTTTACATCGAGAAAAGCTTCCGAATGTGGAGGCGGCTATTTCCTTCCCTGCGGGCTGGTAGCCGCGAGCTTTGAACGCTCTGTGGCCTGTGCTTCTGCTGCATTTGAGGTTGAGGGCAGAGCAATCGCAACGCTCAGGGGATGCCAAGGCTTAAGTCTCCGCCCTTCCCTGTCGGTGCTCCTCTACAACACCGTCATCATTGCAGTTTAGGTAGATGCCATGATCTCGACTGACAAGCATGGGAGGGCAGGGGCGCCGGATGGCGTGGGCTTTAGCTTCCCAAAATGGGGGGTTTCCGAAAATAGGGGACCCTTTTATATCGTTCCGACCTTCGGCTCATTCGTGCAGAATTGGATTTTCGTAGACTAACATCAAAGTTTTTAAGGACAAGCCGCGCCAAAAAAGGACAGTTATATAGGGGCCTAAGTTCTAAATAATTACCAATACTATCAAAATTAGGGTATAATATACCCGAAACCCTATTCCTTATTGAAAAAGTATTAAGGCCCCTATCGCAGCACTCCGAAGCTTTTCGCACACCGCAAGGGCCGGACCCCATAAGAACTCAGCCAGGTCGATCGAGGTCTCCTCGTGACTGGTGTCGCCCGAAAACTCCGGTCGAGGCATCCTGAGCTTTCACAATAGTAATTAGTAATACTAATAGTGATATAATGGCAAAAAACGAAGAATAACAACAATAAGAACAATGATAACAATTAGATGTAATAGCTTATCTGACCTGATCATGTCTTGTTTTTGCCACTCGTATCCGACATCTAAGTGGAGGTCTGCGGCTCAGGTCAGGTCTCATGAACACTGCAAGTTTCACTCCGAGCTCCATTCTGCATGTGAGGCTCGAAAGCATCGAGGTAGGCTTCACCCTATAAGCCCCAAGCTGCCGTCGGAAGTACGACGTACAGATGAAGGACCTCTCAACCCTTCCGCAGATCATCCAAGGCCTCGTTCTTGGGAACCTCTGGGAAGCAGAGCCGAATCACTCCGTGCCGCAGACATGCAAGACATTCTGCGGCTTGTGGAGGCAGTATGGGGCAGCTAAGGCGCTTCTCACTTCCGATAGTGCGACCACATACTTCTTCAGGTTGTGGCTTGCAGAGTTCATGACGGGTCAGGCCTTCACAACGCAGAGTGCTTCAGGCCCACCAGACAGCCCCATGTTTCACTTCGTTGCCAAAGTGCAGACAGAAGGCCAGTTGTCTGAAGCACCGAGATACCTCGACTGCGGTGACAGCTTGAGTCTTTACTTGGCGAGACTGAACCCACCAGATATTGAATCAGAGCGCCTCCAGCGCCTTTGGGACAAAGTGGCTGCTGTTCTGCGTGGCGAGCAGCTTACGGATGCCAGCCTCCTGTTGGCTTATGCTCAGAATTCGGAGAGTATGGCTGCGGCTTTAGTCGTGCTCTTGAGGGACTCATCAGGCTTGTCGCTCTTGCGATGTGATGGGGACTGCGCCTACAACGAAGTGCATATCTCAGCACACGGAGTCGCGGCCCGCGGGTTACGCAAAGTGAAGCAAGCATGGAAATGGAGAGCCATCTTGGAAGACGCCATGGACAAACTCTTCCAGAGCCTGAGCCTGAAGACCTCTTGGAGTGAAGAATGGGAGTCGCAGATGGATTTTGACTTCGAAGCCGATGATGCCATGGATTCCTACCTCGAGAAGCTTTGGAGTGGTGATGGTGATTGAGCCACATAGAGCTCAACACGGGGAACTGGCGGTTGTTCTTCAGACTCTTGCACATGGCGCAAGTGCACATGAGCATATGCTTGGATGTCAGTATGCCAGTATGTATGCATGTACGATTATGTACGTATGTGCATATGTCTGTGACAATCTGCCTGCCGGGTTTCATTTAACTACTTGCGGGGTCAATTTACGTTTCTGTTTCACGCAGAGAGGGGTGCGATGGGGTCCGAGAAGATTGCGAATCGAAAAGGGGTGCTGGCCGAGGGTAGTGCTATGGACAAGCTCAAGCGGCTGTTGCAAAGGAGAGATGGGTGCTGATAGCTTGATGTGCTGAGCCTTTGGGCTGCTGTCTATGTCTATGTCGGAATCGTCGAAGAACTCTCTGGGCTTCACAGTGCGGAAACTTTTGTTTGCAGACTGCTGAGGGTCTGCATGCTTCCACTGCCTTGTCCTGCGTCACGGCACTGATTCGGACGCATGTTTGCGATGTGCTTAAATTCAGTGACTTGTGAGTGCGATTCTTTTTGCAGCCCGCCACAGAGTATTTACACATCTCCATCATACGATCCTTGAACCCTAATTAAACCCTAAACCGATCATACCCAGGACCGGTGAGCTATCGTTGCTGGGACCCTGAACGCCAACGCCCGAACCCTGAACCCGGGACCCTGTCTTCCTGTCTGGGGCTTCATTGATTAGGGTTTAGGGTTTTCCTGGACCCCAAGAGTATGTAGAGTAATAGCCTTTTAGAGATTTGGGGCCATTATTTTACCTACTTTCGGGGGTCTAGGTTAGGGTTTAGGGTTGACACGGGCTTTGTTTTTTTTACGGGATGTTTTGATTTTGGGCCCGCAGTTCATGGGTTTCAAGGCCGGCGCCTTGAAACTCCCATAGCTTTGGGATGCGGAGGGCAGTCCCCAACACTCCCTCACTAAAGGATAGGCTTGAAATCCTAAGATAAACTAGGGATATTCCTTAATGAAGGGGGATTGGACCTGGTCCTTAAAGGAACCATTATGAAGCAAAAGTCTATACTTGTCTATCCCTGGTTACTTCAAAGCCCAGCTGACACATGGCCGGAAGGTCCTTTTCCGGATCTGGAGATTGGCGGCCGTCGCCTTGCAGCGTCCATCGATTTCTGTGACGGCGACCCCATCCCGTCTAATTTCTCTGGCGAGGCCGGCTCCACTGCACTGCTAGAGGCGGATGTCGTTGGTTTTGCTCCTGCTGCTTGCCCTTTATGCATTGAATCGCCCGGCAGTCTTGTCACCGTTGCCATCAAGGCGGCTATGAATCTTGTGATTTTGGAGTTCAACACGGTCGTATCACTGTCTTCGTTGTTGATGTAATTTGTCGTCTGTGTCGTCTTCGCCGTCGGCTGTATTTCGTTATTGCTCTGTCTATTGGCTGCTGTTGTCGCCGTCATTTGTTGTCGGCGTCGTCGTCGTTGGTGGTGTGCGGTGATCGTGCCGCTGGTACTGGTGCTGCTGCTGCTGCTGCTGCTGCTGCTGCTACGGAGGTGGTGGTGAGGTACAGCTTATTTACCTGTGATTATGATGATGGTTAATATCAAATTAGTAGCACTTTGCTTGTATATGAAAAAAAAGTAGTAGTATTCTTAAGAATAAAAAGAGTTGTTATGGTATTGTAGCTCGGGCCTCGAGCTTCGGCTGCAGGCCAGCCCGGAGCCGAAGAGCGCCGATGAGCAGACTGCACCGGCTGCTTCGCGCTTCGGATATCTGAGAGAATTTAGCAGCTGTCGTGTGTAGAATCTGTGTAAGATATATATATATATAGAGAGAGAGAGAGAGAGAGAGAGAGAGAGAGAGAGAGAGAGAGAGTGAGAGTGAGAGTGAGAGTGAGAGAGAGACAGAGAGAGACAGGGGGAGAGGGAGAGAAAGAGAAAGAGACTAGAATGTTCTGGTGTTGCGACGCTACCTCCCTAACCAGCATGTGCAGTGCAGTTCTCTGAGGTGTTTGATGCATCTAGCTGCCGACGCACTTGCCTTGCAACGACATCTTGGAGACGTGCAGCGCGCCAAAATCGTGAGCGTTTTCACGTGCTCTTCACCCTACTAAAGGGGCCTAAATAATTACCAATATTATTGTTTAGGGTTTCTTATTGTAATTACAGTACAATAATATACCCCAGAACCCTATTCTACTTATTAAGGCCTCTGCATTATGCACTTCACCCGGCTCCAGCCTGGGAGATCTTGCAAGAAAGGGTTTCAGCCGAAGCCAGAACAAGAAAGTTGACCGCTCTGTGGTGTACTCAGGCAGCTAGCGAGACTCGAGAGGAAGTCAGATATGAAGTTCGGGCGAGGGAACTATACATGCTCGGAGCATGTTAGCCCCCAACAATAGAAGGATGTCTGACAACCGGCCGTTACATCATAAGATCACAAGCATTTCTTGAGAAGCACAAGAGCATGAAGATAACCCTGACCTGGCGCCCCTGAAACCTCAGCCCGTAATCGTTCCTACACCCTACCCTAGCTTTGGTCCGCCTTCAGCCTTCAGCCCCAAACGTCTGATCCCCAAATGAACTCTAACCCTTTTGCAAC
Source organism: Symbiodinium sp. CCMP2592 (assembly GCA_905221615.1). NCBI lineage: Eukaryota > Dinophyceae > Suessiales > Symbiodiniaceae > Symbiodinium > Symbiodinium sp. CCMP2592. The sequence goes on along the minus strand of CAJNDT010000280.1, from coordinate 235,437 downwards.
CCTTATGACACCTAAACACTAAACCCCTCTGCAACCTTTAGGAAGCCCCTAAGCTCCTGCTAAACCCTGGCCCTGAACCCAAAACCCTTTTGCAACCCTAAACCCTTTTGCAACCCAAAATCCTTTTGGCAACCTCTAGGAAAGCCCCTGGGAGCAGCCCTTCCGGTGAAGGCCTGGAGTCCTCCTTCTGGGCAAAGGAATCTACCGGATATCAGCCGCTGCCCGTTCCCGAGGCCTCGGCCCGGAGGGGTTTAGGGTTTAGGGGTTTAGGGTTCAGGGGTTTAGGGTTTAGGGGTTTAGGGTTTAGGGGTTTAGGGTTTAGGGGTTTAGGGTGGGCCCTAAACAACCCTCCCTTCTAGGGCTCCTTCTCATGATTTCCTTGTTTCAGTGTTTTAAGAGGTGGGTTGTGTGGGACCTGGTAGGGGGGTGTCACAGAGGCTGGATCGTTTCCTTATCGTGGCTTGGCGGGATTGGCACTCCTTCGTTGGAATTAGGGTTCAGGGCTAGGTGCGAAGCCGAACGGGAGATGAAGAGCCCCGAAGCTCTACAACTTTTCTTGATTTGAAACCCTGGCCCTAAACCGTAAGACCTCGTCCGTGCCAGGTCCCAGAATCGTTGGCACCGCCTCGGGAGGAGAAGCCGGACAAAGCTGTCGAAGAGGCCAAGGGCTCAGGATGGGAGGTGTGAACAGGGCTTAGGATTCGTAATGGGGTCTAGGATTTTTTTGTTGGGATTCAGGATCCTTCATTGGGTAGAGGATTTCCAATGGGATTCCTGCGAAGAAGTTTTGCTCGGCCGGCTTCGGTTGGTTTGTCCACGGTGTTTTAGGATCTAGGGCATGTTGGTTTAAGGGTTTAGGGTGGTCCAAACCCCTATACATACTCTGAACCCTTACCCCGAACCCTCGCAGCCGTAGCAGCCATGAGCAGGAACTCCGAAGCTTCAGTTATTGAAGAAAGCTTGCACCGTAAGCGGCGCCATGAACCGAGACCCTGAAACCTCTTCATCCCCTTGGGGTCTAGACAGACATGCTTGAAGCCCCAACTAGCATAGCTAAAGCTATAGAAACGCATAAAATCAACTTGAAAGCAACAAAGAAGCCACGAAAGGTGCCAGAGGAGGACATCGCGACTTCGCACCTGCAGGCCGGCCCTCCCGACATCTCTCTGCTTGGTAGGTGTGAGAAGGGTTTGGACTGTGAAGTTACCTTAACCTACCGAATCCTTCTTTTTCGGTAGGGTCCTTGTAAAATTAGGCGGACTACGGCTGATGATAAAAATCCTGCAATACCGTAAGGACCCGAAGCTATGGGAATGATGGTACATTACTTATTATGGGTCTTGCAGGATTTATATCATCAACCGTAGGGTTCATAATACTGAGCTATAAACAGGTGACTCTGGTGGTTTAAGCTGAGGCCATATCATTTTTGGGGTCTGGCTCTGAGGGTTTAATGGCCATCAGGGCTTGAGGCTCGGGAGCTTTGCGGCTGGGTCTCTGGGGCTCCCTGGGCTTCGGGCTTGAAGGGTTGGGTTCATGGCTTACTTGGAGGTTCATGGGCAGTTACAAGTAGGGTTATAAGTCCCGTAATATGGGTTATAAGTAGCTACCCTACTTATAACTAACTACCCATGGCTCTCCAAGTACTCCTTGGGGATTTACGGGTTTTGGTGTGTGCCCAGTTGCCCTAAACTCGTGAACCATAAAAACTCACAACCAACAAATACTCGGTGTTTTTTTACGGTTTCGACCACACACACCGTAAACCGTAAACCCGAGACCCTATACCACGCCCGGGCCCAACCCTAAACACCCCATAATCCACAAACCTCTAAACCCAGACCTCTCAAACCTTACAAGCCGAAATCCTGCAACCCCCAAACCGCCAAAACCCAAACCACCCCAAACCCTCAACCCCTGCAACCTGCAAACCCCCAAACCTTACAACCCTCCAAATTCCTTAACCACAGCCCTGAACCTCAAGCACTCAACCCAGAACCCTGAACCCTACCGCCCCTGAACCCTAAATGCTGTACATATAAACCCAGAACCCTACAGCCCCTGAGCCCCAAAATCCTCTTCATCTCAATCTCCACCCTCACGGAGGAGATCCCCTCCCTCTCCAACTGCAGATGGAAAAAGCCCCTCAAAAACCAAAACCCAAAGCCCAGAACCCTAAACATTTCTTCATCTCCATCCTTGCGGAGGAGATCCCCTGGTCTGTGAAAGCGCTGGAGGCCCAGGCCGCTGACTTCGTTACCGGCCCGGGTGCCCGGACTCGGAGGGCGGCGTGGCAGAGGTTTGGGCTTCAGCGGCTTAGGCCGACCGGTCGTGTTAGGGGTTTAGCGGTTTAGGGTTTTGGGTTTACGGGGAGTTTGTGGAGAAAACTTCAGTAGTTGCACGAGCGGACTAGCCTAGGCCTAGACGGAGGAGTGCTGTCGATTACTGTTCGCGCATGATGGCTCCTTCCTTTATCGTGTGGACCGTGATAAAAGAAGTGCAGCACCATGGCAGCTCCTCTGAGAATATCAACATGAATGCATATTTATATAAGTAGATGATATATATATATATATATGTGTGTGTGTATGTATGTATATATATATATATATGTATACGCACACACATGCACGCACACATACAGACATACACATGTGCACCTAGTCATATGCTGCAAGGCGGTAAGTGTGGACATAAAGATAATGATGGTCGTGGTAGTGAGGATCATTACAGGGATTCAAATAAGGGTTACAGTTACAACAGTGAGAACTGAGAACAACAGCGATATAGAGGTAATATCAGTAATGACAACAAGAGGGTTGATTATCATAAACGCAACGGCAGACATGAGAAAAATGTATAGGTGAAAGCCGGCACTTGCTGCAGAACTTTGGGGTTTCGGCGGGTAGGGGCTTGGGTTGCATGCAGGGCTTTGGTGTTTGGAGTCTGGGGTTGAGGGCATATGAGTCTAGTTCCTCCAGCAACGTTCCATCTTCGTCACTAGGTAGTATATGCACCGGAACTAAAAGCCCCACCTGGTCAAAGAAACGCACACGCAAGTGATCGCCAGATCTTCCCATTGCCCAATCTGTCTGGAATTTGAGGCTTAAGAAAGCCGGGAAGCCAGAAATTGTTATGAAAGGACGGTAGATTACTGCTCTCCCGAGGGCTTCGGACACTGAGTGTGTTGGCGTTTTGTTGTGTTTCTTGGCCCGGAAGAGCTAGCTTAACTGAGGGGTCCCTATAGATTTCATCTTCGGGTGTGTAATAAGAACCTACAAACAAACAGGTTGGCTATGGTAGTTGAAGCTAGCTTTTGCTGGCAAGCAGCTTGTGCGACGCGCAGGCTTGGCTGTAGACTCGTAGACGTATTGTGGCAAGCAGACTCGAAGATCCAGTCTCTGCCATGCGAGCTTTGATGCCATGGGATCAGTCGAGGCAGGGATATTATGAAGCCAAGAGTTCAGCCAGCACCCGGAAACCTATAAGTCTAATTCCTGAAACGAGCCTTCGAATCGCGGCACCTTTACTAGGATGTCCAGTAGTACCCTTATGCCCGTTTTGTAGTCCTAGGTTTAATAAGGTACCGAATACCAAAAAGGGAGCCCTTTGTATTCCTAGGTTACTGGGCATCCTAGGGAGCCTTCACTCTCAACTTCCATTGGACCAAACTGGGTTTAACGGATAGAGTCCTGGGTTCTGAGTCATAGCTCTAGTATGTCACTCTATTCCCAGAAGCTCCAATATAGGGGCCTAAATAATTACCGAAACTATTTTTTGAGGGGGTTCATTATAATAACTATTGTATAATGTGCCCCAAAACCCTTCTGACTAATAAGGCCCCTGTATTAAATCCTAGGCCGGACTCTTGACACCTTGAGCCGCCGGCGCTGACTTTCTCTACCCCTCAAAGGGCTAAGCCCGCTAAACCCCTCGCACCTTCCCACGGCATGGCTTCTTGAAGTATCCCTTTAGTTTAGGGTTTAGGGTATCGGGAACCTTACCTATAATCTCTACTTGTTCAGCCCCCTGAAGTAGGATACTCGAGTCACAGCAGGGGCCGAAGCCTTAAAACTAGTTGCCCTTAACCTGCAGCCCTAAACCGTATGGAAGTTTCCGAAAATAGGGGTACCTTATTTTGGGGGTCCTTATCATAAGGATCGTACTATTTAGGGTGCTATATTAGGGTCCCCTATTTTCGGAATCTCCCGTACAGTGTTTTTAGATGCAGCAGGAATGCCGGGCTCTGCCGTCGGACACTGCCGTCCTGCAAGCCTGCAACAGGACTTCCTGTGCGAGCCTTTGGAGGTAGACCCCTGGAGCTAAGGAAGGCTAGGGGAGGCTCTGGTTCTGGGATTGGGCCCCTTTAGGGTTTAGGGTTTAGGGGTTTAGTGTTTAGGGGTTTAGGGTTTAGGGTTTAGAAAGCCTCACACCTAAGTTCACACCAGGTGTTTTCCACACCGCAGCCCATTTCCTCCTGAGCAGGAGAGATTGGCAAGACGCAGTGCGTCTGCTTGGCGAAATCCAGGACCTTTTAAATTGGCTACTTCCGTCTGCACATAATGACTCATGGCCTTCTACTTCAAAATATTTGGAGTTGAATTTTAAGCCACCTGTGAAATCGGAACCGCCAGATGATAGGCCCGCCACCGGCACATCTCTCGTAATAGTTGGCATGTCGTTGTGTCTCCTTTTTTATGCCCCTGGGTCTGGACTTCAGGGCCCTTGAATAATAACCTACTGGCCGTTTGGCTTTCCAGTCGAGTCGGGGGAGATTTAGGATTTAGGCTTTGGAACTTGTCATTCATTGTCGTGGGTGACGCCATGTCATGAGAGCCTCTCCTGAAACCTCAAACCTTGACCCCGAACACGACATGTGGAGGCCTTCAAACCTGACCCCGGACCCCAACTCCGAAAACATAGCCTAAATCCTGAGCCCCTCCAGCGCTTCTCTGAAGGACTATGGGATTCCCACTGGCATCCGAGTTTACACCGCGGTGGTCCGTCTGCTTCGAGCAGGCCGCTTTAGGGTTTAGGGCCTCGGCTCCAAAGCCTTCACCCAGAATTCTTCCGTTTACGGCCCTGACTGCGGAACGCAAACCGCACAAATCCCAGACCCTTACAAATCTTGTGAGTGCGAATCACACCCATCATCCTAAGACCTCAAATCCTATTCCCAACGGCTCCATGCACCCGTACAGATTTGGCCCTACAAAGGTATTTCGGGGCCAACGTAAATATTATTTGGAGACATGGGCCCTGAAACCCTCAACCCTTTTGTAGAACCCTTACCTTGGTGGCCGTTTCGGGGATGTTTTTGGTTATGTGGGGTTTCAGTACATGCAACCGCAACAGCAGCCTTCAGGTTCCAGGGGTCAGACCAGGCATCAATTCCAACCAGATGTTTCCAGTGGGAACGAAGAGGATCCGCACCTATGGCTGCCAACACTTGGGATGACTGGCACAGCCATCAATGATCCATGGGGAGAGCTGGAATACGGCCAATGCTACCTCGTCACAGATGGCCGCCTCCTCCTCGGCAAGTTCGCGGTGTGGAGAGATCCGGTAATGTCCGCGCAGGATGTGCAAGTCGCTCGGCGTGGTCAGACGGAGTGCGAACTCGCAGCAATTAGATGTCAAAGTGCTCAAGATGTAGTTGTCTTTCAATGTGCACCTGTTTGTGATGTGAGGTGTGGGAAGCCAGGCCTTTACCAGCCTGGGTCCACTACGTCCCCACCAATACTGTCATTTGTCCGGCAAGGGGACCGGGGTGTCTGGGGCTGTCCGGAGGCGACTACGACTTCGACAGCATCCATGCCTCCTCAGACCCTGATTTGATCGCCTTCTTGGAAAACACACCCGACGCCCATGGCTGGTTTGTTTCTGCGCGCGTTTGGAAGCAATACAAGTAGCGCAAATAAGTTGCTGCAACTTTGCCTTGCCCATGCATTTCCGACCCATTGACAGGTGACCCAGATCTTTCCTAGGCAAAAGAAAACGTGGAGGCACTTTTGAAAGAAGAAGTCGTGCTCCTCGAGACGGCCAAGCTGATGATTTTCTCAGCTTCATGCTCAGCGCCAGCACCCAAGAAATACGGGGCCTAGCCACGCAGAAGGGGCGCAGCTCGCAGCCTGGCTTGCGCCTTCTGGGGAGCGACAAGCCAAAGTCTTGCATGCGTACAGGCTGATTGAGGGTGCATACATCTGTTATGATACCCCCAAACAATTTCCTATGAAGGTCGTGCGGCGAGTCCTGGCGCGACTCCTGTCAGACGCAGGGCTTGCCCCCAACTCGGCCAAGATGACTGAGTACTTCAAGGCCAATTATTTCCACGTCGATTCCTTTGTGAACCGCAAGCGGCTGTGGGAATGCTTGAAAAACAGGCAAGTGCCAGCAGTTGAGCTTGGAAGGATTTGGTTGCCTCAAACCGCCTTCCAGCTTAGCGGAGATGCTGGCGCACTAGTCCGGAAGCATCTCACACAGGGGCAGCGGATGGATCACGACATGGTGGCGGGATGGTAGCAGGAGCACAAAAAACACCCTCACAAGATGTCTGTGGTCCCACCACCGACAACTTGGGGGGGCGCGGGATGTCCGTGCATGCTCCGACCGAGGCCCCAGCATTTATGCATAGATCCAGAACAATCCGCGGTCAGGTCGGTCAGACTGAGTAGTGGCTCCAGACAGGCTGCCAGGCTCCAACCTGTCAAGGCTCCAAGTTCAAGGCTCCCAGGCTCCGGGGCCCCCGCAAAACCTGCTAACTGTTACTCCTAAGCCTCGAGTCCGGCCTTTAATAGTCATGCAATTGCGACTGAACAAGACTCACTGCCAAACAACGCAGCTCCCTGGGCTGAGACTTGGGCCGTGGCATGACAATCACCATCGAGGCTGGGAAAAGGTTCATGGGCCCCAGCCAGTCTTCATCCATCAGGTTCCGAGGCCAGTTCAAGGTTCACGGCCCGCAGCATCATCATCCTTGTCATCGTCATCCTTCCAGATCCCTGACGACTTTTCTGGAGGGGCCAAGTTACAACACCCCTATGGAACGGCACCCTTTCAGGAACCCTTGAAGGAACCTTGTTGGGTACCTGGACCCTTAAAAAGAACCCCGGCCTTGGCCCGACAAAAACCCTCCGCAGGTGGCCGCTGGACTCACGCGCTGGCGTTGCTTCCACAGATGGCGGCCCCCCGGAACGGAAAAACGCATTAGGGCGTACATGGCCTTAGGACTTATAGAACGGAAGGGCTGGTGAGGGCTTGGGCTACGGAGCTTTAGGACGTATAGGTTTTATGGTGGTGGCTAGAGCCACAGCCCGAAGACAAGGTACACTGAAATTTCACATGTTGACTTTGTGATTATTCTTCAATCAAACCCTATAGATGACTGACAAGCTGTAAACTTATCCTTGGTCGTGCAGGGTTGGGTGCTGTCGTCCGCTGTCCGAGTGTTTCATGTCAGACTTCGACAGAATGCATTGTATATGTACCCAGCATGAAGTCAAGCTTATGGCGCAGGGAGGTATCTTGTGTCCCAGTGCCCCTCCTTGGTTACAGTTTCGGCATCCTACGCGGTGTTATCACACGGGCTGAAGCACTTTTGAGCGGATCTCGACATCTAGATCCGAAAGATCGGCGAAAACATAGCAGAGAGTCCGTGCCAGACCTGTAACCACGCATGGCCACGCCCTGAGTCGTGCATTCCCCCAGCAAGTCCCAAGCTATCAACCTACGCCGTGAAGCCTTAGACCTTGCCACCACCACCACCACCACCACCACCACCACCACCACCACCACCATGGAACCTATATCATTTCAGGCCCTAACGTGCGAAACTACTCTGAACGCTGAGTTTCTAAACCTTTTTGCGAAGGCCACACTCACGCTGCCGGATTTGATCTTCTGCAGCACAGCGATGAGCACCTGCGAGAGGGGGTCAGCCTGGGAGGCGCAAATAACAGAAATGAGGTGAACAATCGCTCCTGGAGTTGATCGTTAAGCATGAGTACCACGTTATCCTGACACCGACGTTGCAAGGGATATTGTGGCATAGATACGTCGCAAGACTGGTGAAAAAGAACGTGGGTCATGCTGTCTGGTGTGAAAACAGAGTCTCGGCATAAACTATCGGTGCATTTCACCTGGGATGGAGGAGTAAGAAGTGGTGAGACGGAAGAAACCTTTCGTGTGGGAGCATGCACGCAATACGTTTGCATCCGAGCTGGCATTTAGCTGGCTTGGCAGTTCTTGCACATTTTGTCAAGCTTTCCCGTTCACAGTCTCGACGCCAGAATGGCCAGGAGATGCATTGCAATTCCTTGAGCTATGCAATAATCCCTGATCAGGACAAGCATATGGTTAATGAGAGTTGTCTATTTCATGAAGATCGAGCTAGCTGGACTCCACATTGACGCGCATCAGCTCAGGTTTCCTGTGCGTTGCTTACACGGAGTAGTTTTCGTGCCTTGCATGCGCACCAACGAGTGGTGGATACATCACCTTTTCTCAATCTGGAGCTAGGAGCTTCTGATCATCAGTTTGTCTGCTCATGGGGAAACAGGATATTCAATCCTCGGTATTAAGGCACGCAGGTCTGTCTATCTGTCTGTTTGTTTCCTCTCTCATCCATCTATCTGTATATCAAGCTCTTTGTTTATCTGATTGTCTATATATCTAACTATCGTTCTGTTTACCTACCTATATTATCTATCGTTCTTTCTTTTGATTTTTTATGTTCCTCTATCTATCTATGTGTCTTTCTATCGATCTATTCCTGCCTGCCTGTCTGCCTGCCTGCCTCTTTGGCTGTCTGTCTGTATGTCTATGTACATGTACATGCACATCTACATGTACGTGTGTATGTATGCATGCATGTATGTATGGATGTATGTATGTACGTGTGTAACTGTGTGTAATACATACAGGCACACACCCGCAGGCACACCCGAAGCCCTGCACCCCGACTGCTGGGTTCATGCTGCTCCCGCAGGCCGCTTTGGCATTGCTGGAGGACACCACGAGGAACGAGCTGCAGGCACCGGGGTCACCGGAGTCTACTGCAACCTTAAGGGCTGTCACCAGGTTGCTGTGCTGTAAAGGTTGCTATACCGGTTGCTGGAAGGTTGCCGTAAGGCTAGAATCAGCGGCTAGAAGTGTTGCAGTATGGGTGAGGTTTCTATAAGGCTTCAGGATTTGTTGTTTGGGGTTTGAAAAGCTTCGGGTGAGTTCGTAGCCTGAGGGTTTTTGGTTTCGGGGGGAGGTGCCGTTGGAGTTTCTATCCGTTATTGGGGTTTGCATGTGTTTGTGCTTTGGGCGGGACGAAATATGATGTCTGACTCTTTGCTTGGATTCTCCGGCTTTGCAGAAGAGCTCACACCACGAAGATATCACTGGCTGAGAAAAGCAAAAATAGCAGTTGACTCACATTCCGTGGCCCTGAAAAGCTTGCACCAAACATGGGTTTACTTGACTCCACTGTGGCCTGCAGGTGGACGTGATTCTGTACAGCGCGGCCATCGGTGCATGCGAAGCTCGCCTCCAATTCAGCACAGACATACGCCCCAAAACCTTGCATGGACATATATGGATATGTGGAGATATGTAGAGAGAGAGAGAGAGAGAGAGAGAAAGAGAGTACGACTAAAACAAAGCGATAGATGGATCGCAAGAAACATCGTGTCAATAACGCGAACACGAACAACTGTAATCGTGATACTGGCACCGATCTGCAATGTAGGTTGCAGATGAGATTTGGTCAGAAGGCATAGTCAGTGTCTGCCGGATTCCTGTAGAAGGTGAACCCCAAAAGTATGTAGAATAACAGCCTCTTATAGGTCTTGGGCCATTATCTTACCTACTTTTGGGGGTCTAGGAAGAAGCCCCGAACACAGCGGCCTGCTGATTTGCATCTGGCTCCCTCAAGCGCTGGCTCCAGGCGATGCATGCAATCATTGCAAGCACTGCAACCACGAATCATAGAGGTGCCTGAATAAGTACCTACATTTGTTGGGGGGGGGGGGGTTCCTTATTCTGAATATAATATGATGGGCCCCAAAACCTTCTTCCGGGGGAAGGCCCCTATGGTACCAAACCGGAGCCTGGAGCCCGTTGTCCCCGTTCCCCCCCCACCCCACAAGTACATCGGGCAAGGCTGCACCCCCGAACCGGCAAAGCCCAAACGCAATGGCAAGTCTCGGAGGAGCAGAACTTGTATCGTGAAGCCTTTCTCCGTTCACGTTCCGCAAAGCCGCGAAGCCAGAGTTTGTTCATGCAACAAGGCCAAGGGTCAGCAGTGGCAGCCGTCCCTGGCGCTTCTGGATCATCTTCTGGACCCCGGTGAAGCGTCTAAACCCGAAACCCCTAAACCCCTGAACCCTAAACCCCTAAAGCCCTGCGAAAGTAAGTCGCGATAGCAGCAGTGCCATAGCCCCACAGAGCTGAGAGCCTCGAGCCACTCGAAATCAACCTAATTAGAGCCGCAAGCAAGCGGAAGGGAAGCCTTTGAGGGTTTAGGATTTAGGATTCTGTAGGGTTTAGGGTTTAGGATTTGGGATTCTGTAGGGTTCAGGATTTAGGATTTAATCGGGTTTAAGGTGTAAGGTTCAGGGTTTAGGGTAGAGAAAGACTCAGACGGAGAAAGGACATTGCAGGGAGCCTTCTTTGAGGTGTACCGCCATCCTGTGACTGACTGCAGAAGTCCGGTTTATGCTAAATTCCCACAAGGAAAAGGTATCCCAGCAGCAACCTCAACTTGGAACAGCCGCAGCACAAATTGGCATTTGACTGTTGGTTCCTGCGGCTCAGGCTTCAGGGTTCTGGGTTCTTCATTGGGGGGTAATATAGAGGCTCTAATAGTTGAAAGAACACAGCCCCAGAGACCCGACAGAGGAGGTTACAGAGGTTAGGTTGAGAGGCCCTGCTTTAATGCTTCAGGGGCCCAGGTTTCACTTGTGAAGTCAGACTACGAACGCCACTTTGGCTCAAGAAAAAGAAGGGCAATGCAGCTAGATGCCCTGGTTCTTTAGAGGGTTGGCCGGGTTTAAGTACCTTCCTTCCCTCTTGATTGGTTATCAGCCGTAGCTCTTTGTTTCCTTTGGTTTCCTACTTGAACCCGGCCGCAGGGTTTTAGTGGTTCTTCCCCCTGCCATAGCAAGAGCGCAGCCTTAGGCGCGCTGGTGGGCAGATTGCTAGTGGGGTGCTGCCTTGTGCGCACCGGCTAGCATATGCCACCAAAGGGCGAGGCACCTGCCGGAGACAAACCCTACAGAGGGGGCCGCGCAGGAGCGAAGAGGAGGAAGCTTCACTTTTACCAAGCGCAGGACGCTTTGATCCAACTTGCTGAGTCGGTACAGAACATAATCGTGCGCAGGCGGAACTTTGAAGACGTTACCGAGGCCCACTACGACACGATTATTAGGTTCGGCCAGATTACAGAACAGGTCGACGTATTCCACCCAGTGTGGGCAGACCTGGTCGAGTACTATCCTGAGTTGTGGACTGCTTTTTCGGACGTGACGGAAGAGCCTGCCACTGGGTCAGGAGCGCGTTGGAGGCCGAAAGCCGCAGCAAAGGCAGCTGGGTCGGGGGGTGCTGCTTCAAGCGCACCACAGGAGGAGGAGCAGCCAGCCGAGGAAGCGTCAGGCGCGCCCGCAGAGGGTGCAGCCCCTGGCGCACCGGCGCAGCCGCCCACACCTCCGAAGGCGCCGGCTCTTGGAATAAGGGGACCCACGCGGGACCTTTATTACAGGGGCCGGAGCGACCCACTGAGGCAGAGGAGGGTGCCAGCAGAGCCAGAACAGATCATTGAAGACACTGGCGCGAGAGCATCTTCCGAGCCACCGGCTGCCGAGGACGAGGTAGATCTGTCCAGAGCTGGCGGGAATCCGGCAGAAGATTCCCTGCGATCTGCCAGGCGCGTCCGCACCCCGCCGGCGCGGCGAGCGCAAGAGGAGGCACGCCTGGAGGAGCTTAGGCTCCGCGGCTCGGTGTTTGCCTCTTTTAGGGACGCCGAAGACGCGGAGCCCGAGCAGGCCGAGCAGGCAGAGCAGGCAGCCGGCCGGGAGGAGACCGAGGAGATAGAGGTAGAGGTCGAGGTTGCCCAAGGCGACGACGGGGGTGCTGCCGTAGGCGCACCGGACGACGAGCCCGCAACCGAAGGCCGACAGGCAGAAGGCGCCGAGGAGGAAGAGGCAGCAGAGGAGGACGAGGCAATAGACGTGCCCCCTGCCTCGGAGGCAACAGTTTCTCCAGCCCCCTCGGAAGCCGCAGCCCCGATCAGAGAAGTGCGCGTGAGTGTGGGCCGCGGCCGGGGTGTGACCCGAAGGCCGCTTATCCTGGCACCCGCCACCGAGACTTTCCCCACAGTTCGGGTTGATAGTCAGGGTGCTTGGGTTAGGGTTAGGGATCCTAGTGCAGTTCCCTCCTTTCAGCGTCGTGCCGTGCCCCCCCCGAGGGTGCAGCGCACCGCGCACCAAGGGGACGCAGAAGAAGCACTTAGTGCACCTGATCCGTTTGATTTGCCCAACGACGCGTGGATCGACCCACATTCTTACCGGGAGGCCTATACAGCTAGTGGGGTTCCTAGGGGTGTGTCCGTAGCGCGCATAGACACCAGCTCAGAAGAGGAAGGTAGGCAGCGGGGTGCTGCCTCAGGCGCACCGGCAACACCCAGGGCACCACCACAGAGAAGGCCGTTCCGACAGGGTGAGATCGTGGAGGCTGAGGTGGAAGAGACAGCGACCTTGAGACGGCGACCCGCGACTCCGGAGGGAGAGCCTCCAACGAGGCGCCCCCGCGTTGTCTTGACCCCAGCGTCCAAGGCATCAAGCGTCCCCGCCACAGCCAGCGCACCGTTGAGGGTGACGCGCCCGCCTCCAAAGGCCAGGCCCAGGACCGCAGGCGAAGGCACAAGCACAGGCACAGGTCAGGCCAAGAGAGGTGCAAAGGCAGAGCCCATAGAAGCCGTCGAGGAAGCAGGGCCCAGAGAGCGCACAAGGACCCCGCGCCGACCAGAAGCAGCTCCCCCAAAGGGTGCTGCCCAGGCGCACCGGGGTCGAGGGCGCAGCGGGTCCTGGCCGCCCAAGCGGCAAGCATCTTCTTCACCAGAGGGTGCGGTTTCTGAGGGTGACTCCCCAAGGTCACGTGCACCGGCGACCAGGGAGAGCCTGCCAAAGGCGCGGCAGTCGCAGCCAAAGCTGCCCTCGAAGGTGCCACCCACAGATAGGCACGGGGTAAAGTATAAGTCCCCTCCTGTGCCGGCGCCACCCGCGCCAAAGGGGGCGGCAGCACAGGCGGTGTTCAAGGGCCCGCCGCACGCTGTGTTTGTGGCTAGCATCACTAGAGGTGGCCAGGAGCAGCCCAAAGCAACTTCCAAGGCTCCGCCGCCGATTGTCACCGGCAACCGCCAGAAGCTAGCTTATCACGCGTGGGCACAGCAGGCTAGAGACGAGGAGAACGCCCAGGCCGCAGCTTCAAGCGCGGCAGCTGCCAGTGCTTCCTCGCAAAGGGTGCTTGCTTCGCGCACCGAGGCCACGATTGTCTTCGACTGGCACCACGTCTTAGACAAGGCCTGGATCGAGTCCACAGGAGCTACCTGGGAGACCCGCCGTGGCTCCCACGGATATTTCAACCTTGAGTTTGTGGACGCGCTCAAAGCATTCTGCGAGGAGCATAAGCCACTCCGATTGGCAATTTTGAGCTATAGCACACCCTCTTCAGCGGCGTGGTATCGTCATCATTTCCTCGAAGAGGCCCTAGAGTGCTTGCGTTTGGTGTTGCCGCTGAGCATCAACCTCAGCATCGGCCAAACATATCAGCGCACTGGCCCCGACGGGAAGGCACAACAGTTGTGCCAGATAGAGCCGCCAGCAAGTCTCATTATTGACGACAATCGCGGCATTATAAAAGAGTGCGCGAAGACAGGCGCGCTCACTGTGCAGGCGCAGAAGGGTGGCGGCGTCGACCAGCTGATCTTCGAGCTCAACCAGGCAAGCGCGTTGATCAAGCGAACGGGGCGCAACAACCTCCCAAAGGCTCGCCACCTGGAGCCCCGCGAGCTCCTTTACGAGAGGTAGCGCCCTAGGGTGCTGCCATTGGCGCACCGGGCCGGCTCACCCAGCCTGCGTGTCGCCACCGCCTGCTCCTCTCGCGGCGCCCTAGGGTGCTGCTCCAAGCGCACCGGGCCACCTTAGTGGTTTAGTGCCTTGGGTTTTTGTAGCATAGGGGTCGCAAACGTCAGCCCCATCCTCTCGGGCCGCCGCCGCCGCACGACACCATCCCTTGCAGCGCCCTAGGGTGCTGCCTGTGGCGCACCGGGCCGGGTAACAGGTCTAGGGTGCATTTGGGTTCTAGTGCTGGGTGGTGGTCCCTAGAGACAGTGTATCATACTTTTGCCTTTGTGTGTGTGCTGCCTTTTGCGCACAGCCGTCGGCACACACCTTCTTTCAAGACACTTGGTCCCCGAACGGGCCGACCATCGCGAGCATCAGTCACAAAAGTCTTTTCGAGAGTGGTTGCGTGAGGGGTCCTGTTTTCTTGCCCCCTCCCCTTTTGCCCTAAGGTTCTTTTGGGGATTCTTTCGGGTCCCGGCCGATAGGCGGTTTTCGTAGACAGGGTGTTGTTTGGGCTCAAAGGCTCAAGCTTCAGGAGGTGAAGCCATGTCAGGCATCTCCCCACCATCAGAAGACCGAAGCCGAAGCCGAGCATCCGGGGAATCCTCCTTTAGCGACCCAGAGCTTTTTAGCGGCCAGGCCTTGGTGCCAGCTGCGGCAACCATTCTTAGGATTAACCAGCCTACCCCCGCACCACAAAGGAGTGAAGGGTATAGCTCGTCCTCCGCGGCGTCTCCCCCACAAAGGGGTCCCGAACTTAGCGCAACACAAGCCACCTTTATTGCAGGTGCCGCCGTGACACACGCCCACCACGCCTCCGGCGTTGCCTTGGGTGCTGCGTCCCTCGCGCACCAGGCTGCAGAAAGGGAACAGCAAACAGTTGCTCAAGCAAGGGAGGCTGTAATGCAAGCAGGCTTCCAAGCTGCAGCGGCCGAGGCACAGTACCGCGACGAGGCCCAGTCGATCGCACGAGCTGCGCAGGGTATCGTGGATGATGCTAGGTTTCGAGAAGCCAGCCTTAGGCAAGAAGCCCAATCTGCCATTGACGCCACCAATCGTGAGGCTCAACAACGGGTCTCGGTGATTCAAGGTGAGGCCCAGCAAGCCATAGCCCAAAGCAACCATTCAGCCCAAGCTAGGATCAGGTTAGTTGAGGGTGAGGCCCGGGGTTTATCAGAAGCTCTTCGGCAAGCCACTTTGGCACGAGAGCAGGCTGAGGTCGATAGGCAGGAAGCGGTTCAGCGTTTACAACAACGTGACGCTGATATCATGAGGCTGGCCGGCGAGATGGAGATCATGCAGCGACGCCACGAGGAGGCAATGGCCGTTATGGCCGAGCGGTATCGTGACCTTTCTGCTAAATTCGTGGAGAGTAGCAACACGCAGGTCCCACGAACTCCAACTAGAGCCCGTCTTGCCTTTCCGGAGATGTCCTTCTCCCCGGATACGAGTCGAAATGATACGGTCCAACAACCCACAACCCCTGTGATCGAGCCAGTGCCTGAGGAACAAGAGACCTTAAGCACCCCGCTTGTCGCACAACCAACAGGCGAGAGCGATGCGCCCCAAGAGGGTGCAGCCGCTGGCGCACCAGGGGGGCAGGCCAGCTCAGGGCCTCCCGAAGATCCACAGCCTATTTCGGTAGACCAAAGGGTTGATGAATTGGCTAAGTTGGTTTCCGATCTAGCGAAGTTGGTCGCAGCTAGTGCCGCGCAGTCTGGTAGTGCAGCCGCGCCTTCGGGTGCAGCCCCAAGCGCACCAGCAGAAGCACAGTCCGACCCACCACCTCAGGTACCCACGTTGAACCTAGGAGGCACCGCTCAAGTTACAGCGCCACCAGGCTCACCAGGATCAGGCGGATCATCCAGCTCATCGTCCTCATCTGATTCCTCAGCAAGGTCCGAGCACCCAGCATGTAGGATGTGTGGTTCTAAGAAACACGCAGAAGAGGAGTGCCCAGAGCTCACCTGCAACAAAGATGGAGGTGATGATCCAGCCCCTGACGGTGATGGGGCCGCAGCTTCAAGCGCGGCGGCTCCGAAGACCAATGCAGAGCTTGAGGAGGACACCATCAGAGTGAAATCGCTTTCTGATTTATCCTTCCCAAACCCGCCACAAAACGCAGCGCAAGCGAGAGGGTTTGTGAATCAGACCTTGATGGCCATTGGAAAACTCCAGAAGACCCCAGGCGATGAGGTGTACATCTGGGCACAAGATTGCCTAAAGAAGGAGCCTGCCGCACTTTGTAAGGATGGGCGCTTCCCTCGCCTTGACCGCGAGATCGCCGCTAAGCTTATCAAAGTGTGTCGCCACGGTCGCTTCGGGTTGCTTTTCCAGCAGATGGTCGAGTCTGAGAGGCTCAAGTCGGGTGGCATGCCCAATGGTCGCTGCATGTTGCGCGCCATTTATCGGCACTTCCAGCTGGAACGTGACCGCATGGGAATGTTAGCAGAACGCAACCTTCTGAACATTAAGATTGGAGGGGATGGTATTTCCCATCTGGAGGCATTTCGTGATAAGTATCACTACGTCGCCAATACCATTCCTGTAGAGGATCTCCCTAAGGACAGTACGATCTTCAATCATCTGATCGATGAGTTCGAAAAGGTTTCAGTTCTTAAGCCCAAGGTAGAGAAGGCGAGGGAAGCAAGACCGGGATCACACCGTCGCACCGCCGCATGGTTGTGGAACCGCGTGGACATTGCAATCGACTTGCACCAGCAGCGTGTCAATCGACAGGAATTCGATAAGTCCTTGCAACAGAAGCCAGAGACCTTGACTTCCACCTCCCAGCCTTCAAAGCCAAGTGTGCCCGCAACACCTGCACCGGGTGCTGCCGCAGGCGCACCGAAAGGAGGCACTACCGACAAGCCGCCGAAGAAGGAGAAGAAAAAGAAGAAAAAGAAAAAGAAAGACGAGGGCGAACCCGAGGTCGAGGTCCCAGGCGCACCTGCCCCAAAGGGTAAGGGCAAAGGCGGAAAGGGCGGAAAGGGCAACGGAACACCACGAAGCCCAAAAGGTGGTGATACGACGCCCAGATCTGCTCAGGCCAAAAGCGCCATGAACATGACCCCGGAGGAGAAGGCCAAGACACCGTGTATGTTTTGGGCGTTCGGCGCCTGCAAAGGCGACCCCTGTCCGTTCCTTCACGACAGCAAGAACAAGTACACTGGTCCTAAGCCCAAGTCACTTGCAAAGCCAGACGCTAAGGCTAAGCCTAAGGCAAAGGCGAAGGCGAACGCTGCAACGGCACCGTTAATCAATGCTCTCCCCGCCGAGCTGAACCAGGATGGCAAGATCACCTGGCTTTGGGACACGGCAGCAGGTAGGCATTTGATAGGTCGCCAGGCGCTTTCCTCCAAAGCCCTTTCCTGTGTCACCCGCTCCGAGACACCTGTTGGTTTTGCCACTGGTGGCGGCGCGCGTGAAGGCACTCACAGCCTCGCGTTTGAGGGCAGCCGGTTGTTACCTTCAGAGGAGCAGGTCTACGTACTTAAGGAGTGTCCGCCAGCCTTTTCTGTAGGTAAAGCTGTCCTTGACGAGGGATCCTTGTTTGTCTGGGACCCTCGAGACCACCGTCCGTACTTCGTGAAGAAAGAGGACGTGCACCGCTGCAAGCTTCGTATCCCGCGCAAAGCGAGGATCAATGCGACCAGGGTCGTAGAATATGTCCCCCAGTTCGAGGAGACATTGCGCCCGGCAGTAAGGGAGCAAAGCCCAAGCCTAAGCCCCGTTACTGCATCGGCATCCCCCGCGCCGAAGGATGATGATACTGTGTCGTTCAGCGATTTCGAGGTCGCAGATCTTGAAGAGGCTGAGGCAAGCTATCCCCGCACAACCTCTGGCGATTATGATTGGGAAGCCGACGTCGTCGAGAAGCATGCAGAGAAGAAGGCTGAAGCGAAGCGGCTTTTTCGCGAAGGCGCTGTAGGTGAGACAGCTGCCAGTGAGAGCTCCGAAGAAGAACTCTTTCCTGAACTCTTCAAGGGAAAGCCCGCAGGTACGCAGCAGCCCGCCGAAGGCACAACAGCCAAGGAGGCTGCCTCAGGCGCCTCTAGTTCGCGTGAGGGGGCTGCTCCAAGCGCCCCTTCCACAGAGCAACTACCGCTGGTGCCACCTCCTCCAGAGCCTCACTCCAAGACCGAAGAACTTAGAGCCGAAGCCACGTCTGAGAAACACCTTAGGACCCACTTTCCTAAGAATCCCTTTTGCAAGATCTGTCACATCGCCAAGACCACCTCAATGCGTGTGGCTCACAAGCCCGATGCCAAGGCAGATGACATGATTGATGTTCCCACTGCACCGTTTCAACAGCTCGCCACTGATGATGTCATCATGGCCAAAGGTGACGAACACCGAGGCATAGGAACCGGCGGAGTGAAGTCACATCATGTTGTAAGGGATGTTTTCTCAGGGGCTAGAGTTGCGTACCCTATGACTCGTAGGGGTGCTGCCCAGCACGCACGTAACTTTCGGCACTTTATAGGTCTTAGGGCGCACGAGCTGTCGCCAACCTGTCTCATTAAATTAGATGAAGCAGGTGAGTTGATAGTAGCGGCGGAGGAGGTAGGCTTGACCCCGGAACCCTCTCTTCCCAACAGATGGCCTCACAACGCCTTGCTGGAGAGGGATATCCGCGAGGAGAAAGAGTGCTGCCGAGCTATCCACTTACAGAGTGGTTTGCCATACGACATGCATTCTTACTCGTACCCTTACGCGTGCCTTTCCTTGTCCTTCGACAGGAGTGCACCGATAGGGGGGGTCACACAGTGGGAGGCCCTCACAAAGGAGCCCTTCAATGGGAAGAGGGCCTGTTTTGGGCAACTGGTCTGGTACCGCTCTAAAGGTTCTAAGCGTACTCTTGAACCCAACATGTCACCAGGGCTTTTCCTAGGGTGGCGGATAGACGCTGGTATGCGCTATCGCAATGTTGTTAAGGTTCTTGATTACAATGACTTTCGCGGCAAACGCAACACATCTGTTCATGATGTCCCAGAACCTGAGCTGTACATCGAAGACGGTCCGCCCATCTTCCCTGTTGCAAACGCTACCCGTAAGGCGCTAGTCGACGGCTCCACTTTGAGTGCTGCCTCTGGCGCACTGCCCGAGATCCCATTGCGGGAGATTCCCTTTGCTCTTGAAAGCATCGGGCCGCCGGCGCCCAGAACACCTGGCGTTAGGACGGTTTATATCACCGCTGATAGGATTGTTAAGTTCGGGGAAACGCCGGGTTGCTTAGCGTGTAGAGGTAAGGCCACAAAGCACACCGACACTTGCAGAGCACGCTTTGCCGAGCTTGTTAAAGCAGACAAGGAAGAAGCTGCCGCAAGGAGGGCTGCGCTTCGCGCCCTAGGTGAGTCACCCGAGACTCCCGCACCAAGTGTTGCACCAGAGACTCCCTTTCCAAGCGCTGCTCCAGAAACCCCAGCTCCAAGCGTAGCACCAAGCACTCCGGTACCTCCTGCCTCTGCTACCGTGAGCGTTGTTTCAGCAGGCGCTGCCTTGCCACCGTGCACTGCCAGTGCCACGTGTCTTTTGGACACTGTACGCGGAAAGGAAGACCTACCTGTTTTCGGTTTAGCTGCCCCCTCCACACCACGTTTCGGGGAAGACAAAGCACACCTAAGAGGTAACAAGCGGAGTCGAAGGAGAGGGAAGCCTACTAAGCTCACGACTGTCTTCGAGTATGCATGTTCCCAAAACTCAATGTTAGGGCGTGTAAACGAGGAGCTTGGAGTACCACACGTACGCCTCGCCAAAGAGACCTTGGACGTTGAGAACGAGCTTGTAGCTGCCCAACTGCACGAACAGTTTAGGGCGTGTCCGAAGAGTCACCTCTGGGTGTCTCTGCCCTGCACCTCTGGATGCCAATGGCATCGCGTTCAGCTCAAGAGGGGCGGTGGCGAGTATCGCGCACGACTCCTGCAAAAGATTCATAGGTCTAAGAAGTTGTTCGCACAGTTTGCTGAGCATGCTAAGACCGCGCTTGACCTCGGGATTGACGTCACGTTTGAGTGGCCGAGGTATTCCGATTCATGGAAGAGGCCTGATGTAAAGGAGTTCTTTAAGGATCCTAGGTTTAAGGTTGTTGACTTTGATGGTTGTATGTTAGGTGTGTCTGCTTCAGGGGGGCAGCCGGTTAAGAAACCATGGCGCCTCATGACAACATCCACATCTATCGTATCAGCCTTTGAAGGGATCACCTGCAACCATGATCCCAGTGAGCACGTCGAGGCTCGGGGAAAGGATCTTGAACTCACTGGGTTGTACACGCAAGAGATGTGTGAGCGCATCGCCTTTGCCATCAACCCCAGTAGGGCCTATATCTCGGTTCCTGCGATGCCGATCTTACCCACTTCCACAACCACTGAACACCGCGAAAAGGAACAGGAACTGAAGCACGTTTCCGCTCTCAGCGGATACGAGGACCTTGCCGCCGTAATAGAGTCCGACCAGGAGGCTTCTAAGCTCGTAGAAGAGGTCGTCGACCTTTCCGCCCTTATGTGTGCAGTTCATGGCATACCTAAGGAAGCACCCTCAAAGGAGGTGTCTGCAATGGTGACGAAACTTCTCTCTCGGGCCGAAATGCTCTCCTCACCTGAGGCCCTCAATGCGGTGAAACAGGAAGCAGACGGTCTTCGCGCAGTTCCAGTGTGGGACGAAACGAACCCGCAGGAATACGCTAGCGTCCAAGCGCAAGCGCGCCGCACGGGCACTAAGGTACACTTCGGCAAGCTGATGAGCATTGCGTCCATCAAGTTTTGGGAACTTGCCAAGCACCTTCAGAAGGTTAAAGGCCGAATCGTGTACCGGGGTGACTGTGCGAAGGACGAAGAGGGCGCCGCAGCGGTTTACAGAGAGTTAGGTGCAAACCCCACCTCTGTTCAGGGACTTAATGCCTGTTTAGCTTACGGTAGCTTACCTGGCCATCAGTCCAGTGCCGCAGACGCCGTCAAAGCGTATGTGCAAGCTCTCCTTAAATCCAAGTACCAAACTTGGATAGAGCTACCACCTGAACTTCGTCCTGCTTGGTGGCGTGAGTGTTTTGCAAAACCAGTAGTGCTGCTTCTACGCGCACTGTACGGCCACCCAGAAGCGGGCGGACTGTGGGAGAAACACCTTAAGGAGGTTCTTAGGAATATGGGTGGACAAGAACTGCCGGAATATCCAGGTAACTTTTGGTTTCCTGAGACTAAGCTCCTTCTTTCCACTTATGTAGATGATCTTACCCTCTCTGGACCACAGGAGGAGCACCAACCGTTTTGGGATGCTTTATGTAAGGTTGTTGATGTAGAACCCCCGGAGCCTGTGTATAGGATCTTAGGCCGCAACCATTGCACTATCAACGCCGAGCCCGAAGGCACCGAGAATGCTGCCCTAGGCGCATTAAAGGGTGCCATGGCGTTTGATATGTTTGATTACGCACAGCAGACAGTAGACCTATACAAGGGCCTTACTGGCCTTAAGACTCTAAAGCATGCTGCCACACCTTTCGCTCCTGAGGCTTCACTTCCAGTAAGTCAAGAGGAGATTGCTGGGGAGCTGGCTCCTAACGCATGTAAGGTGCTGATGAAGGCCCTTTGGCTAGGCAGACTTGCACGTCCTGACTTAGTCAAGCCGATAGGTGACCTCGCGACCAAGGTGCAAAAGTGGTCGAGGAACGATGATAAGAAGCTTCTTCGCCTGATAAGCTACATCGATTCCACTAAGACCCACCGCCTTGTAGGCACTGTATCGGACGGGCCAAGGGAGCTGCATCTTGCGCTCTACGTTGATGCCGACTTTGCAGGGGAAAGGGACGATGCCAAATCCACCAGTGGAGGTTTCTTAGTCCTAAAAGGTCCCAACACCTTCTTTCCTCTTGCATGGGTGTCCAAGCGCCAGACGTCTGTGAGTCGCAGTACCACAGAGTCCGAGATTGTGTCTTTAGCTCATAGCCTCTTCCAAGAAGCACTTCCGGCATTGCAGCTCTGGCAGACCATCCTCGACTATCCGATCAGGTTAGTCATTCATGAGGACAACCAGGCTACGATCCTAGTTGCGAAGAAGGGCTATTCGCCAAAGCTTAGGCACATAGCGCGCACCCATAAGGTCAATCTGGGTTCCATCTCTGAGGTGATTGATGAGGATGATGTAGACATTGAGTATGTCGATACAAACTTGCAGGCTGCCGACATCTTCACTAAAGCACTTCCACCGCAAAAGTGGGATAATGCGTTGAAGTTGTTAGGCATGCGCCAGAAGCTTCCCGAGATTCTGGTAGACACGAGACAGCTCAAGACCAAAGCCGGTAGTGGCCCTACCACCTCTCCCACTTCGGGGTCTAGTCCCAAGTAGCGACGTTCACCTTTGCACAGCTTGCCGGAGGGAGCTGCTTTTAGCGCTCTTCCGCTAGGGGGGCTGCCGTAGGCGCCCGTGTGCTTAGGGGGCTGCTTTAAGCGCCCCATTGTACAGTTTCAAGTAGTTCGCAGTCTTTCCTGTAGCTGACTCTGGCGAGGGGGGAGTTGAAAGAACACAGCCCCAGAGACCCGACAGAGGAGGTTACAGAGGTTAGGTTGAGAGGCCCTGCTTTAATGCTTCAGGGGCCCAGGTTTCACTTGTGAAGTCAGACTACGAACGCCACTTTGGCTCAAGAAAAAGAAGGGCAATGCAGCTAGATGCCCTGGTTCTTTAGAGGGTTGGCCGGGTTTAAGTACCTTCCTTCCCTCTTGATTCTAATTACCTATTCTGTTTTGGGAGCTCCTTGTTACAATTATAGCATAATGGGCCCCGCCCAAAACCTTATTCTAATGATCAAGGCCCCAAAAATTACAATAGTACCCGTTTAGTAAGACCCTTTTTAGAGGAACCCTTGTATGATGGCTCCCAAAACCTTGTTATTCTAATGATTAAGTAAATTCCCTCAAGCCGAAGCTCGAGCGTGCAGTCCTGGCGTCGGAGGAGATGCAGCTGCGCAGCGACGTCATCGTCTTCAACACCGCCATCAGCGCTTGTGCCAAGAGTGGCTTGCATGGATGGGTGGATGGATGGATGGATGGATGTCGTTTGAGAGTTGGGGGTGCGTGAGTCTCCAGGCAAGAGATTGAAGCTGCAGAGGGGACTGGTTGGTTAATCAGTCTGCCTCTTGCTAGATAGTGCAGTGACCAGTAGCTGTGACTCTGTGGAAGTGGCCGGCAGTTTGCCGTCTTTTGCTGGGTGTGACTTGCATCGGAGAGCAGTAGCATCGGCATGCTTCCTGCAAGGTGGGCAGTGGCAGGCGGCGTTGAGACTCAGCCAATATTTAATGTCCGATGTGTGGCAGTGGCATCACCTACCTCTTAACAAGCGCAGCCTTCTCCAAATCTACAGACAACTGCGGCTCAATCCATCCAAGCGCCAAAACCTGCATCAATTTAAAAGACCTTATAACCCTCAGAGAATCATAGAACCCAAAGTCTCCCAAAGAGAACCCAAAGGCTCCCAAAGAGAATCCAAAGGCTCCCAAAGATGCGAAGCCCGCAAAAGCCGAAACCAAGGGCCTTGCTCGAAGAGCTGCCTCAGCAACAGCTGCTGGGCTCCGAGGTGCGTTTTTTTGGGGGTTTGGGGTTTCGGGGTTTAGGGTTTAGGGTTGAGGCGGTTTAGAGTTTTTAGGTTGAGGATTTTAGGGTTTTGAGGGCTGTACAAGCGCTGTGAAGGCTATTGAAGCTTTGGGTTTTGGGGCTTGGTGGTTCAGAGGTTGGAGAGTTTCGCGTTTCGGAGATTTGCATGTTTTTTTTTGTGGGAGGGGGTGGGCAACTCATTTGTTGGGCTGTTCGGGTTTTCAGCATTAGGTCGTTTAGGGATGGGGGATCTTTCTGCGCCGAAGCTGGCACGCATGAATAATCTTCTCGACGTATTGTTTTCCGGGAAGTCGTTATTGCAGCTTTTGCTCTTGATAGGGTCGTGCAGCAAGCAAGGGGCATAGCGTCCGAAACCCCACGTTTTTTGTCACAAGTCTCAACTCACCTAAGGAACCATTTTTCAAAAGCGTACAAAAGCATACACAAATCCAGAATCCTGCAACATAATCCCCATCAGCCTCCGCGGAACCCTAAACCCTAAACCAGGGTCTACAGTGGAATTGCAAGTGCGAAACCACAACCTTGAGCCCGCGAGTCGAGATCCCATGCACCTGGCGACCGCCCTAAACCCCCAACCCAGGGCTTCGGGTTTAGGATTTAGGGCTCAGAGTTTCTGGGTGTAGGGTTTATATGGCTAGGTAGGGCTTTGGGACATGTTATATTTTCCCTTATTGGGCTTAAGAAGATCTTACTTACTAATATTTTTCCAAGGCTTCAAAAAAGCCCCACCTAGATGGGTAGTTTAGGGTTTACCGTTAGCTAAACCCCTAATTCAACCCGTCAGGTCAGCTACAACACGTGCATTAGCGCCTGTGCGAAGGCACCATGGAGCCTGAGGAGTTTGTAAGAACTCCTAGGTTTAGGGTTTAGGGTTTAGGGTTTACCTAGGACCTAGAGTAGGCCCTTATTCCCCTTTTTTGGTGTTTAGGTTCCCTCATAACCCCCTTAAACGCAAAAAGGGCACCCCTTGTATTCCCAGGTTACTTCTGGGTCTAGACTCGAGTTCAAAATCGTTCGGGTTCCTCAGACTTCGGGAACTTTGGCAAGGCAGACTCCCAGAGAACCCAATACCCTTAGTCAAGGAATAGACCTTAAATTAGAGAGGCCATAATATTATGATTTAAGGTACATTCCTGAATTCAGGGGTATTGGGATCTCTGGGCTATAGTGGACTGAAGGTACATAATGCTTCATATGGTAGAATTCAATCTCGGTATAGGTACGGTATATCAAGATCTCAGATAAATAGCAGTGGTCATCCACAGCTTCGAGCGGGTAAGGACGGTGCTACTAACTGGCGGAGCTCTCAGCCTCGTGGACGACCTCCAACTGCTTTCCCGAGCCTCGACGTGTTGATGGAACAGCATTCGAGACTGCCATTGGCCATTTGGATGCTTCTGCAAAAGTTGGACTTTAAAACGACCCTGAATCGTGGGATGCCTTTTGGAAGGCCCAGTGTGAAAGTCGATGTGAAAAGAAGATGTTTCATCGCACGCACTAGGAGGCAGAACCCCGTGATTCCCTCGCCCCAAGCCGCTGAGAACCGTTCCTCTGGACCAGTCGAAAGCCACTGTCTCCCGACTTCGATTAGTTTAAAGGGCTTAGTTAGGGTTCCATTAAAGTGAAATGCTGCCGTCATGAAGCAGCCATCGTAAAGCACACAAACCCTGAAGCCGCTCAACATCTGAGCATCCCTGGGACGCCGAACCACAACACAGAATGACTTAGCCTACATAAGACTTTCTTTACTTTAGCCAACCGACCTACCATACCCTGATGTTTGTCAGTTCCACACAACAACTATAGTCATGGTCTGAGTCTGAAAGTTATGGGACCCTTAAACGTTTATGGTCTTGAAACCTTTAAGCTTTAAGCCTCAAGCACTTAAGCCCGAAACCCTTGACTCCTAAAACCGCAACCAGCCCAAGGTGTCAAGCCAATGAAACCTTTTTCACGGCCCTCACTAAAGTGCGGAACCTTAAACCGTAAACCCCGAATCCCTGAACCCTGAAACCCTAAAGCTCTAAATCGCAAAACCTACTAAATCCCTAAAACCCTCAAACCCTGAAAAGCTTGAACCCCAAAGCCACAGAAAGTTGGAACATGTATTTAGGATGATGAGTGCTGGTCTTGTACTTAACCTTAAGGGCATTAAGATATTGATTTTCTAACTTTCTGGCTTCTACTATACCCTAAGGCCCCAATTTAGTTCCTTTTTGGGGCTCATATATACAATCCTATAAGGTAATCCCAAAAAAGGAACTACTTTGGGTCCTATGGGACCCTTAAAGAAGCCCTAAAAGGGACCTTAAACCCTATAGATCCCTTTAAAGGGAACCTTATAAGCCTCCTATAGATCCCCTTTAAGGGAGCCCCCGCAGGCCGGACGATGGGAGGAGGGTGCGCAACTCCTCGCCGACCTCGCCGTTGCTTTGCAAAGCTCAGCTACCTTATTTTGGGGTCTAGGGTTTAGGGTTTAGGGGAGTTCAGCTACCTTATTTTGGGGTCCATAAAATAAGGATCCTATTATATAGGATACTATAGGCTTAAAAAACCATATAATAAGGATCCTGTTATTTAGTGTACTATATTACATATATAGGGTCCCCTATATCACCGTTGCCTTGCAAAGGTCAGTGGTTCATGGTTTTTGTAGTTTAATTACTGTACCCAGAGGCCCCGTAGTAGTTCCTTGTTGGGATTACCATATAGAATTCTATATACGAGCCCGAAAAGGAACTACTTTGGGGCCTTTGGGTGGGGTCGTGGTGGCGTTTACGGTTAAAGACGTGGGGCTCAGGGTATATCGGGTTCGCAGTTCAGCACGTTTGGGTATTTCGGCGGTCGGCTGGTTGCAGTTTCGATTTCATGGCTTTGTTTCCGCAACGAGCACTGCTACTATCTTTTGGCCTTAGTGTTTTTACGTTTGTACTTGTTATTGTCCGTACTGCTGTTTATTCCCATCATATGCCAAGCACGCTTTCTGGACTGGGGTGGAGGGTTCTGGGGTGGGGTTGACTGTCTGGAGGGTTCTAGGGCAGCTTAGTCCTTTGGGCTGTGAAACCTGTATAGGGCCTGTAGTAACCAGCCTTATCACCCTGTGCTAACACTTGCAATACCCCGTATAATTTAATATTTTGCAGAAATGGCGATTCGTTATGTCTAGACAGTCTAGTTTTGATCTTGCCATCGGCATCCCACAGACCAGTTTTTGGCTGCACCTGCGTAGGGTTTAGGGATTTGGGTTCAGTGTTCAACCCCATAAACACGACTTTGTCAATTATTTTAAAGCCTGTGAAAAACACATAAAACCTGTCTGTGTAAAGCATCCTATAGTGAAACCCCTAACGCCCCACCCTTTTTGTTGGGTGCAAAGCTTGGTATAAAATATGCGTCCTATAGGGCTCCTTCTTACAACTATAGCATATTACAGGGTTCAGGGTTTAGGGTTTAGGATAATACCCCATTCGAATGATTAAGTCCCCCCGGTACTTAGAGGAATTTTCTGAATGAACCCCAACACCCGATTCTAGTCCTTAAGGCCCCTATACTCAACCCCTGGTAGTAACGCTTCAAGGAACCCTGTTAAGGAACCCAACACCCAATTCTATATTATAAGGCCCCCACCCATCTTAGGTTCTTCGCTTTCAACCTGGGGCAATCGCCTTCAACGCAGCGATAGCGGGCTGCGCATCACACGGACACTGGTTCCAGGCGAGAGAGTTCAAACAACAGCTTTGGGGTTCTGGGGTCTTGAGGGGCTTCGGGTTTGGGATTTAGGGCAGTAGGGTTTCGGATGTTTCTGGCGGTACGGTAGTAGGATTTTGAGGATTGAAGGGTTTAGGGTTGGTTCGGGATTCGGGACATGTGCTACTTCTGATTATGGTTGGTCGTGATGCGTTTTGATGAAGACCCTCCTAAACCCTTAGCCCTAAACCCAGAAAGACTGAAAAAGGGCCCCCCAAAAAAACAGAAAGACCCTAAGACTGCTTTCCGAGTCCCAGTCCTATGCGGCTCAGAGTCGCTGTGAGGCCTTGGCGCTTTTGGCTGCTGCCAGCGAAGACGAGGCTATGGATTTAGGGGGGTTCTAGCATGGATTCAATTTGGGCATTGGGTTCTGTGGATGTAGTTGGGTCATCGAAGGCATGGATTCTACTAGAGTTTAGGGTGTGGGCTTAAAGTGGGTTTCTATCAGTGAGTTGGGGATGTGTATTAGTATTAAGGGTAGGGCCTGCGGTCTAGGGCTTATGGTTTATATTTGGGTTTGGGCGAGTGTACAGGGCCAAGGAGGACTAGATCACTTAATCCCAAAGCTTTGCTGCAAGGTGTTGAGGATTAGATTGCTTTTCTCAAGCATAGGGTCCTGTACCCTCAAGCATATGTGTCACAAAAACCTTCAACCGCAAGGGGTTGCCGATGGAGACGACCCGCCCGAACACCCTAAGCCCTAACCCCTGAACCACCCGACAACGCCCGAAGGTGGCCGACTTGATCGGCTTCAGCTCAGCCATCACAGCCTGCGAGCCTCTCGCCAGCGCGAAACTCCCACAGTTCGGCCCAGCTGCTACTGCTACTGCTGCTGCTCATAGAGGTAGTCGTCGTCCTCGTCACTGTCGCTGTCGTCGTCCATCGTCGGTGCCGGGCTCGGCATGGGAGTAGGATCAGCAGCATCCTCAAAGGGTCCGAAGTACCTTTATAGTAGTAGAATGTAGGGTTTCTATATTAGGAATTACTCTTATGATTTGAGGAAGAATCCCCGATAACAGTACTATCGACTCTTTGGGATCATTTCTGTTGTGCCAACTTGCTGTTATGCGTTGCAGCAAGGAAAGCCTCGGAATGGCAAGTGGCGCTTTCGTTGCTTGAGGACCTGGAGGACTCTGCTCGCACACTTTGGTTCCTGTGGGTGCAGAATCATGCGAGAGGCTCATTGCACAAGGCTTCTCAGATAGTGTGAAGTTTTGGGGTGCTATCGATGCTTGGAAGCAAGATGCCAAAGCGGAAGCTGCACTGCAGCTCTTGAGTACCTATCACAGAAGGAGTTTAACGTGGTGCACACTTTACAAGAAACCCGAGCATGCAGAATAATATAGGTCAAGCACCAATGCGTGCATTCATCACACAGTGCACCTCCCCGCCCACGGCTTTCACCAGGAGAGGACGCTTCAGTGTGACCTGCTCCTGTACAACTCAGCCAGCAGTGCCTGCCAAAAAGCTGCAGCCTCTCAGCTAGTTTCGGTGTTTGAGGCCTTAGGCTTGTATCATTTCGCATCTAGGCTTTGAGGCTTTAGGATTTTGTGGCCGGAAGGCTTTGCAGGATTTTGGGGCTTCGCCTGTTTCGCGAGAGGCATGTGGTGTCTAGAGCTGAGGAGCAGCTGAAGGTTGCGATTGAAGTAGTGGCAGGCTCTCGTTGTGAAACTTCGGGTGTAATGGATTTGTCTCAGACCTAAATCGCCTTCACCCCCTGCTTTGAGCTCCAGACCCTTCGTGAGCCCGTTAGGACCCACTTGTCGTTGCCAGGTCTCCGTAGCTTGCAGTTTAGCAAACCTAACCCACTCAAGCCTAAGAAACCCAAAGCCCTCAAAACCAAGAAGCCCGCAGTTTGAAGGTACCTTTACAGGAACCTGTAAAGGTACCATATCAGAAGCCGGAGCCGTTAGAGTACCCTTTGTAGTCACCTTAAGACCCTACAGAGCCGGCGAGGAATGGCGGTCCGCGGTGGCTTTGCTGGAGCAGTCTCGCGCGAAGCGTCTCCGAGCAATCCGAACTTAACAGCAGTGATAAAGGGCTGTTGGTTTAGGGTCTAGGGCCACATAAGGGTTCTGTACGGATTCTACATGGGCTGGTCTTAAATCGGGCTTAGATCGGGCTTGGTGTTCAGAGTTCAGGGGTTAAGGGTTGGGGCAGAGCTTAAGGGGTTTAGTTTGAAAGGTTTTGAGTCCTTACAAGCCTTGTGCTCGAAGTTGAGGAGCTGAGGAGACCTAAATCCCAAGATCCTGAACACCTAACAGCCGACACTTCTATCGCAGAGTCGCCTCGTGGCTTCGGGTTTAGGTTTTTGCCTAGTTTGTGTAGTTTGGGTGGTTTTAAGGGTTCACGGCTTGAAGGAACAGCCTTGTGGCTTCTTGTCATTGTGACTTAGCACTGGGGACGCAGCCTACAGGGCAGAGCCCACCGGGTCTCGGGACTTCGACATTGGATCCTCAGAATGGGCTATCGGTGTTGCAGGGTCCCTGCACTGCTGTAGGATGGTATGCTGGGCATCTTCAAATCGCCGGAAAGCTTTAACACCTCAACTTTTCGTGACCCGAAATCGCCCGAAATCCACATCCATCCTACATCTACATGCTGTCAGGTAGATCTGATCTCGTTCAACGCTGCCATCAGTGCCTGTGGGTCACCCGGACAGAAGGTTTGAAGCAATGGTAAAGTATGCTTAGATACGTGCTATGATCCATCAACTACTGACCATCGGGGAGGATTTGGTTAGTATTTCATTTCAGGTTGGGGGGGGGGGGGGGCTTCTAATAGGGGGTTCTAAGGTGCCACACCTGAATGAACTAAGCGCGGCTCCAAAACCGTCGTCCGTCAAAGCTGTTCTACTATCAGAACAGACAACCCTGCGATCATGGGGCAACTGGGGAACCCATTCTCAAACCCTATCAACATTGTCACAGTGCTCTCCCCACGTTTGTATGCCTCCCTCCAAGAAATCTGAGCCCCAAGTTGCGAGGATGAAAATGTAAAGTCTTCAGGTTCATAGACTACATAGACCAAACCGCAGCCACAGAAAACCACGCCGCAAGAGCTAAGACTTTGACTGCACAGGCACAGTTCTATTCAGTTTTGATATGCCAGCCCCTCTACAAGACCCTGGTAAGATCCTGAAAAAGCCACGGAACTTCAAGCCCGAAGCCCTAAACCACAAACCTTCGTGGATTTCTGAGCCCCAGGAATGCAGGCTGCTGGCAGGAGGCTCTCCTACTTTTCAGCTCCTTGCAGCAAAGTGGCCTGACTCCAGACACCGTCACTTTGAGGCGTTTTGGCTTGAGGCTTTGGGGCCTTCGGGTTTTAATTTTTTGGTGCGTTCGGGTTTAGGGCTTTGGGGTTTAAGATCTGAGTCTGAGGGTTTCCGGTTTCAGGCCTTGGGCTTCAGGCTAGGGTTTATGATCTCATGAGGGTTCAGGGTTTTAGGGCTCAAGTTTGGGGTTTGAAGACTTTGACAGTTCGGGAGTTGGAATGTTCGCGAGGATTCGGGCTGAAGGGTTACTCACGGAGCCTTGCCGTACATCACCAAGGTGAGTTACAATGCCCTCACCAGTGCCTTCGAAAAGGCCAGCCAGCAGCTTGTCTCAAAAGCAGGAAAGGTAACACATAACTTTCGACGTTGGTTCATGGAAAGCGAAACATGACATTGCCATGAAGTGCAATCGGCTTCTTGCGCAGGCAGAGATCTGGGACGCAGGACTCTAAAGCTTGTTATTATATCCAAGCTTTGCACACCTACCAGACACACACACACACACAGACACTCTCTCTCTCTCTCTCTCGCGCGTGTGTGTTCGTGCCCGTGCGTGTGCGAGTGCACACAACATTGTGATTTTGCAAAGCATAAAGATTGATCGTATGCACAGCCGGCAACGGTTGGTCCGTGGAATGCTTGTCCACGCATCCTTGCAGTGAATTCCTGTCATCGGAGTCCCTGATCCCGATATGTTCTTACAGACACATCCCATTTTCGGTGGTTTAGTTTCCGAGTTCGTCAGGCACGATCCTGCTGCACCCATGTGCGAATATTTGTCCTGGCTTCACAACGAAAGTGCAACAGGAAGTTTAACCTTCGACAGCGTGTCCAGCATAAGATTGCTTGTTATAATCCGTCAGCGCGCGTACAAGGTACCCTAAGGCCCCAAAGGAGTTCCTGCTTGGGGTTCATATTTAGAATCCTATAAGGTAATCCCAAAAAGGAACTACTTTGAGGCCTATGGGTAGTCGTAGAGCGAGATGCAGAAGGACGGAAAGACCGTGCGTAAGATAAGCAAACACTAAACTGAAGATCCTGGTCAGCCTGCTCGTCGTCGCTGCGACGTGCCGTGTAAGGCATTCCTTATGGCCTTGGGGTTTTAGGTAGGGTTTAGGGTTTAGGGAGTTTCCGGCTGCGGAGAACCTGAATCCTATCTCATCCCTGAACCGCCCTTCAAATTCAGCCATGCAAGGGGAGGAGTGCCCCCTTCTTACGACGTGTCGCTCCACAAGAAAATCATGGGCCCTCCCCCCCCCCCCCCATCCCATGATTTTCTTGTTGCGACCGTCATGATAATGATAAACCCAAGTCTGTAGCAAACCCTAAACCCTAAACCCTAAACCCTAAGGTGGCAGCGGGCTCTGAGCCAACTTTCGGCAAGCAGCAACATCGTCGCCTTTGGCGCTGTGGTGAGCGCCTGTGCCCGGGGCCCAGAGCTTCCGTCACAGAGGAGGGGGGACAATGTACATGTGGGTGTTTGTCAAAACTAGGGTCCCTTTTTGGGTACCCTAAATATTAAGTGCCGTACTATAATAAGGACCCAAAAAGGGACTCCAATTTTGACAACCACCCACATGTTGTTTCTATCGTGTAAGGTGGCATGTCGCACAAACCCTCCCGAAGTGCTTCGGCCCCCAGAATTCGACCCCCCTAAACCCAAACCCCAAATCCGAAAAACATAAGTAAAAGCCCTATACACCCGAAGACCTCTCGAAATGGCTGGTTGTCAAAATTAGGGTCCCTTTTATGGGTCCTTAAAAAAAGTACGACACCTAGAATTTAGGGTGCTACGAAGCCTCTTCTTTAGAGGCTTCGCGGTTTTGGCTTCTAATTGCCTACATCCCAAAAATCCCTTCTAGTATCCTTATAGACCCTTCTGGGGCCCTTGGCCTTAGCAACCCTAAGCCCTATATAATCCCGACACCCTTGTGGAGCAAGGTGAACCCTAAACTTTATGAAGCCCTTAACCTCAGCACACCCATATACTATAAGGGCCGTAATTATTACCTATACTGTTTTGGAGGTTCTTTACTAAAATTGTAGTACAACGGGCCCCAAAACCCTATTCTGTTAAGACAGTTAAGGCCCCTATATTATAGCACTCTCATAGATCCCTTATGGTAGCCCTTATGAAACCTTTTGAAAGACACCATTGATATTGGGGGAGCTAAGGAGCCAGGGATCATGATAATTCCTATTAAATAAGGAGCTAAAGAGCCAAGGGAACCCCAAAACCACTGGTTAGTTATTCTAATCATGTTAGAAACCTTGAAACCCTAAACCCCTAAACTTTAAATCCCGAAATTCCTAAATCCCTAAATCCCTAAACCCTAAACCTTGAGCCCGACTTCGAGATCCACCAAAGGCCGAAGCCCAAGAATGGCAACAAGCACTGTCCCTTCTGCGCGAGCCTCCGGGCAAGAGATGAATTTAGGGTTTAGGGTTTATAAGGGTCCCCTTTAAAGGGCTCCTTTAAGGGATGCTAGAAGGGATCTATGAGGGTGGGGGCCTTCATAATCAGAATAGGGTTTTGGGGGTTCCTTAGCTAGAATAGGTTTAACATACCCCAAAACCCTATTCTGACAATAAAGGTCCCTATATGACTAACGTATTGGGGTTTAGGAATCGTCACACTGAGGAGAGGGGCTGAGGCTTAGGGGTTAAGGGATGGGCAAGAGAATAGGGTTTTCGGGTTTAGGAACCATCAAACTGTGGGAGGGGAGGGGGCTGAAGAGTTCGGTTGATATTTAGTGTCGAGGGTTAGTGAGTGCTGGGTGCATGTTCGCTTCCGCGAATGTACAAAGAGGGGACCATCACTCACTCACTCACTCACTGACTCACTCACTCACTCACTCAGTCTCTCTCTCTCTCTCTCTCTCTCTCTCTCTCTCTCTCTATATATATATATAATATACATATATATTTATATATGTATGTGTTCATTCCTCTCTCTGTGTCTCTATCTATCTGCATGCGTATATGTATATATATATATATACATACATAGGTGTGTGTGTGTGTGTGTGTGTGTAGGTCGGCATTACAAGGACCCTTCCATCAGGCACCTCTGACTTTGAGAAGCCGCCTGAAGATGCAAGACAAAAGCATGAGGCTTCGGAGACGCACTCTGCGCGGCAACACCATCCTCTGGAATTCGTCTCTGACTGCTTGCGAGAAGGCCGGCCCTCCCTAAATCCTAAACCTTAACAAACCCCAACCCCAAACCCTAAAGGAGCTCAGAAACACAAAAGCCCTAAACTCCTAACCCTAAGCCGTGGGTTGAGGGAGTCTAGGGCTCAGGCAGGCGATGGCACGAGTTCCAGGAAGCTGCAAGTCACCAAGCGCTCCGGGGGACGGATTCGAGGCCCCACACTACCTTACTTGGAGATTCATGGGTAGGTATAAGTGGAGTTATAAGTCCCCTATTATGGGTCATAATCATTGTTACCCTACTTATAACCCCACTTATAACCTACGTAGGTAACCTGTAACCTCTTCTCAATATATATATATATATATCAACATTCCTTAGAGGTTCGTATATGCGCTGCAGAAGGCCGACACTCATACATCCATGATCATCTAATTGTCGTTGTTTTGATTGTGTTTATTTGTCTCTCTCTCTCTCTCTCTCTCTCTCTTCCTCTGTATTTGTGTTTATATATATACACATACATATATATATATATATGTATATGCACAGACTATATATGCATATATCCTAGCGAGGACAGTGTAACAAAGGACAAGTAAATGATGTGAATTTGCCTGAACCCTTACAGGGTTGCAGGTTTAAGCTTCAGACTTCTTCCAGTCCAGATTGGACCAAGCGTCTCAGATGGCTTGTGTTCATGAAGGGTTGCCGAATTTCTTGTTGTGTTGGTTGGCGAGCTTTGGCGGGACTCAAGCACGGTAGAGCTGACACGCTTCTCACACCGATACGCCGTGCGGCATAACCACATGCTGTGTTTCTACGTTTCGCATCGGCTCGTCCCTAAACCCTAAACCCTAAACACGGTTCGACCCCTCCCCCAAGCCAAGGTCTATGCCTCGCCATAGAAAAATATTGGATCCTTCCCAGCAGTCAACCCCAGCAGTGCAGGGCGAGCAATGGCAGCTTGCGCTGCACTTGCTTGCCTCAATGGGTAGCTTCTTGGTGGCTTTGATCCTCTGTGTTGATGTGCTGTGGTGGGGCATTTAGGGGCGAGTGGGCAGTCTGTGGGGGGCTTGGTTGTGGTCTACATAGGAGAATATAGGAGATACGGGCGATGTTCTGGTTTCTGCCTGCCAAGACGACTGTTGGAGTTGAGGGTGTGCTTGGAGGTTCATGGGTAGTTATAAGTAGAGTTGTAAAGTAGTGTAACTGTACTTGAAACCCATATTAGAGGACTTATAACCCTGTTTATAACTACCCATGAACCTCCAAGTAGAGGTTGCAGATTTTGGTTTGTCGTGCTGTGTCTTGTGAGCTGTCTCGCGAGTGAGTTTGCAAAGCATGCCCGTCGAACTTCCATGTTACCCTGAAAAGTTAGCCTACCCTACACCCTAAACCCTAAATCCTAAACCCTACACCCTAAACGCTAAGCCCTACACCCTAAACCCTAAACCCTACCTTACACCCTCATCCCCTATGTAGTCTCGAAGCCTCTGACCCCCGAGATTCAAGGCTCAGAGCTGCAAAGGACCACCGGGCCGGGCGGCTGACTCTTCGGGGCGGCCTTGTCCTTTTTCATGGTTCCCCCAAAAGAATAAACAGACCGGCCAGTAGACCTTCTTAAATAGTTCCTACTAATAAGGGATATAGGTATAGGCCTCCGTCTATTACTTCTAAAAGGACAAAGGTGCTTCGGGGGTCTTTGGGGACCCAGACCCCCGGAAGAGGATCTAAGAAGTAGATCCCTTAAAGGGTTTAGGGTTTAGGGGTTTAGGGGTTTAGGGAGGATATGGGAGGATCTAGAAAGTAGATCCCCTAATCTGGGGCCCTATACTAAGGGTACTTTATAGGAGCCCCCATTAAGGGATCTATTTTTTGGAGACTCTTTGGGGGGTCTTTGGGGAGCTTCCAGAGACAGGGTGCGAGCTTCAGGGTTTTGGGGGGGGTCTAGGGCTCAGGGTTTAGGGTTACGGGGCTTAGGGTCTAGGACCGTCTTGGGTTCAGTAGTCAGCTTAGGGATTGAAGGTTGTAAGCATTCCAGTTTCCTGCGTTTGGAGGGCGGGGGGGGGGGAAGGATCCTATCCTACGTTGGGGTCGCTGCTGATAAATGAATGCCATGAGCCCAAACTTGATGAAGCCCGCTTCGTGCCAATTCTTGTTGAGCCTCCTCCGGTCACGCGACAAGGATAGACTTGGTTCGAATTTCGACGATATGTTCCTGCCGTGGTTTGATCATTCTTCAAAGAAGGGTTTAAAAGGAGAAGTGTTTTGGGGTTCCGGGGAGGTCATTCCTGGCTTCCTTCGGGTTTCTGACTTGCAGGCTATCGGCGCCAGAACATGAAAATTAACACAAACCTGCTGCAAGCCAGGCAATTAGAGGGCGGCAGATTGCTGGCCGCGAGCCCCTGATTAATAATTAGAAATGGGACCCTGAGAATTGAATTACCTATACTGCTTTGGGGTTTCCTTCTTGTAAGTGTAGTATAATAATAATGGGCCCCAAAACCCTATCAAAATTAAGGCCCCTATATTCGTTTGTGGCCTTCCAGGTGCCAGCTTGGCATGTAAAGCAGCAAACTATCTGACGACCGAAATCACGCACACTCAAGTTCTGAGGGATCTAGCAAAACCCATAGTCGTTGTTCGCCAAAGTCGCTCAGCAAGCCTGTCTTGCTTTGTAACTCGCCGGCGTCCTCCGGTGCTGGAACGGTCTAAGGCTTGTTAAACTGATCGCGGGATCTTCTGAATCTAGTCTTCTGAACTCCAAGCCCATACCCCTATCGGTCTTGGTTCTCAAAGACGTCTGAGCTTAAACTTAAAACAAGTAAGAGAACCCCAAGCTGGAGGACACGAGTCAGTTTCAATGCCGCCATTTCCGCTTTCGAGAAGGGCAACACGTGGCTGCAGGCGGATGGGGCACTCCTTCCTTGAGGATGCTCTTAGTCTGGTTTAGGGTTTAGGTTTTAGGGTTTAGGGTTTAGGGTCCCTGGTTAAATTTGCGATTTAAGGCTTCAGGGTTGCTGTCTTGAGGGTTCAGCTAGTCGCTCCGAGCTTCATACATTATGAGCTCTGCGTGCGCGACTCCGATCTCAGCGGTGATTGTTACTTGTTTACAGCTTGAAATTTCGAACGTTAGCATGAACTAGTGCCATGAGCACTACGAACTCTTGAGTACCGGTTAAAAAAGTCTGATGGCTACTGCGTTCGAGCATGGAACCTGAGACTACTCAGATGGTCATGACCATGACGACATTGGTTCCAACATTTGAGAGCAGCTCGCACTCACACGTGATAGAACCTACACTTACGTAAAGCATCGCAAACCCTAATCCTGAATCGTTAAGCTAATGTGTCTAAAACCGCCATGTGGGGCGTTTGCCTGCTTGGCATACGGCTTGTTGAACACATCGGGTTCCAGTTTCAACGCACGTACCCATAGGCCCCGAAGTAGGTCCTTTTGGGGATTGCCTTATAGGACTCTATAAATATGAACCCCCAAAAGGAACCTTAGGGTAGTTATAGGGCCTAGGGTTAGTATGTAGAAACTAAGACTGTGGCCATGACTCCGTAAGCCGCAACTCCCGTCCAGGCGTGGGCAGCTCCAGCTCCAGGTCGCTAATTTACAAAGCGCCCAGAACACCCCCAAGCCTACGCAAAGGCCCCAAAGTAGCTCCTTTTTGGTGTTCATATCTAGAATTCTGCAAGGTAAGCCCGAAATGGAACTACTATGGGGCCTATGGGTACAGCGAATGACACCTTGCAATGCTAAACCTTAAACCCGAAACCTGCAAGACAAGGCCCCAAAACACCGCATAAGGCCCCCAGCCCCCCAGCAGCCCTAAACCTACCATTCTTCTAGAACTCCCAAAACACATCCATCTTAAAGCACCCCTATTAAAGCCTACTTGGAGGTTCAGGGTAGTTATAATTTATAAGTCCCCTAATATGGGTTATAAGTATAAGTATAGTTACCCTACTTATAACCCTACTTATGACTACCCATGAACCTCCAAGTAGCCCGTTGCAGAGCCAATAAGGGAGCTCTGCTCTGTGTTTTTCGGCTCATTGCAAAGAATGGCAGGCCATCCGCTTCCTGGATCTCCTGCAGGACACTTCTGTCCAGGCCTGCCTTGAGGGCGTAGGGGCTTACTTGGAGGTTCATGGGTAGGTAGTTATAAGTAGGGTAACTATACTTATAACCCATATTAGGGGACTTATAACCCTACTTATAACTACCCATGAGCCCTAAACCCTATACCCTTATAGAATCCCTATAGATCCCTTTTAAAGGGCCCCTAAAAGCCCCTACTTATAACTAAGTATGGTTTGGCTTTGGGGTTCGAGTTCAGGGTCCCAATGACTTCCGGGGACATGCTGTGGGTGACCGCTTTTTGTAACTCAGGGGCCCCAAAGTAGTTCCTTTTTGGATGTGTCCTCTTTTTTGGTTAGGGACTCCAATATACTACTCAAAAAGGAGCTACTTTGGGGCCCCTGGGTATTTTTGCTATGGTTTTTTGTTCCAGGCTTGAGACTTCTTCCTGGATGTGGGGGTCTCATGGTACTGGGGATCTGCGGATGTCGAGGCCCCATGTTGGGTCTTCGAGGACTCGAAGTTTCGGGCCGAGGGATTCAGGGATTCAGGTTGGTGATTCAGGGGTGGGGGGGGGGGGGGGTTTCCCTTTAGGGATCTGTAGGAGTGGTATAAGGGTCCCTCTATGGTCTCTACAAGAGTTCCTTAAGCAGTTCCTGCAAGGTTTAGGGCGTGCGGTTGAAAGGCGGATTCCATTTCCTACATCGCCACGATCAGTGCAGCTGAGAACCTTGGCTGCACCACGGGAGCTACCTGAGAAGCTACGAACCACCGTCCAGTAAGAAGTACCAGGGATGCTAGGATTCAGCTTTTTCACGAACGCCGTTGAACCTGGGCAAAATTTAGGGTTTAGGGTTTAGGGTAAACCCTAAACCCTAAACCGTAAAAGCTTAGGCTAGACCGCGCAGTTTGTAAGGACAATTAGGTGCGAACAGTCTCATTGAGGGTCCGGGAACTGCCAGGTGGGAGTTTCCGAAAATGGGGGGGGCACCTTATGTTGGGGTCCTCATAATAAGGATCCTACTATTTAGGGTCCTATAATGGGGTCCCCTATTTTCGGAAACTCCCAGGTGGCTTTACTGCTCTTAGGAATTCTGCTTATTTATACCATAAGAGCATTGTTGTTTCTAGTTCTAAGGGGTTGTCGTGAACTCGTGAACCCTGAACCCCAACCCTAAACCCTAAAGCACTAAACCCCTAGACCCTGAACCCTAGACCCCTAAACCAAAACCCTAAACCCTAAACCCCTTGGCCAGGAAGGGAGGGCAATGGAACCCTGTCTTGCAACTCCTGGAAGAAGTGGACACGCGTTCCCTTGAGGTGCAAGCCAAGAGCTTTAGTATAGGGGCCTTAACCAAAATCCTCTTCTAAATCAGAACAAGGTTTTGGGGTCCATTATCCTGCGCTTTTGATAAGGAGCCCCCCAAAATAGTCTTGGTAATTATTCAGGCCCCTATAGTAGAGCTTTCGGCCTCGGCGATTCAGAGTTTAGGTCTGTCTGACGGTTGAATGGCTTGCTGCTTCACATATCTTCGCATGTGCACTGGTGTCATGGGCGTTCAGCGATTTTTGGTTGGGGCTCAGTTGCACTGACTGGCGGCATGCATGCACCCGACAGTTAAGAAACGCAGCCAGAGAGCTCAGAAGCTTAAAGGCGTGCGCCCTTCCTTTTACCAGTCCAAGCTATAACCGACTATACTGAACTGGGAGTTTCTGAAAATTGGGGGTACCTCATTTTGGGGTCCTTATAAAAAGGAGCCCACTGTTTAGGTACTATATTAGGGTCCTTCGGAAACTCCCAGCTGTATGACACTAGCTAAAGTTGCTGCGCGCTTTCGTGCAGTAGGTCGCTCTGGGCAACCCCTGGTCCGTGGAAGCACACTGACTGCCCATGAAGCAGTTGAGCCCGCAACAGTATTTGGGCCCCGAGTTTACGGTTTAGGGCGTCGAGGTTGGAAGTTATTTGGGCTTTTGGACTCATGTTCGGGCTACATCACACCAAGTCCCTACCAGCGCCCCTTAAGAGCCCTGAGCAGTTAAGCCAGGACTACAATACCACCAACTAGATCCCTGCAGCCAGGTGGGAATCGTCACCTACAACACTGCCTTGGCGGCATGCAAGAAGTCCAACAGCCTGCAAAGGGCTCTGCAGGTGCTGGCTCCTTGGATGCCTCGGTAGCAACCCTTGTCTACAGTATCTTGTTACATAAACCCCTATACCCAGAGATCCCAATACCCCTTAACTAAGGAATATACCTTAAATCTTAACATTAAGGTCCCTCGTATTTAAGGTATATTCCTTAATTAAGGGGTATTGGGTTCTCTGGGTAGCAGTCTTACTGCCAAAAAGGCCTTGTAGAGTCCCCGGGTGGTCCCCGAGGCAAAGCATGGCACTCCGAGAACAATCAGCGAACGAAAACATAAAACAACGGAGCTTCGGGTGGGACTGGGGCTAAAACAGTGAGCTCGAGAAAGCTGTGAGAGGGTGTGTCATACCCTCATGCACTTGCGGGTGTTGGTTTTGCTTGAAATGTTGTTTGGTCTTTCTTGAGCCAGATTTTGTCATGGATCCCGACTGTCGACACGGTTCACTGCACCTTGTGGATAACACCGTCGTAGTACGAGTAACAGCAGCAACAGCAGGGAGAGTCAAAGAACAGTAGCAGCAGCAGTGGCAGCCGTAGTAGTCGTCGTGGTAGTAGTAGTAGTAGTAGTAGTAGTAGTAGTAGTAGTAGTAGTAGTAGTAGTAGTAGCAGTAGTAGTACTAGTAGAGCTAGCAAATTTAGCAAGAAACGGCAGCAATTGTGATAGCAGTCGCAGTCGCAGTAGCAGCAGTAGCAGCAGTAGCAGGAGTAGGAGTAGGAGTAGGAGTAGGAGTAGGAGTAGGAGTAGGAGTAGGAATAGGAGTAGGAGTAGGAGTAGGAGTAGGAGTAGGAGTAGGAGTAGTAGTAGTAGTAGTAGTAGTAGTAGTAGTAGTAGTAGTAGTAGTAGTAGTAGTAGTAGTAGTAGTAGTAGTAGTAGTAGTAGTAGTAGTAGTAGTAGTAGTAGTAGTAGTAGTAGTAGTAGTAGTAGTAGTAGTAGTAGTAGTAGTAGTAGTCGTAGTAGTAGTAGTAGTAGTAGTAGTAGTAGTAGTAGTAGTCGTAGTAGTAGTATGCGCGTAGTGCATATTTGACGCTGCGTTGTCGTGCACGTCGCCCGCATAAAGCACTGTGTTTTCCGACGTACGCAGGACATGGCTTGTCTCAGTCAGGGGGGCGTTGAATTTTGGATCAGGATAGTTGTCCGAAGCCGAAACCTTCATGCCAAGAGCTTCATCTAACTTTTTGTGATGCTCTTGTTGAAGCCTGAAGCCGAAACCTTCATGCCAACAGCGCCTCCCCCCCCACCCCCAAACCCCCCAACCCCCCCTAAGCCAAGCCAAGCCCAAAATAAGTATTGAAAATTTATTCCAAGGCCCTCAGTTCCCCCCCCCCCCCCCCCCCCCCCCCAACCCCCCCAAACCCCCACAACCCCGAACCCCCCAACCCCCACCCCCCCAAGCCAAGCCAAAAATATGTACTGAAAATGTATTCCAAGCCCTTCATAGAAAAAGCAAGGCCCTCATAGGAAAAGCAAGGCCCTCATAGGAAAAGCAAGGCTCATAGGAATGTTCATGATGTTCAAGTTCCCCGCCCACCCCCCCCCAACCCCCCAACCCCGAACCCCCCAACCCCCACCCCCACCCAAGCCAAGCCAAGCCAAAAACAAGTATTGAAAATTTATTTCAAGGCCCTCATAGGAAAAGCAAGGCCTTCATAGGAAAAGCAAGGGTCATAGGAATGATGTTGATGATGTTCAAGTTCCCCGCCCACCCCCCCCCCCCACCCAACCCCCCCAACCCCGAACCCCCCAACCCCCACCCCCAAACCCCCCAAGCCAGGCCAAGCCAAGCCCAAAATAAGTATTGAAAATTTATTCCAAGGCCCTCATAGGAAAAGCAAGGCCCTCATAGGAAAAGCAAGGCCCTCATACGAAATCCATAGACCTGATACGAACACCAGGGCCCTCATGCGAAACCCAAAGTCTCATCAAACCCAAAGCACAAAAACATCACCGCTCTCAAGTTGAAGCCCAAATCCCAAAGATAGAATTCCTAAATCAAGGTTTTCAGAATTCAACGCCCCCCAGAGAATTAGTGAAACATGCTTAAAACTCGAGTTTTGGGCATGTGATGTAAGGAAATGCACAGCGTCAATTATGCACTACGCTATTATTAGTAGTAGCAGCAGTAGTAGTAGTAGTAGTAGTAGTAGTAGTAGTAGTGGTAGTGGTAGCAGTTAGTAGTAGTAGTAGTAGTAGTAGTAGTAGTAGTAGTAGTAGTAGTAGTAGTAGTAGTAGTAGTAGTAGTAGTAGTAGTAGTAGTGGTGGTGGTAAGCACCGCCCCTACCAACTACACTTGCTCTTAACCATGTTAAGACAACATCCACTTTGCTCGGTGTTTACAGCACTTTCGTCATGTAGGATCATCTTATGAAGCTTCAAAATTGACTGGGTATTGTATGACAACCCAGTGCCTTTAGGGTTTGTGTTGCCATGTCCTTGATCGTTTTCGGATGGTTTTCTGTGGTAAAACGATAAGAAGAAGATAAGACGATAACAATACGGTGATGCAGCTTTCATGGAGAACGATAAGAAGAAACAGAACGATAACGACGTTCAGGGATAAGGATGTTTATACGGGTTGTTACACAACCTCACCTGTTGAGCTTGCAAACTCGAAGTTCGGATTTTGGACTTGTTTTTCTTTGAGAGGGGTGTTGGGGGAGTGGGGGGTGCTGATGACATTGTTACGCAGACACCCCGAACAATACTTCCAGAAGAGCCATTCTACTACGTATTTACAGTACTTTCGTGATGTCGGTCCATATAATCACCAAGCCTACTTCTGGACTTTGCGAACTCGCCCTTGGGATTTCGAAGGGCTCTCGGCGGAAACCCGAAATTGGGTTGGGGGGGAAACTTTTCGGGGATGGTCACGACACTGTTTCGCAGACACGCCGAAAAATATCTCCACACCCTAGCGCGCCTACACCACACCACTTCACAAGCAACCATCCTATGCCGGGGTCTGGGCTTTAGGGTTGTTGGCGAGCCTCTGTGTACAGCTGGCATCTGTGTTTTTGCTGTTTATAAGATGTTGCGCTTCAAGGTCTCGGAGTGTTCAACCCTTCTTGGCAGTACCCGCGTTTTGCACGGTATTTACAGCAGTCTCGCACTATCCGACCAAAACACATCGATTTTTACGCTTTTTATAGCACTTTCGTGATGTCGCAGTCCAATAGCAACGACGACGATGATGGTGATGATGTGTTTAGCCGCCAGGTGGTTGGTAGGCGGGTGGCATGGCAGTAGTAGTAGTAGTAGTCGTAGTAGTAGTCGTAGTAGTAGTAGTAGTAGTAGGAGCAGTAGCAGTAGCAGTAGCAGTAGCAGTAGCAGTAGTAGTAGTAGTAGTAGTAGTAGTAGTAGTAGTAGCAGCAATAGTAGTAGTAGTAGTAGTAGTAGTAGTAGTAGTACACGTAGTATTCATGAAGTACTAGTAGTCGTCGTCGTAGTACTAATTTGCACAATAGGAGGGGGAATGCGGGGGTGGGGGGTGGGGGGAGGATAATAATGTTCATGTCACTGCCTCTGGCGATCATGCCCAAAACACTGGTATTTATGGCATATTCGCTTCTTTGTACAACATACGGCGCAGGGATGTGGAGCAAGACACGTTGTCACAAGCATCCATGCCTTTGGCGACCATGCCCAAAACATTGGTATTTACTGCAACTTTGCCTTGTTGTACAACATACTGTGCAAGTAGTGCTTTCCTTTGTGCAAGACTGCGTCAGGTGGCCGCAGCCCAAGAAACATACGAAACCCACAAAAACTACTTCGTGATTTCTGACACCTGCGGCTGCCTCATGCGCGTTTTTTGCCTTGACAGTACTTTCGGCACTTCATGAGCCTAAACGCACCATGCTTTGCACACGCAATTTTGCGTGGCAGCCGAAGTCGCCATGAGGGTGCTCAAACCTGAAGATTGCGTTCTGGTTGAATGAAAAACACCAGGCCTCCTACGAGCGTGTGTCTTAATAATAGTAGTAGTAGTAGTAGGAGGAGTAGGAGTAGAAGTAGGAGTAGGAGTAGGAGTAGGAGTAGGAGTAGGAGTAGGAGTAGGAGTCGGAGTCGGAGTCGGAGTCGGAGTCGGAGTCGGAGTAGGATAGTAGTAGTAGTAGTAGTAGTAGTAGTAGTAGTGGAGGCCGCAGCAGCAGCGGCAGCAGTAGTGGCCGCATCAATAGTGAGCACAGTTGCAATAATTGTAATTGTGGCAGTACTGGCAGTAGTGATGGAGAAGAGTGGTAGTGTTAATGGTCGTGTTCGCCGTACTTGGTGATTGTAGTGCTCGTCGTCGTCGTCGCAGCAGCGGTGGTAGTAACTGGATGTAGATAGTGGTATCAGTAGTAGTCGTCATCGTCGTAGTAGTAGTAGTAGTAGTAGTAGTAGCAGTATAGTAGTAGTGTTAGTAGTAGTAGTACTAGTAGTAGTAGTAGTAGTAGTAGTAGTAGTAGTAGTAGTAGTAGTAGTAGTAGTAGTAGTAGTAGTGGTAGTAGTAGTAGTAGTAGTAGTGGTGGTAGTAGTAGTAGTAGTGGCAGCAGCAGCACTAGTAGTAGAAGTAGATATACGAGAAGTAGGAGTAAAAATATGGCAGCAGCAAATGTCAACCATCTCAAAAGTGACAACTGGACATGGTGTGTTCGCCGATGTGCGGAGAACCATTGCATGAGCACAATTCCGCGATCTGTTGTAGACAGGCACAGC
The DNA here is from genome assembly GCA_905221615.1 of Symbiodinium sp. CCMP2592. NCBI lineage: Eukaryota > Dinophyceae > Suessiales > Symbiodiniaceae > Symbiodinium > Symbiodinium sp. CCMP2592. Next base: position 190,622 of record CAJNDT010000280.1, on the reverse strand, counting down.
CGGATTTCGCGTGAGTCTTAGCGTCTTAGCCACACTACTTGACGGTTAATGATTTCAAGCGCTTGCCGGTGGACTTCGTGTTTGTTTTGGCAGATTGACCTTGTTTGCTTGTTCTTGGGTGGTAGTGCATGACGGCTTTTGGTCGGTTCGTGGAATGGCTTGTTCGGTTGCTCGTGTTCCGGCAAACGTGGTTGATTCAGTGGTTGATGGGGTCTTGCCGTGACCGTCCACAGTAACATCGTCAACATCATCTGAATCATCATCCTCGATGATGCGTGACCAAATTTACTTGGTGGGTTGATGCATGTAGTTGTTTCCGGTAACGACCGCGGCTCTACCCTGCTAAATACATATAGGTGTTGAAACAGCACTAGCGGCTGATCAGGAGTCAGAGGATGAAGGTTAAAGTGTGGATTTTTGCGAGTTTACCGTCCAGGATTTAGGGGGTCAGGTTTTCGGGTTCCGGCCGTATCATTATTGCTAGTAGTGGTAGCAGCGGCACCAGCAGCAGGAGCAGTGGTAGCAGAACTGGTCTTGGTAGTAGTAGTAGTAGTAGTAGTAGTAGCAGCAGCAGCAGTACCAGCAGCAGCAGGAGGAGTAGTAGTAGTAGTAGTAGTGCAGTAGCAGTAGCAGTAGTAGTAGTAGGAGGAGTAGCAGAAGGAGTAATAGTAGTTGTTGTTGTAGCCGTGGAAGTAGTAGCAGTACTGGCCGTAGTCGTACTAGTCGTACTGGTTGTGGTAGTAGTAGTAGTTGTAGTAGTAGTAGTAGTAGTAGTAGTAGTAGTAGTAGTAGTAGGTAGGGTAGTAGTAGTAGTAGTAGTAGTAGTAGTAGTGGTAGTGGTAGTGGTAGTGGTAGTGGTAGTGGTAGTGGTAGTGGTAGTGGTAGTGGTAGTAGTAGTAGTAGTAGCAATCGTGGGTAGTGGAAGCCGCAGTGACCGTGCTAGGGGCACAGGTAGTGGTAGTAGCAGTAGTAACGGTAGAAAACGCAGTTTGTAGTAGTCCTTGTCGTCGTGCCGTGGTAGTGGTACTTTTATGTGCTAGTACTACAACCTTGCACCATCAGTAGGTTTTAGGGTGACTCAGGTAATTCAAGATGTTGTGCGTCGGCCGTAGTTTGTATTCACATCGTTGTCGTCGTCGCATTATAGTGGTAGAATAGGGTTTTTCAGGGGCAAACGACATGGGATCGACGGCGCTTAGATACCGTCCTAGTTTTCACCACAATCTTTGCGAATGACAGACTAGGTGTTCGTACTTGAAGCGCGATGTCAACACCATTTGAGAAATCGAGGCTTTTGGGTTCCGCGGTAAGAGAACGTTCTCAAGGACTAAGTCACAGCTTGAAACCGTGGAATCAGCCAAGAGAGACGAAGCTTTCTGAATGTTTCCGTGTGTCTGCATAAAATGGGGGGTTGAAAAATTAGTTGTAACATCTCCTTATAGTCCCTGTATACTGTATGTTTGTCGGCTTGCAGGGTTCAGGGTTTACATGTAGTGATGCAGTTTACAGGGTTTCGAGTTTGGGGTTTCGGTTTAAGTTGACCTAACACCCTAAATAGGACCCAACAAAGTTGGGGTTGGGGGTATTTGAGGCTTAGGGCCCTATGGAACTTTTGGGCACCCAGGACGGCCTCGGTAATCGGCGGCTCCAGCCAGATATCATCACCATCAGCACGCTCATCGGTGCTCCACGGCTGCAGGATACATACTGTCCTCAGCTGGAGCGAGACTGCTCTTAACAAGCATAAGCTTAGCAAAAAGCAAAGGGAGTATCATGTAACAATGTCCCATACATCTGGAATATACCATCCCTAATTTGAGCCTAAACCGACCAGCTATGTGTTCTTCATCGCTGAAGTCAAAATATTAAATTTGATCGGGACAGTGGCCGGATAAAAGAGCCATCTTCTTGAATAACCCACCCCCTGAACCCTAAACGTACACCTTGAACCCTGAATCCTATAGCCCGAACACTGACTCCCGTCCGAACCCTCCAACCTCAACGGACCTCAGCCCCAAGCTCCCGAACCCTATACCCAATCACCGAGGCTTGTCAACTCCGGGAAGCACAAGCACCGAGAATTCGATCTTTTTTAGGGGCCCTGCGACCGCTGACCGTCGATTACTGCGGCCGTGCCTGGGCATGGCTGGCAACACAGGCGGCAGAGAAAAAGGGGCGGAGGGGCTTTGCTTTCGGGTTTACACTGTTTTGGTTGAGGTTTAGCGGTTCGTTCAAAGTGTAGGGCCCTCACAAGGCCGTGGTTTCGGGTTGAGCGTTTAGGTCGGGTTGAGCGTTTAGGATTCGCCAAAAACCTAAATCCCTGAATCCCTATAAACCCTTAACCTCAGGGGTCTACCCAGAGGCCCCAAAGTAGTTCCTTTTTGGGATTACCATATAGAATTCTATTTACGAGCCCTAAAAAGGGACTACTTTGGGGCCTTTGGGTAGCTTCTTCAGACTTCAGAATTTAGGTTTTTTACGGCTTCTCGGTTCAACCCTTGAACTCTTGCCTAGACCCCTATAGGTAAAATAATGGCCCCAAACCTCTAAACGGCCATTATTCTACATACTTTTGGGGTTATTGGTCAGTGGGTTTACGGAGCGAGTTTCGGGGAATCGAGTGGGCTTGAGTACCTTCGAGGTGTAGAACCTTCCGTTGTGTAGGCCTAGACTGCAGAGGGATCTATAGCATAAGCCAGGACTCTTGTCACGCAAAGTCCATCTGCCCTACACCTTTTTGCACACCCGGAAGACCATTTCTGAAACCCTGTCTCGGAAACCCCATACCTAAGCCCCAAACCCTAAATCCCTAAACGCCAAATCCCTAAACCCTAAATCCCTAAGCCCTAAATCCCTAAACCCTAAACCCTCATTCATGGGCGGGCCGAGGCTTAGGCCGCGACAGCAAAGGCTTCGAGAAGATGCTCGAGGACGGGTTTCACTGTCTGGAGCCTGAGGTATCATAGAGTAGGTACTTGGGCCTTAAATTTTAAAGTGCCAAAATAGGGACCCCTTTAAGGCCTAAGTACCGACTATGTGGGTGTATGCATGGAGCCTTTGCGAGAGGCCCAAGCCCTAAAGCGCCCTCGGGGCATAACAGAGTATAACGAGGCGCCAGGAATGATATTGACACTTGTTCCGGCTTAGGAGAATGGTGTCGAAAGTCATATCGGCAAGAAGAATACAGTTCCAGGGACTCCGATGCCTTCCTAATTCGCAGCATTGCGATGCTGTAAGACTTGCGGATTATAGGGTATAGGTTTAGGGATTTAGGGTTTAGGGTTTGGGGATTTAGAGGGTTTACGGGTTTTAGGGATCAGATGCACGGGGCGAGCGGGCGAGCAGAGAACCAACCCTAATCTCGAAACCCTACTTGGGGGGTCGGGGGACTTAGTAAGTAGGTTATAATTGGGATTATAAGTCCCCTAAGTGGGGTTCTCCTAATTATAACCTACTTATAACCTTATACTTACTAGGTCCCATGAGCCTTTAAGTACAGAACCCTGTGCACTCGGGTTCCCAGGGCAAGGGTTGCGAAAGCCGACTTGGAAGCGCATGATTCACAAAGACGATGACACTATCATATACCATATATTAAATTCTACCATATACTGTCATATACTACTATATACTACCATTTACTATCATATACCATATCAAAGCACTACCATATACGATAATATACGATAGCCTGGTGCATTATATGTTAGTTTCTTGGCATGGCCACGTTTGTGCCGATTCTTGCATTCGTTCGTGCTTGATGGAACATTTGAAGGCCGCGAAGGCAAGCTATGTGCCGCCCCAGAAGATGTCCGGGCCTTGTGAGCACGGGCATGCAGCATGCTTGAAAGTTTCACGTTTGAGTTTGTTTGCTGGTGTGTGTGTGTGTGCGCACAGGGATAGAGAGGTAAAGAGAGAGAGAGAGAGAGAGAGAGAGAGAGAGAGAGAGAAAGAGCCATACGTGCATACATGCATGCATACATACATTCATACATACATCCGTACATACGCACCAACATGTGCACGAGTACGTGTGCATGCTGCAATGCTGGTTTTGAAACCTTAGAAACACACGACACAATCTCTTCGTGATGTGTCCAAAATGCGTTGCCTTAACCCCTATACTCCTGAGCGAGCAAGAGATTGTTTTCAAGGTTCAGGCAGCAAGGCTTTCCGTTTGTTGGCATGGTGCTGTCATGGCCTTGCGACAGCCTGACCGTTTCTGCTAGCCGCTAGCCGCTAACCAGTTTCTTACGACGGAATCGCAAAACAGAAACCTTGCAGCATCTGCGATAGCCAACCATATACTTTTTCAAGAGCCCTGTTGTTTTATCCCTTCTCCAAACCTGGTGGTGTCTCGAAGTCAAAGCCCTGATCCCCCAATGCCGGATCCTACACCCTGAACTTCCTAGGGCCGCAGAACCGGTCTTGATTCGCCGCTCGACGAGGCCAGCTTCCGCGAAGTAATGCAGGTTTGAGGGAATTGTTTAGGGTTGGCGGTTTAGGATTTAGGGGTCTAGAGGTCCTGGGTTTAGGGTGGAGGGCTCCAGGCATGCTAGAAGCCTTTTCAGGGGCTGATCTTCCGACAGGTGCTTTCGGTACAGCCCTTTGTCCGGTCTTTGTCTTTCCATCCCATGGATCGAGCATGCTTTTGTCGTTTGGATCTCTTTGGGTAGCACTTGTAGCACTGGTAGTAATACTGGGAGTAGTTGTAGTAGGGCCAGTCGTAGTAGTAGTGGTACTGGGTGGTGGAAGCACCAGCAGTTGTAGTAGTGGTGGTAGTAGTCGTCGTAGTGGTGGCGGTGGTGGTCGTCGTAGTGGTTGTATCAGCAGCGCGCGGGCATCAATCATCCAGGATGCTTGCAGCTGCGTTAGCAAAAGCTTGCCCAAGATGGCAAAAGCGTGAAATCGAGACACGCTGTTGAACAAGCAGCGAGATGCCCCCGGCCTGCCTCGAGATGTAACATTGCTTTTGGCTTTGCTACCATGCAAGCCTCAACTACACTGTTTCGTTCTGTCACGCTTTCGTCAGTTTTGTGGTTGTTGTACTAGAGCTTGTGTTTGTTGTTTGCGTGTCTTCTCGTAACAGAAATATCCTAGGATATACCCACGCAACCGTACTATTGATTTTGGGGCCGGGCAGGAAGCGTCTCGCCCCATCCGCCGTGCCCCGGGTGGTTCAGATGATGCCGGAGCAGGCCCCGGGAAAGTTGCCATGTCTGGTTTGCAGATCAACACAGGGGCTTTATGGGTCGTCTGCAGGTCTAGCGCTCGGTGCTTTACATGATTGGCTCTAGATGTTGATATAGATACAAGAGGAAAATATGAAGGGTCTCGTCAGCGAGTTCAGCTAAGCTCTGCGCAAGTTCAAGATTTTGCATGTTGACCGAGCAATTTGGCAGCCCTGATGCCAATCATGACGTTAAGTTTTCCAGAAGTGTTGACTGCAGTCCTATGTTTTCTGTCGTCTTGACATCATAGAAAGTTTCTCTGGCACGACTCTGTATCTTGCCCTTATAAAGTTTATAAACCCCCAGAACATCCTACATCTTCAGCCTAAAGCTCCAAACTGGCTACAAGCTTGAACCGAAAGGCTTTGCAGGAAACCAAAGCCCCAGAAACCTTTGCGCCCGAAGCAACGAAAGTGGCCCCGTAGACAGCGTAGGGACGTAGTCGTTCGAGCTGTCAGACGGTTTTTTGCAGCGGCACGGCTTGAGTGTAGGTTTTAGGGTGCAAGACTTTGGACTTTGCTTGGTGTTGGGACCAACTTGTGAAGGGTTTGCAGACGGATTTTGTAGATTTGTATTCAATGATTTTACGCGGCAGGGATAACTCAGGATGTCATTTCCTTGGCCTGATCATTACAGCCCTGTTTCCTGGCAAACATGTTCAGCCAGCGAAACTGAGGGGTCTTCAAAGATGCCTTGTCACATCTGCTCACATCAAGTCCGACTTTAAACACTGCTAGTTGGGTAGGCTTCCCTGAAGACACATAAGGGCTCAGGGAAAAACCTATAAACACTACTCGTTGTGGCTTACCTGGTGGCTCAAGCCCGGCGCATTACCTTGCGGGCCCCACGCAGCTTACAACTTCTGCCTCCCGTCTTGAGAAGAGTGTTTGTCGACGGTTTGCTCGGGTTCGGCACTCCAACTTAGTAGCTGAGTGGATACACTTTGTACTTTTTGGAATAACTCTAATCATAAAGGCCCGTATATGAATGCCAGCGAGAAGCACCTCGAAGTTTGTGAGCACCACAGGAGCTCGAATGACTTGTAGCAGCATGTAGCAGCAGCAAGTCGTTCCTGCAGAATCCCCTTCTAAACATGTGGGGTCTCGGGTAATATGGGTCATCTACGAAAGGAAAGCCGTGTAAGAGTGCCTTGAGAACTGAGGTCGGTCAACCGCACAGATCAGAATAGCCATGGCTGGTCGCGTTGCACCGAGCTCAGCCGCAGGTTTGTTTTGACTACCAGTAGCCCTAAACCCTAAATCCTAAACGGGCTTTTTTCGAAGCAATGAGTCATGTCGGTTCCTAGACTCTAAACCCTTACATAGCCCAAAACCCTATACCGTTCAGGAGGTGGAATGGCGATGTTGTCCACACTCCTGGCAAACAGCCCCACTCCGGCTGCTAGACCCAAGTCCGGAAACAGCTTCTTTAGGAGTCTGAATAATTACTAACAGCTCACTCTGCAGTCCGTATATTCTACTACCGTTCCTACAGCAGTTCCCAGAACCCTACGCCAAGCTCCATATTGCCCAGCTGTTGGGGTTTTTGGAGAGCGGGTACCTCCTTTGTTTGAGGCCCATTCCAGGACACCCGTGACTTTGCAAGAAATGGTCGATTGCTTCACAGGATGGTCCCTCTTGAACCCTGTTCGGTCGCCAGGTCTACGTTTGATTTAAGCAGACTATATACCCTTCGCTCTCCTTTTTAAGGTTCCCTTCAAACATAGTTGAGGAAAGCCATCGCCTTGAGCTCTCGCCATGAGTTCGTCAGCGGCTGCCTGCCCTAAACCGTTGCATTCTTACTGCACGCACCATGGATTCGGGAGCACGCTGAACCCCAAACACGACAAAACCCCAACCCGAAAGGCTGAACCCTAAACCCTCAAACCCTGTACTGTGATTTCCTTAATTATACGAAACCCTCCTAGTAGCCCTTACCCGTTTACCCCTTTATAGAACCTCAGACTGCTAAGTAGAATCCCGACACAACCCCAAGGTCTCCGCCACTGCCTTCGCCCTCTCCGCTGGCAGCTGCCTCGCTTTCGTTGCACCAAAGGCACAGGCCGGATGCTCCAAATTTTAAAGGAGATTTAAGGTGTAGGGTGGAGGGGTTTCGGGTGTGTAGAGGGATGGAGTTTCGTTGTTTGGGCTTCAGGGTTTACAGTTTACTGCTTTGGCTCCGTGATGCAACAGGGGAGAGTGCTGCGCTTGGAGATGCGCAGGTTCAGGGCCAGTTTTCCTTGGCTAAGACGTTTGCGTTGTCTACAGTGTCGAATTTAGAGAACGGACGAGGTTTACAAGTGCAGTGTCGACGGTGTCGACATCGGCTATCCGGTTGTCGCTTGTTGCGCGTGGTCGTACTCGCCGGAGTAGCCACCACCAAACCCGATCTTATATGTGCCATGCCGAACTAAAAGCTTGTGCGACATCACTCTGTCTCTTCAGCCCTCGGAAGCCGTGGTTGCCAATACTAGGCAGCGTGTTCAGTGCTCGCGAGCAGCTACTGACAGGACATCAAAACGAAGCTGTCGATGCATGACCTCGAGATAAATCGGCGTTTGTCGTGTCCGTCGGCTTTTCATGCTGACACGCAGCGTGCGTAGATGCCGCCACACCAATGCCAAGACAGCCTGCGAAGTCTACGCCTCGCTCTAAGGTCTTACCCTATACGGTTCCATGAGGTTCCAAGGCTTCACAACCGTTCAGGAAGTCTGATAGCCTTCTGCTACTGGACTGGTGCTTCTACTCATCATCCCAGCGCGAGAGGAGACCACCTCCGCTCTCCGCGCCAGCCCGGCGGCGGCAACATCGGCAGCTCGCTTGGCCTAGGATTGCAGGAAGGTTATGAAGGTTGGTCATGGTACTCCAGATTTTTGCTTCCTGGGTTAGAGCTTCATTGTACAGAAGGGTGTAGGACCAGGATCTATGAGTAGGTTTCCGCATCGACTTCTGGTTGCGTTAGTTCTGCTGTTCTTAATGCTTCCGTTTTGCAGACGGATACCGGTGTTGTTGGATACTTCGGCATACTTCATTCGCCTAACCGCATTTAAATCAGAACTTTTGGCGTTTCTGGATTGCAGGTACCCAGAGAACCCAATACCCCTTAATTAAAGAATATACCTTAAATTTATAGAGGCCCTAATATTATGATTTAAGGTGTATATTCCTTAATTTAGGGGTATTGGGATCTCTGCGGGTATGCCTGAACCCCCTGTTATTCCAGAGCCCTTGCTGCCCAGGCCCCAGCAGCGGCCAGCGTGGGTGCAGCAGGTTCAGGGTTTAGGGGTCTCTGGGGTTTACCCATAGGCCCCAAAGTAGTTCCTTTTTGGGATTACCTTACAGAATTCTATATCCTAAACCCTAAATCCTAAACTCTAAATCCTAAACCCTAAACTCTAAATCCTAAACCCTAAACTATATATATGAACCCCCAGAACGGAACTACTTTGGGGCCTATGGGTTTAGGGTCAGGTCATCACCCAGCGGAGCCGGCTGGGCTCTGGAGGTTCAGGTATTGGGAGTTTCCGAAAATTAGGGGTACCTTAGGGTTCCTTTCTGAAGGGTTACTATAAGGGTACTATAATAGGGTTCCTTTAAAGGGCTCTATAAGGGTTTAGAGTTTCCGAAAATTAGGGGTACCTTATTTTGGGGTCTCTTTAATAAGGATCCTACTATTGAGGGTACTATACTAGGCTCACCCATTTTCGGAAACTCCCGTATGTTTCTTTGCAGCTTCGGGTCGGGTTTGGGAGAAAGCGGCACTCTTGTAGGAAGGTGCCACAGAAGCGATATGGGTAGTTGTCAAAATTATGGCCCTTTTTGGGGTAGCCTAAATATTAGGTGCCGTATTATAATAAGGACCCCAAAAGGGACCCTAGTTTTGACAACCACCCATATTTCACAGGAGTTTCAACATAGTTACTGAGGGGTCGCTTTTTCGAGTGCTTTGCTCCGTCGAAGCAGGACCTCGGGGCTGGCTCTAAACTATGGTGCCCTCATATACGGTTATGATGTAGTGTTGACTCCTGTTGAAGGTGCCTTGCAGCGCCTTGGGATCAACCCCAGCAAGTTGGGACACTCTCTTGCAACCCCCCGACGATTCCAGTGCCTTGAAGTGAAGCCATGTCCCCTTGTTTATGGACGGCCACTACGGCACACCCTGATTAGGGGCTTAAATATATATATATATATATATATATATATATACCTGTAGAATTTTGGGGCTTCCTTATTGTTAATACAGGGTAATATACCCCAAATCCCTATTCTAATTATGAAGGCCCCTATGTTCTGCCCTTCCGTGCAGGTGCCGTAGCTGCCCTTGCAGCAGGCGCCGTCGGCGCTTCTCTCCGACAGGGCAGAGGCAGCATTTGCTATGCCGTGCCAGGTTTCCTTGTGCGGAGATTCAGCCCGGTCCGGTTCATGAGCCTGAGCGTAAAGACTTAACGGTTTAGGGTTTAGGGGTTCAGGGGTTTAGGGGTTTAGGGGTTATAGGGTTTAGGACGACTTACTGTCAGAGGGCCTTGAGTAAGTATGATATCAGCTTTCACACGCAGCGGCGATGTCGTAGTGCAGATGATGAGGATGATGATGACGGTGGTGGTCCTATTGTTGTAGGCTGCCTCGGCTAGCAAGAGTATTTGCCTCCTGTTTGAAACAGTCCCTCTCGCAGTGCTCGTAGCATTGCTGTTGCGTGCAAGCAACAGCAGATTATTGCATGGCAGGTCAGGCAACTGCCCGCCGGGTGGTTGGCGTTTGCCTGCCCTTGACCGACAAGTTCGATCCTCTGAACCTGGGCAACACGGACCTCAGGGGTGGCCTTTATGGGTTTTGTCAGTCAAGGAAGCCTCAACCCTAAAACGGACCCGAGCGAATCCGACAGAAATCGGAAACACCATATCCTAGGCCAGGGCCGTTGATTGCCACTCTAGGCCTTTATCTGCGTGTTTCTTGCAGAAGCCCCCCCTGCGTAGCTCCGAGCACTGAAGTCTCAGCTTGTCTCACTACAAATACCCTCAACAGGACAAGTATACACACTAACACCAAGGATCCTTGAACGGAAGCAGCACCAAAAACGGACCACTGTCTTCAAGAACCGCTCCAGATTCCAGATTGCCCTGAACCCTAAACCCCAGCCCTAAACTAAACTCTAAACCCTAAACCCCCAAACCCTAAACCCCTAAACCCTGAAACTCGAAACCCTAAAACCCAAACCCTAAACTCTAAAAGTAAAGGAACCCCCGAGAACCGGCTCCCTAGAGGATGCCAAGATGGATCGGTACACCGCTGTTGAGATCAAGCACGGCAGGCTTGGATAGCAACCACTGCTGATATAGGGGACCCTAATATATGTAATATAGTACCCTATATAATAGGATCCTTATTATACTGCTGATGGACAAAATCCTGCATTCCCCCAAGGACCCTAAACTAAGGGAATTATGATATATTCCTTCTTATGGGTAATGCAGGATTTTGCCCAATCAGCCGTAAGACCCAGAGTAGGCCCTTATTCCTTCTCTTTAGGGTTTAGGTTCTCTTATAACCCCCTTTAGCCCTAAAAAGGCACCTTTTCTTTCTTGGGTTGCTCTTGGGTCTGGTAACGGTAAAAGCCCAAGAGAATATTAAACAAGGCATATTATATATGATTGTGATTAGGATGGGGTCAAGGACGAAGAGTTTCGGAACAGGACGCCTTCGGATTGAAACTCATTGGTTTACAGACATGCAGAGAGGCTGGGAAAGTTGTGATCTTGGGCGTGGCATCTTCTGTCTGTGAGCAGCAAGGTTCTTCTGTGCCTTTACTACGACGTTGACGATTACTGTTGGCATGTCTCCCATGACGTTAATCACCACTACCCGATGCACCGGTCTTTTGACGATCATCCTTCTATCCTCCCTGCGCACCATCTTAAGGCAGCAGCAGTTGCTTAGCTCCAAAAGCCTCGAAGGCCACGATTTATATCATAGTACCCTTATAGGTCCCTTATGGTAGCCCTATTCGATCCGTTTAGCGGAACCCTATGCTCCCTAGACCCTACATGAATCAGGGTTGCAATGATCGCCACTGTCGGCTACATCATGCCCGAGATCTTCCGCTTTCCTGGCTGCGAGGCTGTCTTTTGACACAGGTTTAGATCCGGATGCGTTCTGTTGTGGGCTACTATAGTTTACCTGTAGTGTACTATAGTCTGTTTAGTATATTACGTACAAAGTACAATGTGCCATAACATTATCGTACATCTTAGCATTCTGTGGTCCATTCTAGTGTACCATAGTAAAATATATTCTGTTTTGGTGTACTATGGTCTGTTATATAGTGCATGATAGTCAAGTATAGTCTACTGCATGCTGCAACAGGTGTTCGGGATCCGGAAGCTTGCAACTGAGCAGCCAGTCCTTGCAGGTCTAGAGCCAGTTGCAAGCCCGTCCTTCTCAAACTATTAGAGAACTACATGGTTGAATCTACCTAGTTGCAGGCTTGTTGGTACTTTTGCTTGAAAGTTTGGTTTAGGGTTTAAGGGTTTGTTCAGGGTTTAGGGCCCGGAACTGACACCGTGTCCTGCCGGGATTGCAGCTCATGGACTCCACCTCCCTCTCCGAAAACGACCGCAGAACCCATGCATACACCCTAAGCCTCCAATTCCTGCATCACTAAACGCTTAAACCTGACAGAACTTCTCGGACCCCCTAAACCGTAAACCCTATAAACTCTGAACCCTGAAACCCTCAGCAGGAATTCAAGCACGGACTTGGTGCGCTGGAGAGCATCCCCGTTGAGGGCTGGGTGCAGCTCTTCGCGCTGTGGCCGGGCTTCCGTTTATCCTAGCCCTACGGAGGTGTACGGGTGTAGGCGACTGTACTTCCTTAAATTGGCGTGACTAGACCTTTACCAGGTTCTTCTACTTAAGGGGTAATAGGATCCCCTTCCCCTGACCTCCCTCGAGGGTCCTTTTGAGTTGATATCAAAGCCAGCGAACGGCTTGCAGACGTTCGCACATTCAGTTTGGTCTCGGGCTTGTGATTTTGTGTCGTTGGTTTCAGTTTAGCTTTTGGGTGCTGTGCAAGTCCCTCATAGGTTCATAGATGGAATGTTGTGCGAAATAGAGTCTAAGGCATGGCTGCATGTCTTGTCCGGCGATGAATCTGCCAGTATTTGTGTTTGTATGCCGTTGTCAGCTTTCTGATTCTCCGAACCTTGCCGTCTCCGGATATTGCGATATGTAAAAAGACCCGGCCCTAAACCCCAGATCCTAAAGCCACTACAGATAAACATGTTAAAGCCTGTAGTTCCGCAGTACCAGCCTCCGCGCATGCTTCCATGTAAGCGGCTTTGGTGCTACCACTTACCCTGTTTATTACATTTTATTACTGACCCTACGTTCATTGTGGTGATCGGCTTTGTCTTTGTTGTCATGATGACCGCCGGTTTTGTCGCTCTTGTTGCCGCTCACAGTCATTTGCAGCCGCGGTCATGTCCGTGTACACGCCGTCGACCACGCCACCAACTCCGGGATCTAATGTACATCAGTGCATGGCAAGGCTAACTACGCTTGACATGAATACCTAGCACTACTCTCCGAGCTTTTTTTTCCGTTGGTGAGTCCCTTGGGATCCTCATGTTTGCTGCTACTCTTGAACCCTACCCTACGCTACCCAGCCCTACCCTAAACCCCAAACCCCAAACCCCAAACCCTAAACCCTAAACCCTACCCTACCCTACACTACCCGTCACTACGCCCACCGAACTCCAGCATTCCGAGGGTTGGTGCCCATGAAGTGCTCGTGAAGCCGCGCGAGGGTGGCATGGGCCTCCTGCCTGAAAAGACTGACTTTGAGGCTTCGGTTTAGGGCTTGGTTGTATACAGTTTATGGATTAGGGTTTAGGGTTTAGGGTTTAGGCTTAATAGTAGGGCTTAGGGTTTAGGGTTTATAGGGCTTAATTAAAGTTTAGGGTTGGGGGTTCAAGTTCAAGGGTTTCGGGGCTGCTTGGTTACTCGTGATTCTAGGGGTCACTCGATTCATTGGTTGGCAGGGGACTGCAGGTTTAGGGTTTCGAAGCAGCTGTAGTTAAGATCCTCCCCCAAGGAAGCAGCAAGGTGCAAACCTCGGTCCCAGACCGTGGCCCGGAGTTAGTCCGGGAATGAACACCGCTACGAGCGAGACACAACATCAGGCGTAATTCAGAACGAAGAGGCTGCCCTAAATAATGAGTCCTGGGTTCTTTGCTTACAAATACCTAACCTCAAAGAGGACCTTATTTTTTGACTCCCGCGTAGCCGTGACAGTAGGAGAAAGATCAAATGCAGTGTCAATCACGGTCATATGATTGACTTATCTTGAACATGCACCAGTAAGTGCGACTGCCCACGAGGTTCCAGAAAGCTCGAACCCCCAAGAACTAACCATCGATGGCGTCCGGCTGATGACGGACAAACTCCTGCACTACCTGAAGTGCCCCAAACTATGGGACTTACAGCATGTTCTGTTCTAGAATGATTGTTACTGTCGGTAAGACTAATGAATAAAAAGCACAGGGTCCACGTATACTGTATACTATCACTGCGGGAAATTAGGCCCCGAAAGGCCATGCTTATCATGATTTTGGGGGCTTCAATCCATGTCGGTAGTAAGTACGGACCCTCTGGGAAACTAGGCTCCTTTTCTGGTTCTTTTTCTGGTTATATTCTATTACAATATACCCCAATTATCCTTGTTAAGTATTATAAGGCTCCTTATTATGGTTATTAATGTTATATTATATTGCACAATATACCCCAAAGATCCTTGTTAAGTATTACAAGGCTCCTTATTATGGTTATTAATGTTATATCATATTACACAATATACCCCAAAACTCCTCGTTAAACGTATTTTAAGGGTCCTTCATCGGATCTCGGCCGCAGGTCTCTACGACTTCGGCCTTGGCACTGAGCTCCTGGACGGAATCGATGAGGAGGCCTGGATCTTCTAACCACAATCATAACAATCACAATAATAATGATAATAACAAAAATCATGATAAGACTGAGGATATTTTAAAATCCCAATGACAAGAATAAGAGTATTAGTGATCATGCTTGTAATACGAACAGATGAGGCGCTTCGGCCTTTGCTGTGCAGGGTCTTGGGTAGTTAGAGTTCAGGGGAAGACTGTCGTGTATGATGTCGGGTGTGCGGATTTCGGCAGTTCAGGGTGGGTTTTGGGTGTAGGGAGTTCGGGGGGTAAGAATAAAGACTAAGAACGTTGACAGTTTGATCCTAATCATATTTCTAAGAATTTTGATAATATAATCATTATAGTAAGACTAAAAATGTCAGTAATTATGCCATTAATGCTAACAGATGTGTTTTCCCCGCGCTGGTTTTTGTTGTTAGTATTCCCATGACTGTTGTTTCTGGTTGAAAGCATTCTCGATATTGCTGACCTCCCAAAGATCAATGCCACCACTAGTAGGATTGTTTCACTGTCTTGCTTGAACGTCGAACCGACCGTGTATGAATGTGTATATATACATATATTTATATATGTATCATTGCCCTAATAGCCTAAGCCCCTTGAGCGGCGATTGCTGTAGTAGACTTTGGAGTGTTCCTTTCTTTGCGAAGCTTTGCGTTTCTCGTTTCTGGCTTAGTGGTTGGTGCACGTCGGGTTTGCGGCCTCTAAACTCCTCCTCGCCCGTCGTTGCGCAGCATATAGACCTTATATCTGCAGTTGAGAACCTGAGGCCACTTAAGCCCTATACACAGCGCATATAAACCCTTCAGGAATCCGTACTGAGCCTTAAGCCCACTTGTCTTTAACAGGCGTGTATCAACCCTGCCTAGGCTCTGACTCTTAACCCTACCCAGAGGCCCCAAAGTAGTTCCTTTTGGGGGTTCATATTTAGAATCCTATACGGTAAACCCAAAAAGGAACTACTTTGGGGCCTATGGGGAACCCTACGTTAGCCGAGCCTAAGAACTAAACGTTGCGGCTTCCGGTGCCAGGAGCTCGAGCGAAAGCAGACCTCCGAGCGCAACAACGGCATCCTGGCCGAAGATAGGTCGAGAAACTTACGCCTCGAATTTCGGGCTTTCCGGTTTTGGGGGTTGAGGGGGCGCAGAGTTTTGAGGTTTAGGGCTTGGGAGTCTAGGGGCTACGTGTTGACGGGCTGAGGGTCTCTGGCGGTAGTTAGGCCTACTTGTGTTTACCGGAAGTTTCTTGAGATGGCCTGAGCCATGTGCAATTGGTGCAGGAAGCAGCCACAGAGCTTGTAGAGGTACATAACACAGACAGCAGACCCAACCAGATTGTACAAGCTGACATGACGTCTGAAATCAAAGCCACAACCGTTCGACATGCACGGGTCGGTAATGAAGCATCTAGGGTTTAGGGTTTAGGGGAAGCCGAAAGAAGTTCCGTGTTGGACACCTGGAAAGGCCTGGGGGGTTTCGTTGATTGGCTACGCTTTCGTCGTATATGTTGATGGTATTGCGGCGGTTGACGACGCACTTGCCTCACTCGAATGACAAGTTACCCATAAACTCCATAGTAGTTCGTTTTTGGGATTACCTTGTAGGATTCTAAGTATGAAAGGAACTACTATGGAGCCTCTGGGTATGTTGCTTTCCAAGGGAGCACCTGTCTCGCCAATCGATGCGTCTCAGAGCCCCGTGGAATCCCCAAAACCCAGGAGCCTAAAAGCCCTAAACCCTAAACCCTTAAGGCCTAAACCTACCTAGAGGCCCGATAGAAGTTCCTCTTTATGGCTCATATATAGAATTATACAAGGTAATCCCAAAAAGGAACTACTTTGGGACCGATGGGTACACCCTAAAAGTCCTAAACCCTAAACCCTTTATTCCAGGAGCCTACATCCCAAAATCCGCAAGCAGAGCAGTGCCTTGTGAAGGAAGGTTGGCCATGATTGCCATCCTCGGATTGATGTGGCAGGACTGCGAAAGGCGTTCGAACTGTATTTCCTCGACTTCCTATCCATGATTTATTGCGAGTTAGTAGTAGTTTTCGTATGAGTACTGGCATGGCTAGTTGGCATGGCTGTTGGTATTGATACTAGTACGTACTGGTACTGGTTTGATTGTCATTAGGACTGGTGTTTGTACTAGTAGGAGTTTCAGTTTTTAGTAGATTAGTATGGGCTCATGCACGAACCGGGCTGGGAACAACATGCAGAGGGGCGTCTTTCCAACTTCAAGCGCATGCCTCATTTCGAAGGACGGCACCTTTGGTGAGCCGCCGCTGACCTACATGAACAAGACTCCTGGCTGAGTTGCTATAGGGCCTGCAGGGGCCTATGGGGCCTGTAGGACCCGTAATAATTACCTATACTGTTTCGGGGGTTCCTTATTATAGTTATATTATAGTGGGCCCCCAAAACCCTATCCTAACTATTATTAAGGCCCCCTATGTTGGGGGATTTGGGGTTGTTTGGTTTAAGTGATCTTTTGAGAAGCCTCATTCGGGCTCAACGCAAGGTGCGGATTCCAAGCTCCAAGGCTTCAGATGCGAAATTCTTAGGCCAAGGAAGCTGGCCCTACAAAAACTGGCGAGGCGCAACAACAACGATTGTAATGGTATTGCCATTGCATGAAACCCGAGCCCATCAGCCCTCATCATCATGGCTTCTGGAAGCGCAAAATGCAGACCAGAGGCCCCGGTTGTCCTGGCTGAGGCAGCACGCCTGAATCTAAGCCCTGTTTGAACCTCGGGCCCTCAATGCTCTTCGGCTAAGGGTTTAGGGAGAAAGTCTGGACTCTGAACAGCCAAAAAATCCACTATAACGTCACAAATGCTGGATCTCGGGCAACCTCGGAAGGTTAAACCCTAAACCCGGTTCCTCAAGCATTTCGATGTTCGGAATGCGCGGGCCCGGACTATTCAGTCGGTCCCTGCCAGTCAAGGGACGTGACAGGTTTTGCAAAGTTGAAGGGTTCCTGCCGTTATTGTAGAATACGTAGCTGTCTATGTATGTATCTACATGTCTATATATATATATATGTGTGTGTGTGTGTGTATACATATATGTGCACGTACTATGAGGCGACATCCTTACTGGTTATCGGAACCTCCATGGTACCAAAGCCTCCCTGATCAAAGCCGAAAGACATCTAGAGCAGGAACGGCTTCTGGGGCGAGCCCGTGCAGTTCATCGTGCAGCACATCGCCAACTGCCAGCGCACCGGACAAACTTACACCGACCCGTCTATAGGGTATCCGGGCTTCCGGCATGTAGGGGTTGTGGGCTTATGGGGTCTACCCAGAGACTCCAATACCCCTTAATTAAGGAATATACCTTAAATTATAGTAGGGTCCCTAATATGATTTAAGGTATATTCCTTAATTAAGGGGTATTGGAGTCTCTGGGTAGCCGCTTCGAAGTTTGACTAAAGATTCAGGGCTACAGCTCTTTCTTGCTAAAGGTACGCACCAAGCTCCGAGACTGAAGCTTTGGGGGGTCGGGGGACTTAGTAAGTAGACTTACAAGTACCTTAAAAGGGACCCTAATTGGGGTTATGGTACTTATAAGTCCCTAAAATAAGCAGTTACTAAGTCCTCCGACCCTCCAAGTAAGGGGTGAAGGTTCAGGATTGGGGTGTGGTTAAGGGTTTTGGAAGAGTTCTTGTGGCAGTTCCTACCATAATCCTTATGGGAGGGAGTTTGGTTGTCAGGGGCTACAGTGGTGCTTATGAGCTATCTTAGGATCCTGTACAAGGGATCCTCATCTCGGGGATTTGTTTTTCGGTTGTGGTCTTGTGTAAAGCTTCGGGATGAGTTTAGGGCTCCGTTAAAGGGCAGCCATCTGCGAATCGGCACAACTTCAGACGACCTGACCTGTGTGTCGACTGGTCAAAGCACCTTATGGCCCTTGGGGGTCCTCATACAGGACCCAGCTTTCAAGTCCCAATCTTGATGCTTAGGACCTTGACTGCATGATTGTTCCCCGCAAGCAGCCCAAATTTCTGTGCTGGCCTGAGTAAGGTTAGGATCTAAATCCTGAACCTTGCACCCCAAACCCCAAACCACCCCGATTGTAGACGCCTGATGGTATCTATTCACGGAGCCCGCAAAATGAAAACTCTAGGCCCTAAACCCTTCTAAGACTAGTAGCCCTTCTGGTAGAAGGTTAGAGTAACCTTTACTAGCAGCCTCAGCCCGACACCTTAGACATTAAACCAATCATCAAACCAAGCCGTAATATGGCAACCCCAGGCCCCTAAATCCCCTAAACCCTAAGTCCTACCTAGAGCCCCAGAAGTAGGCAAAAATAATGGCCCAAAACCTATAAAAAGGCTATTATTCTACATAGTTATGGGGTCCAGGTAGACTCTAAGCCAGGTCTTTCGCGGGATCCTACGTCAACAACGGCGGCCTCTGCGCGCAGCGCCCCCGAGGCGGGCGAACGGCGACCTGGCGGATCTTCGCCGAGTTTGGGCTCCTTTGGGGGTTATCCTCCGGGTTTTGTAAGGGTTGGGGGTTCGAGTAGGGTTTTGCCAGGTTTAGGGTCTGAGAGTCTTGACGATGTGGACATTTCTGGTTTAGGGTTTCGGATGCAGGATTTAGATTAGTTTGGGCGTTTTGCTATTTAGGACGTGTAGGATCGGGGTGAGATGGCATTATCGACGAGCCCGAGTACCCAACACCACAAGGGCTCGATGAGGGCGCATTGGCGGCCTCATAGTCTAATAGTAGGAGCTTGGCATTGCATTATTCACAAGCTGGTTAGACTTACAACCCTTCCAAACCCCTGCCCACTACAAAACGCTCCCTCTGCTTCAGTGGTCTCCGGCTGAGGTGATGCGGGCCATGCAGAAGCTCGCAGAGGGCCACCTGACATGAACAATTCCCGGCCCGATCCGGCGCAGCCTTCCGAGGGCCAAGGAGGTCCCAGGCTTGCGATGTGGTAGTTTCCGAAAATTAGGGGTACCTTATGGATCATTAGGGTCCCCTTTTTTCGGAAATTCCCATGTGTCTTTGTTGAGGGAAACTAGCCGGCCACTACTCAGGTTTCAACGAGACTACCACACTACCAACCTACCATAGGCCCCAAAGTAGTTCCTTTTTGGGGATTACCTGATAGGATTGTAACTATGAGCCCCCCCCCAAAAAGGGTAGAGTAACCACTGTACGTTCTAGTAGGATTCATATAAGGAACCCGAGTAAGGGCCCAAATGGCCCAAGGTTTCTTAATCAGGTTCCTACATTACCTATAGTCTCCATTTCAGTTCCTTTTTTTGGTTATCCAATTTTATGGTTAGGACTTAGGACCCTATAATAGAGATTTTGGTTAACCAAAACAAGGAACTACAATGGAGACTACGGTGGATGATATAAATCCTGCATTACCCATAATAAGGCATATGCCATAATTTCCATAGTTTAGGGTCCTTAAGGTAATGCAGGATTTATATCATCAACCGTATTGGTACCTTTGAAACATGCAGAGGGAGATGGAAGGTTCAGGCTGTGCTTTGCAAGCTTTCGCCAAGCCGCTGCAAGCCTCCGAGGCGACTACGTGGAGCTGGAGACCTATCCCAAGGCATGCAACAGTTCATCTCTGAAAAAACATGACAATGTACATCGATGTAAAAACATTACAATGTGCAACCGTTCATCTCTGTTGTGTTTGAGAATCCAGCGGGGATCTGTTCGGGAAGGAGTCCCACAGTGAGAGAGGGGTTCTGGCTTCACGGCCTGGTCGTAGCAGTCCCAGTGTAGCCTGCGCGACTTCGCCACACAGTGGTCCCAGAGAACCCAATCCCCTTATTAAGGAATATACCTTAAACTATAGAGGCCTTACTATTATGATTTAAGGTATATTGCTTAATTAAGGGGGTATTGAGTTCTCTGGGGTTGTTTGAAAACGAAGCCGTCCTTGGCATACTCCCATTTTCTGCTTGCTTCCAGAATCCATAAGCCCTATAAGTCCATCTACGGCCCAAATCCTAACACCCACAGGAGATGGAGATGTCTCCGTCTGTGCCGTTCCTGCGATACCCCCAGGCCAGATGAGCTGTTAAGCCCCTGAGCGATGCCACACACTGACACTCCGCATAGTACAGACAAACGGTTTAGGGTTTACGGCTTTAGGGGTTTGTGGCGTTGGGGTTCAGTATAGAGTATTATCCTCGGATCATACCCAGGGGCTTGCACAGGCAAGCCGTAATCAGAGCTATCGAGGCACTGAGGCAATTGCGTTTGTGCGGAGTCTTTCTCAAGCACTCCAGCTTGGATACTATTTTGGGTGTTCCTTATTATAAGTATAGTATATTGGGCCCCAAAACCCTATTCTAATTTTTAAGGCCCCTATATTACTCGGGGTTGATTTCCAGGCAGCGATTGAAAGAAGCTCCTTCCCAACCAAGTATTGAAGCTTGCGGTTCAGGGCATGCCAAATTGCGAAGCCCAGCACTCCAGGAGTCCTGCAACCCCCCTGTACCCTGCACTCTAACATCCGGATCGGCATATCTTGTGTACTAGTACCTAGAGCCCGACGGTATGGCCCTGAAGCCCAAGAATATCCTAGAAGCCTCAAGTCCCGAATAGCTGCTAAGGCCTTGAAGACCTACTTCGCCCTACACAGCCCCGCTGCACCTTGTGCCCCAAGCCAGAAGCCAATAACCCTTAATTAAGGCATATTCCTTAAATCAAAATATTAAGTCCCCGATTATTTCAGGTATATTCCTTAATTGAGGGGTATTGGGTTCTCTGGGCAAGCCAGAAGCCAATAACCCTGCATCCTGCAACTTGTGGATGCCCTGGTTTATGGGCAATGGGCCGTAAACACAAAGGCTCCCAATAATAATTGAAGTTGAAATGGCGTTTTGGGGCATAGTATACTATAAATAAGGGCCCCCCCCAAAAAAAGTAATTACAGGTAAATCTTAAGGCCCCTATACTAAATCCTCAGAACATACCGTTTTGAGTAGCCTTCAGATTCATAGACCTCTGCAAAGGAATCCTATTCTAATCGTGTAGGTAATTAAGGCCCCCATATTACGCCCAATGGAGTCTCCCTCATAGATCCCTTATGGATCATAATAGGCTTCATAGGCCCTTTAAAGGAACCCTATTCTATTAAGGCCCCCATATTATAGAACCCTACTATAGATCTATAGTAACCCTCATAGACCCCTTTAAAGGAACCCTATAGGCAATTATTAAGGCCCCCATATCATACCCACGGAGTCTCAACTCGGCTGGTCAGGTCCTGAAGGGCTGGGTTGGCGAGGAGAAGGGCTTCGACCCGCTGGGTGTCACTGATGCTCTGCCGGTCTACTGGGTCCGTGAGGCCCGTGTCTTGTCATGTATGTATGTAATTTTTTTTTACTGTATCTATGTATCTGTGTAATCCATGTATCTATGTAGCTATTTATCTATGTATGTATGCATGTATGTATGTATGTAGGGATGTACCTTTGTACGTATGTCACCACGGCGTTTCAGTGCAGTGCTGCATTTCACATAAGACCGGTTGTGGAGATCCGCATCTGCAAGTTTTCGACTCACGGCTTACCTGAATCTAGAAGAAAGTCAGGTAAAGGCTCTTGTAGCTCTGGGGGATGCCCTCGTATGCCTGCAACACATCTGGCCATTACCACTTGTGCGATCGCAATCGTTATCATCAGAACATCAAGGACTGTATCTGCATGCCTGATGCACCACGACTGATCCGAAAGCAGCAGGGAGCCCGGTAAGCGACATGGCAAAGTCGCGACGTGCGACTTGGACAAGACTAAGCTTGGCGCACGATGGAAAATGTACAGTCAACACCACAGTCAGACTTTAGACAAGATGGTCTATCCGATGCCTTAATCCAGACAACCGTACCTTGGTCACTGACATGTGAACTTGGGCACAGCGACTATACCCTTACGAGGAGGGTGCGTCCCACCACCGAAACACGACAGCTCTCTTTACCATGGCCATACTCAGGGGGTGTCCGTCCGAAAGCCTTCAAACAAGTATGTAGTGCAAATAATCAGTATAGTAACACCGGTATTCATGAAGGTTTCATACGGCCATCACGACATGTATCCGATACTTGGAAATGCACAAAACCTCGTGTGAGGCGGAGCTGAAGCACGGCAGAATCGCCATGCTGGCCACTGTAGGCGGGGAGTTTCCGACCGGATCCCTACCTTCGGGATTTAGGAAAGCTTCGGCTTATCTGATATATAGATATGTCCGTGAACTGATTCGGAGACTGCTTGGGTTAGGTCCTTCAGGCTTTTTGGGTCAGGCCCTTCAGGCTTTCTGCGCCTCATGACCGGATATTTCCGGATATTGAACTTCTGTGCCTTTGGTCCTAAATCGTGTTGGGAAGGACGGTGGGTCGGGGATGACGACGTTTTCCGCATGGTCGGAGAAGTAACATGAACATCAGCCAGAAGCAGTGAGGGTCGAGGATTTTCGGATCCACGGTAAACCCTGAAACCCGGAAACCTACACCATCGTCTTATCATGAACCCAAAGCCAGTAACCTAAACCCGAAGACCTTGAACATACTATAGCGTCTGCAGATGCCTAAACGCTCTAAACCGCATGGCAGGCTGGATTGCCACTGACCTTGGCTTCCGCTTCCCGGGCGAGAAGTTCCAGGCCGTGGCGAACTCCGTTGAGGCCTGAGGGCGGGGCGGTTTCGGGCATAAGGCTTTAGGGCTTTGGCGTTGAGGGGGCTCCTTATTCAAATTGTGGTACAACATACCCCAAAACCCCATTCTAATCATTAAAGCCCCTGTTTTAGGGCTTTGGTTAGGGGATTCGGTGTAGTTACAACCACCAGTCCCAGAAGCCTTGCAAGAAGACACAGGCCTCGTAAGCGAGTAGCTCTAAGTCTACACTCTAAGCCTTCCCAGGCTAAATTCTGAGCCCTAAGCCCTCCTTATACTATAGGGGCCCAAATAGTTTCCTATACCATTACATTATTGTATAAAGCACCCCCCCTCCAAAAAAAAAAAACTATTCTAATGGTTAAGGCCCCTATATTAAGTAGCTGTATTATATAATTAGGTTTCAAGATGCCCCTGCTCTGCAAGCCAAGTTGAAGCCTGATGTAAGTGTTGGCAGCCTTGCACAGCTTCACTCCAGTCTTCAAGTTGTTGATTACAGGTCGGGCTTGGGTCCCTTGCCTTTAGGTTCTAGTGATGCCAGTTCTATATGTCGACATTACGTCTGACACCGTCTCCTAATTCAGACATCTATCGCTGTAGGCATATGGTTGTCATAGCATGTAGCCAGTCCCGAAACGCTACACAGCGACAGTCCGTCCAGACAAGACATTTAACAACACTAGTCAAGAACGCAGCCCGACCTCCGGAGTATACAAGGAGACCCAGACAACGAAGTCTGAAGCTGAACAGGCTCACGACAAGATGGTTGAAGCCGGCTACATGCTACTTGGTTTCCCACACATCCTCGAGGTTGATTAGACTGCCTCGTCGTTCTTGACCCGGTAGGCGACGAGGAGTCATCGCGAATTAGCCTCATAACTTTGAACCCTGGGTCTCCGTCAGGACTCAGATATCCCCCGCAAGAAGAGACTAATTATGTGAGCGCATCCCATTATCGGAGTACTCGCAAACCTTAGTACACGTCACTGAGTGAGTACACTTTACACGTATGGGGTCTATTTTGGGGGATATGATAATCCCCCATAGAAATTTCAAGTCTAAACATCTTGGGGTTGATGGTTCAGCAACATGCTCCCTGACTTCTTTCCATCAACAGCTGACTACCTGCATCTCGCACCCTGCGACCCGACACCCTGCAACCCCCTTTCCAAATCCCTGCTACACAAAATGTGTTCCTTCTTTCCCGTGGAGGCAGCCTGCATGGACACATCACAGCGGACACTTCCACAAACTCTGCTCCCCACGATGTGTTGAGGCTCCCCTTCTTCGGGGCCATCGGTATCTTTGAGCTCTTCGCCGCCGTGGCTGCAACTAAGAGGGACCTCCTGTGCCGCGTCTTGCACACACTGCCAGGATCAAAGTTTAGGGATTTTGGGGGCTCAGGATTGTGAGGATGGTGCATGGCAACCCTCCGTATGCAAAGCAGCAATGGCTCAAGTTGCGAATAGACGGCGGCTCAAAGGTCGTACTAGCAACTTTCCACTGCAATTGTTCACCCGGCCTGCACGTTTAAGGATCTAGGATGATCTGGGTTTCTGCGCCCGCAAACCCTAAGCCCTACCCTAAGGCCCCATAGTAGTTCCTTTCCGTGGTTCATGTTTAGAATCCTACAAGGTAATCCCAAAACGGAACTACTCTGGGGCCTATGGGTAAAGCGAGTGCCTGCGCAGCCAGTCTTCGCCTTCTCCAGAGGAAGCAGTACTCGGGTTATGGTTTGCGAGTATGAGCAGCCTAATATATTGGCCTTAATAACTCGATCAGGGTTTTTGGGGCCCCATGATACTACAATTATAGTAAGGAACCCAAAAAATTGTATAGGTAATTATTAAGGCCCTTATATTAGGTCAGCCCATGTCAACCCCTTTTAAAGCAAGAAACCCCAAACCCGTCGACCTACAATCCAACACCCGTTTGCCAAAACTCTAGTGTCGACTTCTTCGCTTTCCGCACTGCAAGGAAAAGGGGGTAATATGCCATGTTGCAGGTGATTTCTGGCCTAGGAGTTTCTGGTCTCATGATTTCAAACGTTGCCTTGCGAGTTGAAATGCACAGTTTGTTGAGCCATGTCCGCTTTTTGGTTGAAACTCATGAGCTCAACCCTGTGAACCAAAAAGCACCCCGAGCGCTAACCCCAGATTGCATCTCAGCCACTCGTCGCACAATCCATACTCAACCCCGCCTACAGAGCCTCAACAAAAAGTGCAACATAAGACCTAACCCTAAACCCCAAGACCTAAGCGGCTCCGCGACAGCGAGGCCTTGTGGCTCTTCTTCCAGTCGTGGCCTATTGGCGAGGCAACTTCACCGGTTCAGGGGTTCAAATAAAAGGACCTGAGACTGTAGGAGTAGGGGCCGCAAAAATTAGCTATACTTTTTTTTGGTGGGGTCCTTGCTATATGAACAGCATAGCGGGCCCCAAATCCCCATTCTAATTATCAAGACCCCCGTGTACAGACCTTCAATCATTTCTGTGCACTATGAGTGTCTCCAACCTAATCATGAGTAGTAATATCCCACAAATTAGCCCCTAATAGACTCATAGTTTCGTATGCCCTCGGTACCCTAGTCTGACTACGAGAGGCCCCGGTATGGTTGCTGGGTGCTCAGCCTGTTGCTGTCTTGGTCTTCGGTTGTCGGGGTTCCAAGGGATCGAGCCTTCGGGAGAGTACGGGGTTTATGTTTTCGGAGTTTAGGTTGTATAAGGCTTTGGGGCAGGAGGTGTAGAGTTGACGACTCCGAAGCCATCCTACACCGCTCAACCTGAACCCGTACAGATCCTAGCCCCCGAATTTCCCAACCTCCTAGCCCTAATCCCCAAAAACTAACCCCTAAACCCAAAACCCTAATCCCTAGACCCGAATCCCTAAACATCCCTAAACCCCGCAACCTGAACCCCTAAACCCAAAACCCTAAACCCTAGACCCTAATCCCTAAACATCCCTAACCCCTAGACCCTGAACCCTAAACCCTAAACCCTAATCCTTAAACATCCGTACACCCTAGACCCTGAACCCTAACCCCCGATCCCTACAACAGGGCATCAACAGGGAGGCGGGCGACTATTGGCTCGGCAAGCAGTTCCTGCCCAAGGAGCGGCCTTCGGGTCAATTGTGGGGGGTTTGGCTTGGGGGTTTCAGGGTTTAAGGTTGGGTTTTGTATAGGGTTTAGGGTTGAGGGTTCAGGGTTTAAGGTTGGGTTTTGTATAGGGTTTAGGGTTTAGGGTTCAGGGTTTAAGGTTGGGTTTTGTGGGGCTTGGTCGTGGGTTCTGGGGCTTGTACTAGTAGGGCTTTAGGGTTCATCGGTTTAGGGGTTCGGCACCAACAGGTGTTTAAGGCTAGGATTTGTGCGTTTAGGGTCATTCGCTCTGCCTGGTCTAACTCTAACTTTCTCAGTTGGGAAGTACAGCTTACAGATTGCAGCATTTTAGGGCCGCCGGGCTGCAAGGCTGCGAGATGGCTGGGTCCAGGCTCTTGGACACGACATGTTTTTCGTGGGGTGTAGCGGGCACACAGGTAACATGTGTTCAGGCTGTATAGTGGTCGACGAATTCGTAAAGTTTGAGGGCAAGGGATTCAAGGGATCATCATCAATGTCTCCATCTCCTGAACTCTACTGTAGGAGCCGAAATAATTACCAACACTATTGTGGGGTTCCTTACTATAATTATAGTACAATTGTATAGTGGGTCCCCCAAACCCTGCTCTACTTATTAAGCCCTCTATATTACACGCCATACCTTCTCAGCAGCCTGAACTTGAACTTCAGACCCCCTGCGTAAATCAGGAGCCCGAGAAGGCCAAGGACATGAAGCTGAAGGACCCCCGCGCATCCAGGGAGGCTTTCGGCCACAATGAAACACGGACTAGGGCGACTGAGGAAGCCCACGGCTACCCTAAGGCCCCATAGTAGTTCTTTTTTGTGGTTCATATGTAGAACCCTATAAGGCAATCCCAAAAAGGAACTACTATGGGGCCTATGGTTAGGGAAGCGCAGTTGTCGAAACCGGTTTCGTTTGGAAGGAGATTTGGGAAACTATGAGTAGTTGTTGCAACGGAATGGGGGAGTAACACTACGAGTGATCTGGTAACGGCAGCTAACCTAGGGATCCCAGCAGCAGCAGCAGACCCGGCAGCAGCATAAGGGGGGAGAGGATGATTCATTTGAGAAATATTTCACAGCAACAAGTCCATTCATCTAAGACCCTTAGTAAATAATGGGTAAATGATGCATATATACATAAATATAGTACATATATGTATATATATATATATATATATGTATATATATATATATATATGTATGTATAGGCGGAGGAGGGGGAGCAGCAGCGGCAGAAGAAGGAGCCGGAGCCAGGAATAACAGTAGTGGCAAGAGCAGTTGTAATAGTCATAGTCGTCGTGGTAGTGGTTTCGGTGGCAGTAGTAGTAGTAGTAGTAGTAGTCGTCGTCGTAGTCGTAGTCGTAGTCGTAGTCGTAGTCGTAGTCGTAGTAGTAGTAGTAGTAGTAGTAGTAGTAGTAGTAGTAGTAGTAGTAGTAGTAGTAGTAGTAGTAGTAGTAGTAGTAGTATTACTAGTAGTAGTAGTAGTAGTAGTAGTAGTAGTAGTAGTAGTAGTAGTAGTAGTAGTAGTAGTAGTAGTAGTAGTAGTAGTAGTAGTAGTAGTAGTAGCAGTAGTAGTAGTAGCAGTAGTAGTAGTAGTAGTAGTAGTAGTAAATAGTAGTAGTGGTAGTAGATAGTAGTAGTAGTAGTAGTAGTAGTAGTAGTAGTAGTAGTAGTAGTAGTAGTAGTAGTAGTAGTAGTAGTAGTAGTAGTAGTAGTAGTAGTAGTATTAGTAGTAGTAGTAGTAGTAGGAGGAGGAGGAGGAGTAGTAGGTTGTAGTTGTTGTAGTTGTAGTCGTAGTAGTTGTAGCAGTAGTAGGAGGAAGAGGAGGGGCAGCAGCAGCAGCTGCAGCAAGGAGGAGGAGTAGTTTCCCCCCCACCAAGCCCAGGACCCTGGACAAAAAAGAGTCTCCCCCTTCCCGGACTCGGAAGGAGCTTGAGAACGGTCGTTTGGCCATGTTCGCTTTCAGCGGCATCGCCACGCAGGCCCAACTAGTTTTGCTCTCCACACACTCGTTTTGTTCATGGGCTTGTCATCAATACCCATGGGCTCCATTTTATTTCCTTGTAGGGATTACCTTATGGGATTCTACATATTAAGAACCCCTGAAAGGAACTACTATGCAGCCGTTGAGTAAACTAAACACGCTCAAGAAAAAGAGGCTCACCTTAGCAGCACACCGCAGGTGGTCATGGGTAACCGGTAGATCCGACGTCAGAAGCTTTGCAGGTCGCATCGTCCAGAAAACTGCGCCTGAAATCTACAGTCCAGGGTTTACCCAGGTTTTTGGGTATTTAGAATCCTACAGTCCTACAAGGTAATCCCAGAAGGAACTACTATGGAGCCTATGGGTAGGGCCTCAAATCTGAGAACTATATGCACCCGACTTGCAACCTGAGGCCTACAAAATAAGAGCATCGCAGCTCCCGGATCACCCCAAAACCCCTAAACCTCAAGCCTTACCTTGACCCCAAATAACCTACCTTTTTAGGACTTATATAAGGAAACCATAATAGGGAATCCTAAAAGGGCAGGTCCTTTAGGGTCCAGGCAACCCCGAAACCCTAAAGGACCCGACCCGTCAAGCTCGGCAGGTGTTAGCACTTGGAGGGTCTGGGGACTTAGTAACTGGTTATTTTTGGGACTTATAAGTACCATAACCCCCAATTAGGGTTTTTTAGGGTACTTATAAGTCTACTAACTAACTACTTACTAAGTCCCCCGACCCCCCAAGCAGCGAACTCCATGACAATGAACAAAACGCAACCCCCCCAAACCGTCAACCCCTATAGAGTCCTAAACCCAAAGATGCCCTGTGCTCCAGGACATAAACCCTGAACCCTAAATCCCTTAAACCCTAAATCCCTTAAACCCTAAATCCCTTAAACCCTAAATCCCTTAAACCCTAAATCCCTTAAACCCTAAATCCCTTAAACCCTAAATCCCTTAAACCCTAAACCCCTTAAGCCCTATACCTTAAACGCTAAATCCCTAAAAAAAAGCCTGAATCCCCTGTGCTCCAGGCCGTCATCACCGGGAAGCCTTGGCCTTTCTTCTAAGGCTTTGCTAGAAACCATCGCAGTTCGATCCTGGAGGCTTCGGCCCCTGGGGGGGGGGGGGGTTTCCTTTGGTTAGTTAGGGAATGGAGGAATTGGGTACAACTTGACCTACTATTACTAATACTACCATTCTTCCATTCCCTACTAACCCTACTAACCAAAGGTAAGGGGGGGGGCAGTGCTTGTGTGGGGGATATTCGGAGGTTCCTTCAAGGTTGCTGTAGGGTTATTCTAGGGCTTAGGGCCAGGGTTTAGGAGGCCCAAGGGCCTAGTAGGGGATTTACGGTTTTGGGCCTATGGTTTGTGGGCTTATAAGGGTCACCATAGGGTTTTGGGGTTTGGGTTTAGGGTTACCATAGGATTTTTCAAGGGTTACCATCGCGTCAAATTCGTGTTACTCTTGCTACCGGCTTACTTCAGGGTTACTATTGGCTCGTGAAAGTGACCATTTGGAGCTTTGTGCGTGGCTTGGGGTGTCGGATGAGGATAGGGATCAACCATGCTTTCCAGTGCCACAGCGGTTAGTTTGACTATTGGGACAGATTCGGCTAAGACTATTGCATACTGTACACAGAGTGCGAGAGATGGTTAATGGTGGCACGCTTATTCCACCTTAGCCCTTCACCTGCATAATATCTTTGATCTGTTGCTCTGCTGACCTTCACAATCCTGAAGCCCGAAGTGAAAATGATGAATGCTCCATGGTGAGGAAGGGTGCAGTTGCCATGACACTGACCTCGTGTAGAAGCCTAAATGACCCGATTCTAAATACAAAGGCCCCTACATTGAACTTCCATCCCTACTGCCATCGGCTCTAACCGTTGCATAATTACTTCACAAAGCATGAGGCAGGTACCAACAGTTCAACTACTTGTAGAAGTTCCGCGTCGTTCCAAGCTTGAGCCGGTCTAGGGTGTTGAGAGTCCCAACTGGCTGCGCAGTGTGTCGGCGCTCAAGCTGTAGAAGTATCGATTGGGCTTTCTCTGACCATCTGTCTAGGCCAAGCAACTGAAGAGAATCTAGATCCATTTAGCTGAAAGTGACGCGACCCATTCCCTCATTACTCTTGAACCTTGTATGCCGATATCCGAACCGCCTAGATCAAAACCCATACGGCCATGCGCTCCTCACGACGAGGATCCTATCGTTTGATTTTGGCTATGGACTACATTGGGATCCCCTATTCCTGAAGCTCCCACACTCCAAGCATGAGACAGGCTACACCTCGAACAAGGGGTCTCTGCCAGCTGGATGACTGCTGAGTAAATCTGCGCCAGGGCGAATGTGCAGAAGGGAAGGCCCATCCCTAAACCCATTTTCAAATTCCTCAATCCCTAAACCCTAAACTTCTAAACCTAATATACCTTAATCCCGGTAGCCTCAGCCGTAAACCCCTAACCAAAAATCCGCACGGCAGCCTCAATTTGCAGCGATGCTCAAACCCCCCAACCCTAACTCAGCCTGCAAGTCAACCCAGGAGCCCACTGCCCCACTTGGGGGGTCGGGGGACTTAGTAAGGGCTCCTTTAAAGCTTTAAAGGGGATTCTAAGGGTTCCTTTAAGGGGATCTATAAGGGTAGTATAGGGTTTAGGGTTTATGGGGGTCGGGGGCCTTAGTAAGTAGTTAGCAAGCAGACTTATAAGTACCCTAAAAGGGACCCTAATTGGGGTTATGGTACTTAGAAGTCCCGAAGTAGGTCCGACCCACCAGGGCCGGTTCCCTGTTGCACTTTCACCTCAAGAATTTGAGGGAGTCCATGTTCTAGAACCCGGTCTCCTGAAACCCAAACCCAAAAGTCCATCCTCTCATAGTTAGGGTATTTCTACGACCTGAATCGTGTGTGTCATGCTGTTGGTGCGTCTGGTGCTTGCGGGCCTTGAAGGCCCAAACATCTTCCGGCTCCCAATCGTCCGCGGTTTAGGTTCTCTAAAATTCTAGAACAGCGTCTAGGCTTAAGCCGGTACCGTAACCCTGCTGTTCTGAATCGGCACATCCCCAGTTCCTCTATGCCAGGGGGCTTTTTTGACACATGGCGTCTGAACAAGGCAGCGCTGGACAACGAAAAGGGCAAGTGCACACGCTGCCAGGCTTCTGCTATGTCACACGCAATCCACGACTCCTTGCTTGAACTAGCCGAGCCCGCATTCTCGATCCCGCATCTGAAAGCCTTCTCAGTGCACCGGCCAAGTCCTTACTCGTACTACATGTTAGCGGCATGGGGTTAGCATGCGCCTGGTGCGCAAAGGGTCTTAGTACAATAACTCAATAACTAGTTGTATATAAGCAAAGTTTGGGGCCAGGACAAGATATACTACAATTCTACATACCCCTTGATGGTGTAGTAGTGTCTTTGGGCTTAGACCCTTTGGGGTACCATGTCGTAGATCAACCGAGGGCTCATATTCCTGCTGCCTCCTCATTCCAATACCCTGGCGAGCACCACGCCTTCTCCAGCCACTTCCCTGGTCCCTATATTATCTAGGGTCAGAATAATTAGTAATAGCACCCCTCTATAGTGGTCCCAGTGCAGTTAGTTGCGGTAGAATAATGCAACCACAAAACCCTCTTCGAATTGCAAAGTCCCCTTTCCGATGTCGGCAAGGAGGAGCTGCCAAAGCAGGCCGTGGTGCTCGACGAGGATGCAGAGGTGCTCCCCGAGGGTTCCTCTGTACTATATATAGAGGCCTTAATAATTCTTTCGTAATTACCTATACTATTTTGGGGGTTCCTTATTCTAAATAGTATGATCTACCCCAAAACCTGTTCTGATTACTAAGGCCCCTATATTGGATGCTTTGGTTGGTTGTGTGGGAGTCCGAGTTCTCCCTGACCCGAACTTGCGCCGTTTTCGTGCAGTTGCGGAAGGCATGATGCTGAACAGTAGCTCGAGATCGGGCATTGCCTTACCCTAGGGCCCCATAGTAGTTCCTTTTTGTGGGTAAGATTCCTCTTCGGCTCCGAGTGCTCTACCATGAGACCTCTTTGCGTTCTCCAGTTTGTGTCTTACTTGGAGGTTCATGGGACTTAGTAAGTACAGTTATAAGTACCTTAACTGGGGATATAACCTGTTAAAAGTATAGTTACCTTATCTATAACCCTAGTTACTAAGTACCATGAACCTCCAAGTAGCATGTTGTGCTGCTTGCGGCCTTAGCTCGCTCATGCAGATGTCGTCCAGACCAAACCGGCTCTGGTGGATTCAACTTACACGCGAAGACTTTTAAACAGGCCTTCAGTCGCGAAAGCCTAGACTCAATATATACTTAGGGGTACTTAGAAATAGTTTTTAAGTTTTTGGTTATTGTGGTCCCTAAGAAACAGCTAAGATTATGTTTTTGGCTAGGGTTCTAAGTTCAGTATAGTATAGTTGAATCGGTCGGGGCTTCACTCGCAGGTGGCGCCGCCAGAGTCCAGGTGCGTCACCTACCGCTTTCTTTGGCAGCTGGAAGCAGCACAAGCTACAATCATAAGACAACTCAGGCTACCAGGCATAGTGGAAGCAAGCAATTCGGGTACTATGTGTTCTTCAATGGTATTCATTGCGAGAGAGCTTATAGCTATCACACGTATGGTTTTAAACATGCATGTACATGTGCATGTATGCATGCATGCATGTGTGATGAGTGGTAACGGCATTACCGTCAATCTCCCTCTTCGTATACATATTTGTTGCACCTACTCTGTAAGGGGTGCAGCCGAAGACAGAAGGCACGGAAGAAGACAGCACCGGATGCAGACCGTCTGCCTGATGTGTTCAAGCTTTGCCCGAATATACTGTAACAGAATATAGTGTCGTGTGACACAATGCGATACAGTATAGCAGAATATCTTATTCCGAAAGGGAAATCACCAGAACAGATGCACAAAAGCTTCCATTCCCTCGCTCCGTCTGCTTCCGTTTTACTTGGCTCAGGGGCGGCCACTACGAAGTTCCTTTATTGTGCCCAGAGCATTCGTGCTGCTCTGGCCCGTCAAAAAGTTAATAGTGTTCAGCATGGTCTGGTCCGCCGTTTTTTGTGACCCCTCAACCAGCTAATGCTCGTCAGTACTGTGTGGTCCAACTACCCTCTCATATATTCCAAATACCCACCATTATGAGATTCATAAGGGCTCTGTTAAGGGGCACGTGTTGCCTCGTTTTGCATGTTGATATTGCCACGAAGGCGTCCATCCTCGACAGGGGAGAGGCTGCCAGGCCCGGGGATATGCAGAGAGTCAGAGGAAGGACGTCTAGTCTCAATTTGCTGTTGGTGTTTAGTGCTCATAGTTTGATAATAAGAGGCCTCAGTAATTACCTGTACTATTGGGGGGGGGGGGGGGTCCCTAATATGAACCTGTGAGTCGAAAGCAGCTTTTAATTAGAATCCCGTTTCGGATCTCGCACGGTTGCAAGTCAACATAAACGAAGCCCTAATGTGAACAACCTCCCATGCAAATCCTAAACGATTCACCAACGCGTGCTAAACCCTGAGCCCCGTAACGCCTTGGCAGGCCCTGCACCCTGGGCGCAGCGCGTGCTCCAGGGATTGGCAAAGGAGCCTAGGCCTGCTCACCGTGAACTCTTTAACTTTAACCCTTTCTTTTCATGGATAGTCCT
Source organism: Symbiodinium sp. CCMP2592 (assembly GCA_905221615.1). Lineage (NCBI taxonomy): Eukaryota > Dinophyceae > Suessiales > Symbiodiniaceae > Symbiodinium > Symbiodinium sp. CCMP2592. Next base: position 157,006 of record CAJNDT010000280.1, on the reverse strand, counting down.
GTACAGCAGGGTCCATTTTAGGATCCGTTCTACGTATAAGGTTGCCGTGCTATTTTGGTACTATGTAAGCTTGATGTTTATGAGATGTTATCCTTGGAGTCGTGTTTAGATGCATGCACGTATGTTTCTTTATGTGTATATATATATATACACACACAGAATTTTATGGATATGTACACACATACATACATACATACATACATACATACATACATACAAATATGTATATATGTACATGTATATATATATATATATATATGTATATATATATATATATGATGTCTATGTGTGTGTGTATGTATGTAAGTATACGCTCTCGTTATTACGAATGGTGCAAACAGGATTTGTATTGCCAGCACCACCCCGTAAGAAAAGCTGGTTTTCATTCTTGTCCTTTGGCAACGGAAGTACTCACAAGTCCAGCAAATGTTACGGCAACAACTGAAATGTAAGGTGACTGTGCTGCTACGGCTGATACATGTTACAGCTATGTATAGCATGCTGCCAGGTGCATATGTTTTCGTACATGTTGTCCTGCTTTCATTTTTATCTACTTATCGATCGATATGTCCAGCTGTATCTCTTTCTGCACACAGGCTTGTATATACGTGCGCACAAGCGCCTTCGTGTGTTCTACAGTACGGGCATGTACCGGCCATACATTGCATACGGCATACATGCAAACCTCATACACACATGTTTAGATACGTACGAGTGTAGGTTAAACTCACATACGAACATACACAAGTACATAATCAGACACATCCATCCGTCCATCCATCCACCCACCCATGCATGCATACATGCATGCATGCATACATACAACATACATACGTGCGTGCACTCCAGTGCATATGTGTACACATTTGTATACTGTACATGTATGTATGTATGTATGTATGTATGTGTGTAATTGTTGTGTATGTGTATCTATATATATATATATATATATTTTTATATATATGCATACATGCATGTATGTTCAAAGATATATATATATATATATACACACACACACAGACGCGCACGTGCAGGCCTGCATGTGGGGTTAATATGCTGCAAAACACCAAGCTGTTGCGTAGGCTTGTCGTGCTCTTCGGGAAGAGGCTGCAAACATGGCAGGTGTATGTAGCATGCAGCCAGAGTACCAGAACCAACTACATCATCCGGTATAGCTGTTTACAGAAAGAGTCATATCATTATTCAGAGACAGATGCACGGTAGGTTCGACCACCACAAGCCGCGATATCGATCCAAGAGCCAGTCGTCATGCGAGGAGGCTGGTGAAGGGCAAGCAGGGATGTGATTGCTAGGGCGGATCGAAGCCGAAATGACTTCTAGACTACAATTTCTAGCTCATCGTTCTAGGCTCATAGTAGCAGACTGTCTGCATCCTGCCGAGTCGCCGTGCAGCAGAAGCAGATTGCATGGCCACCACAGTGTCTGTACTACTGCGGTTTAGGGTTTAGGGTTTAGGGTTTAGGGTATTGAAAGATCACATTTCAGTTGTTTGTCTCTCTTTTTCCACTGATCGGTCACGGGCCTGATGAATCAAGTTAGCTAGCAGCTAGCAGTAAGCAAGCAGTGCATCTAACACGTGACTTCAACTCAAAACCTTAACACCTTCCGTTCCCCTAAACCCTTAACCCTAAAAATCCTAAACCCTAAAACCCTAAACCCTAAAACCCTAAACCCTAAAACCCTGAAACCCTAAACCCTAGACCGTCAGGCACTTCTGCCCCTGGGGCCTTCGAAGGCAGAGACGCAGCCGATCAATTTCGAGAAGCTGGAGGCTCATACTAAGGGGCCTGAATGACCTATACCTTATTTTGGGGTCCTTAGAGCAAGGATCCTACTTTATAGGGTACCACATTAGGGTCCCTATTTCGGAAACTCCCATTTTGATCGTTCCCTATCATAAATGTAGTATAAGGGGCCTAGATGACCCATAGTATTTTGGTCGTTCCTTATCATAAACATAGTATAATGGGCCTAAATGACCTATTTTGGTCGTAAATGTAACATAATGGGCTCGAAGACCCCATTCTGATAATTGAGGCCCTTATAGTACCTTGGGACCCGCCTCTACTGTTGGGCGTGGGGCTTCACAAGGCTTGAAGGATGACTACCAGGACTACCCTTGTGCTTATGGCGTCTAGGGTTTGAGGTTATAGGTTTGCGCTTTCGGGCTTGATGCCCCAAACTAAACCCTGAACCCTAAACCCCTAGACCCGGGTTTGAGGCTTAGGAGGCCTTATAGATCCTTTATAGTAACCCTTATATAGAGCCCTTTAAAGGAACCCTGGGCTTCAGCGCACAATTCCAGGGTCCTGCTTGGAGTCAAAGCACCCGAGAGCCCGCTTCGGGTTTAGTTTAGGGGTTTTAGGGGTTTTAGGGATTTTAGGGCTTAGGGGTTTTAGGGATTTTAGGGCTTAGGGGTTTTAGGGGGTTTAGGGTTTAGGGTTAACGGGTTTAGGGTTTAGGGCATTGGCACCGGGTGTATTGCCTGGGAGGAGGTACTATAGGGGCCTGAACAATCACCTGTACTAATGTGGGGGTTCCTTTTATGAATGCAGTATAATGGCCAACAAAGCCCTATTCTACTTCTAAACGCCGCTACATTATAGTACCCTTATAGATCCTTTATAGTAACCCTTATATAGAGCCCTTTAAAGGAACCCTATTCTAATTATTAAGGTCCGTATATTAGCAGAAGATTTTTTGGAGGTCTTGCACGAAGCCCCAAACAACTGAGCTATTTCTGTAGGATCCCCCTATACCCTAAACTCGATCCCCCTAAATCCTAAGCCCTCAATCCTAAACTCCCGAAGCCCCTACCCTAACGCCCCACAGTAGTTCCTGTTTGTGGTTCATGTTTAGAACCCTATAAGGCAATCCCACAAAGGAACTACTCTGGGGCCTACGGATAAACTCGATCCCCCTACATCCTAAACCCTAAATCCTAACCCCCGAAGCCCCTAGCCACAAGCCGGTAAGCCTGGCATTTTCAGAAGCCTCAACACCCTAAACCCTGAGCCTTAAACCCTCAACCCTCAGCCTTAAACCCTAATCCCTAAGCCTTAAACCGTCGAAGCAGGAGGTGGACGGAGCTCGGGAAGAGCTGCCGCCCATCAACTCTTCCGGTGCTCGAAGCATGGTCTGGAACTTGGTATACGGGCCTTGCATGGTATCATAGTGTATATATATATATATGTATATGTATATATATATATATATATATATATACATGCTCACCCCCCCCCCGTTGACAGACCATGCCCTTGTGATAGTGTACTCTCGTTCGGTGACTAGGCTGAGATATTGTATCTAAACACACCACCACATGACGACAATCTGTAAAGCAAATCCTTTACAGTACATATACCAAGTATACTTTTAACATGCCATGTACTGAGGACGCATGGACCAGACGCGCGACACGTGAGTTTTGAGTTTTGTGGTAGCATTGGTATAGGATGAGTATGAGTATTAATATTGGTATTAGTATTAGTATCAGCAATAGTATTAGTGTTTACTGTAAGTATATATATATATATATATATATATATGTATATATCGACAGTAGTAAGTATACATTAATGTTAGTGCTCGTCTTCGTTTTAGTCTTATTGTTAGTGCCAGTGTCAATGCCAGTAATAGTACCACTGCTAGTATTAGTATCAGTCTTCATGCTGGGTTTAATATCAGTTAATAATGGCAGAGGTGCTAGTATTGGTATCAAAGTTAGAGTTAGTTTCGATATGTTACTATTCTGATAGTTTCGTATATCAGCAGGTTAGTATATCAACACATTGATGTGTTCGAGAGGCAACATATTTGTATACTTGCATATTCGTAGATTTAATACTTTAGTACAACTGATGCATGAGTAAACTAGTATATTGCTGCATTAATATATTAGTATATTAACATACCAGTATATTCGTACATTAGTGTATTAGTAAGTATAGGCAATATACGTGTATTGGCTAAAGATTTATAAGTATATCAGTATGTTGTCATATTAGTACACTAACCTGCCATGTCGGTATACTTGCATATAACAGTAGTCGTATACTAGTATAGTAGCATACTAGTATAATAGCATACTAGTATAGTATATTCACACATTAACAAGTAGTGTATTGTTACATTGGTATATGGGTATATGCTTGTCCTAAAACATCAGTACATGAATGCATTGATACATATCGGCGTTTTAAGATAATGGTATGTGTTCTGGTGTGCATTAGCATATGCACGTGTCTTTTGTAATGGTATTAGTCTTCACATCAGTATGAATATGACTATTGGTATTCGTAGGAGTATTAATGTTAATATTCGTATTAGGATTATCCATAGTCGCATTAGCCTTAGTATAAGTGTTAATAATGGTATCAATACTGGCAGTATCTTGAATATTCAACAAGTTATCAATGTCAGTATTAGTATTGGTGACAGCAATACTGTTAACAGCATAAGAGTATACGCAGTAGTATCCGTAGGAGTATCAATGTTTATGTAAGTTTTGGTGTTGGTATAAACAGTGTGATTGGTATTAGTAATAGTGCTAGTGCTAGTGCTAATATTAAAATGAGGTTATGTATTCGCATGAGCGTTTGTCTTATAGTAGTATTGCTCCTGATTAATTGAAAATACTAACAGATAAATACATGCATGAGCTAATGTATTTGTACTTTAATATAGTGGTATGTACATGTATGTACATTGGTATATGCAGGTGTGTATTAGTATTGGTATTAAAATACACTACTACCAATATGGGCATAATGATTGATATGCGTAGGAGTATGAGCGTCAGTATTAATCATTATTAGTATTTGTATGGTGCCTATTCGTATTGGCTTAAAAACGTGTAAATATTAGTGTTAAGGCTGGTATTAGCTTGGGCAGTCAGCAAATGATCAATGTCAGTATTAGTATTGGTAATAGTATTCGTAGGAGTACCATTTTTTTTAAAAAAAAAATATATATATATATATATATATATATTTATAAACATTGGCAATCGTCTAAACAGACCTTGCCTTTGCAAGTGAGTCGTAGTGCATGGTCTGTCATCCGATGCGTCACAATCAGCCCATTGAAAACCAATTCCAGAAGTTCCAAAATTTCAGAATTTTCCGAAATTTCCAAAATTTCCAAAACGGCCCGACCTAGTCGGCAGGATTTTTTCAAAACATAAGGGCGGACTTTTTGGAAATTTTGGATTTTTGAAAATTTCGGAAATTGTGGAAATGTTGGAATTTTTGGAAATTCTGGAATTTTTGGAAATCCGGAAAGTTAGGGGATAGAATTTTGGAAATTTTGGAACTGAGTTTTTTGAAAGCTGAGTGCCCCCTCCCCCCGATCACAGACCATGCGCTACGACTGAGTTGAAAGGGCATGGTCTGTCAACGGGGGGGGGGTGACCATATATATATATATATATATATGTGTGTGTATGTATGTATATATATATATATACAGATATGTATAGTGTTTATCTTCTATGTATTAAGGAGCCGAGCAGCTATGTAGGTAAGTCTTCAGGCTACCTTTGAACCTCTACCGTGGTCTTCGCTCTCAGTTGCTGGCCGGGCGGGGGTGAGAGTTGAAGGCTTTGCCGGTTTAGCGCTTCGATAAGGCTTACGAAGTCTTGGACTGAGTGAGGGTCCAGAGTTCGGGCCTGGGGCTTAGGGTTTAGGGTTTGGGGCTGCAGAAGCTCGAAGTAGCCACCGAAAGCCCAATTCATTTGCACTCGTCGCCAGCCTGCGACGCTCATTACCAACCGCCTTAGGCTTGGGGTTGAGGGTTTTGGAAGTTCCAAATCTTGTCTCTCTGAGTGCTGCTTAGCCTCGAGCATGCATGTCTGCATCTGTCAAGAATCCGGTTCAAAGGCCATGCAAGCCCAGCTGCACATGTCAGCATTTTGGCGGAAACGATGATGAGCCCTATAGACACCATGCACCGCAAAACCCTGCTATGCAGACCTTCCTCTGATGGAGTCGTTGCGTGTCCGAGGTGTCGCGAGACCCCAAGCATTCGGCACAAGATTTGCGCATCCTGGAAGCAGGGCACTATGCCGTGAACCCAGTGTTACCCCGATATCCTGCGGTTACCGGGGGATGATGCACCCTAAGGCCCCATAGTAGTTCCTTTTTGTGGTTCATATTTAGAATCCTATCAGGTAATCCAAAAGAGGAACTACTTTGGGGCCTATGGGTAAGGTGTGTCGGCTCCAGATTTCTTTGTGCATAAGGATCCTGAGGATTGAAGTCGTCAGGAAAGGAAACGCGATTACTGGCGTAGCATCAAAGAAGCAGAAGTACTGCGGAGAATAGGGGTTTGATATTCATGGGTTTTAGGGCTGAACTTCTTCTTCGATTCAATGTGAGTATTGCATTACTGTATTTTGTACTAAATCTCATACATCTTACCTTGCATCATACAGCTACTGCCTCCTTCATTTGTAGACTCACCGGCGCTGCCGGCATCAACAAACATGCGAATCCCAGCCCGGGTTGTTCTGAGAACAAGTTTAGCTGAGATTGAAGACTTTGGGGGGCCAAGCCTTAAAGACAACGCTAAACCCCTCAAGCCCCTCCATGCGAAACATCCTAAACCCTAAACCCCTAAACCCCAAAAACCTAAACCCCTAAACCCTAATCCCCGAAACCTTAAACCCCTAAAGCCCTAAACCCAAACCTCAAAGATCAAGTGCCACAACCAGCCTTCAGGCCGTCAAAGCGTTGGCAAAGCACGTCGACAAGGTGTGGGGAATCTACCCAAAGGCCCCAAAGTAGTTCCTTTTTGGGATTACCTTATAGGATTCTGAACAAGAAACCCAAAAAGGAACTACTTTGGGGCCTTTGGGTTGGATCCCTGAACTATGAAGTTCAGGCCTTTCGGTCTAGGGCCAGTTCTTGCTTAGGGGCCGGGGAGTTTACCTCCGTGTCATCTGGTGCTAAGGGTTATTGAGTTTTTGTTGCAGGTCCGCACCTCTTAGTCTCTATATTGGTGTTCGTTGATAGCCTGAATGAGACCTTAACCTCTGAGCCCGAACTCTTGGGGGCTTGGGGTATGTGCCCGCACATACAGCAGTCCCCTGGCGCAATATACAAGCCTGAGTCATGATCATCTGTAGTAACTGTGCCATGGGGCTACCTCATGTAAACAGGTCCTCAGGTTATGCTCGTCCCGTGTGGTATCTGCTCTGCACGGGCTGGGCCCTATAAAGCTTGGCCATCATCTCCTGACGAGGCCAAGGAGTTGCAGAAGACGTTGCGCAGGGAGAACCGCCAGGTATTTCGGGTTTGGTTTAGGGTTTAGGGGTTTAGGGTTTCAATAAGATATGTCCGTCATGTGTGTATGCTCGGTGGCCCATTGCTCAGTGGCAGTACAATACCGGCACTTATAATTAATAAGCTGTTGGTATTTTATTCACACCACCGCCCTGACCATGATCGATCTTTGGCGACAAGCATGCAGGCATGTGCCCGGAGAACATGTAGTTGCACTACAGGAGAAGCGCAGAGAAGAGGGAGGAATGAGATGAAATTAATCCTACCAGCCTTACCTATAGTCTCCGTTGTAGTTCCTTCTTGGGGTTACCTTATAGAATCCTAGTTATGTAACTGGTTAAACCAAAAAAAGGAACTACAATGAAGACTATAGGTACGATAAGAACAGGTCTCAAGTCGAGCGGCCGATTTGCATCCGTGGCTCAGTCCTGTACACAAGCAGGCTAGTGCAAAGCCATGAGGATGAGCTGAACAGCTACATCCATACGCTTCCAGAAGATGCACACCTGAAGGACCAAATGACCCTTAAAAGTAGGAGCCCTATACCCATATACATGAATCCCTATATGGTACATGAACCTTAAACCCTTTTAGGGTTCATTTCGTCCCTAAGGCAGTGACAGGCCGTAGTCAAAGCAATCAGCCAGTGTAAGAATGAATGAAGCCTTTCCCAGCTTAGGGCAGCATCTGCTTGCAAGCATCTTACTGTAGGCAACGCGCAGCCCGGTAGCAAAGCGGAATACATGCACATGCAGTCGCCGACGTTACCTCCCGGCCTGCCTGGCCGAGGAAGTCTGCATAACAGAGTTCCAGACTGTAAAGCCTCTTCACACATCAATGGGCCAGGCCGAGGGTCGAGCTTTCCCTATGAATCATGTGGATTAGGGTACCCAAAAAGGGGCCCCTAAACCCTAAACCCTAAACCCTAAACCCTAAACCCTAAACCCAAAAAGGGGACCCTAATTTTGACAACCACCCCCATGTGTTTTCGGTTCCAATAAACCCCTGTAGCCTCATGCTCGGGTCCTAGTGCCATGCGGCAACGGTCGGGCGGCAAGGCCCTGGCCGCAGGCAGACACTATATCTATGTATATATATATATACATACATATATATATATATATATATATATATATATATATATATATATATAGTCTCCTTAGGGTTTTGTTTTTGGTTTTGTTTCATCATGTAACACCGAAGAGACTATTAACCATGTTATTCTTAATATGGTTCTAATGGGGGTATTAGACATGCTCGGGCGTTCGTGATTAGGGCCGTATGTCTAGGGGGTGTAGTGCCTTCAAGACTGACGGCAGATCCCAGTAGGCACTGAAAGCCGTCAATGATAATAACAAGATACCAATAGCAATGAGAAAGTAATAATGATAATGCCAATAGCAATAGTCACCATACTAGTAAGAACATCGTTGTTCAGACTGTGCGTTGTTTTGTCACAGACTGCTGTTCTTCCTGGTGCTCCGGACTGCTAGTGTTTTAATCTCTGTCTGTCATAGTCAGTTGTTTTATGAGTACTCCAGTCGTTCCTTGGCGCAGTATCTTAACTCTCCGAGCTATGTTGGATACTTCACTTCACAAGTAATAGCGGCGAGCAGAGATTAATGGTTTCAGCTTATTGCATCATTATACAGGCCATGACGGGAGTCTACAAGGAAAGCATCGGATGCCTGTTTGCCGTTGCCTCGCCGCTTCGCATCAGGTTGGATTCGGACCTAGTTTTCGAAACCCATATCAGGGTTCCTGAATTGTCGAGCCCTGTCATCGGACAATGAGGAAGCCAACTGTCAACCTTCAGTAACCGGGCCTCATTATCCCTGAAAGTTGAGCCCGTTGTTTGAGCATCACCGCCACGCGGACCAGCATACTGCGTAACAGAGATATACATCAAAGCGCGGCAGTTGTGCTACAATGGAATCGGGTTCATGAGGAATGACGTGTATGAATGCTGGAACAGAGAGATGCCACATGTAAGCCGTAATCTCCGCAAATCATGGGGACCCCTACCCCAAACGCCCCTGGGGCTATCGGCTATCTATATGTCTATAGATCTATATATCTGTATATCTATATGTCTATATGTCTGTATAACTGTAAACCTCTCTCTTTCTCTCTCTCTCTCTCTATATATATATATACATGTATACACATACATATATAGTAATGTGATGGTCAGGCCTCGCTTTCGCCACAGTTCTACTGGTGGCCGTCGGCTGCGGAAGCTTGATCTGCCGATTGTGCGGTCCTCAGTGTCTTGAAGCCTTGAAAAGGTCAGACTGCGAAGACTGGGGGCATGGGGGGCCTTCCGACCAAATGCTTCCCGATGAGCAAGGGCTAGAATAGCACGGTGATGCTGCAATACTCTTATAGAAGCACGGTCATGCGATCATGCCATTTCATGATGTGAGAGTGGAATGTTACGTACAGTACGGTGATACTTTGGGGGAGTGTCTCAAGATAGTATACCGCGTCTGGAGGTGACGTCCAAGGCGTGTCCGAGCTAACCGCCAGAGGGGATACAGGTCAAATGTATCCCTAAACCCTAACCCGTAAAGATAATGGCAAGACTAGTAATAATAGTACAAATGGTAACAGTAGTAATAGTAATGGATCCACGTCGTTGCTTTAAAGAATCTTCTTCTGCGGTTGACAACAGGATTCCCAGGATGATTCCAGAGGTTTCTGACAGTGACACGGACGAACCCCTGCTCACAGTTGTTGGTGCTCGAGCTACAGCCTCCAGGACAGAGTGTCTTTCCGCTGTGTAGAACCATGGCGGAGTACAAGTTGGCAGTGGATTCCAGCCACAAGGCCACCGAGCTGCCGCTACTGAGGATCTGTGGCACTGTGCAGCAGAATCCTCACATGCGCGCTTTCTGGGCCAGCACAATATCTTTCTTCCTTGCCTTCCTTGGCTGCTTCGTAAGAATTTTGTCACTTTCGAGTTTAGCTCGTTTCGACATTTTAAGGTACACTGATATCTGAACTCCCAGTTAATTACACACTGTTCAAGCCGCCAAGGCTGGTTTGCTTTGGCGCCTTTAGGCCTCGAAGTTGCGACCAGCATGGGGACGTGCGAGAACCAGCTCTTCCCTCCCACGGACTTCCCAACACGACCAGCCTACTTGAAGTTCAAGAACTTGAAGAGTGGGCTGAGCTATTGCCAGTATGGAGTCCTCAAAGAGGGCGGCAAGCCTATCGACTGCCAAGACGTCCCCGCAGATGTGGTGAGCAGCGCCGGCTCAAGCGCTGAGGAGAAGGAGAAGTACAGGCCCCAGGTGCTCGCAAAGTGCGTGTGCACCCCAGGCACGGAGTGTAAGTCGGTCACCAGGCTGTTCAGTGGTACACTTTTTACTTTCAGGCTTCCGGGTTCCTCTTCCAAAATAAGAAGCCTAAAAAGTATGTACTTTTTCCCAGTGGGTTACTGAACAGCCTAGGTGATAGCGAACGCGGGCGTGGCCTCGGTTGCCTCGACCATCTTCGTGAGGATAGCCTTGGGGACGCTCCTAGAGCGCTTTGGCCCGGTGACTCGGCAACAAGACCCACTTCCCAAACTTGCCAATCTACTACGTAATCATTACAATCATTACAAGAGCCGGTCAGCACCCCAACAGCAGCCATTGCTTAAGGTGAACGTTCAGTGCGGCTTGATGTCCTTCGGGGCTTTCTGGGTGGCCATGGCGGCCGCGATTACGGCTCCCTGGAACTATACGCTGATCCGCTTCTTCATAGGCCCACGGGAGTGGAGTGACCATCGTAATTCGTAGTAATATTGTAGGGCTATTGTAGTATAATATAAGCAGAGTAATGTTAGTAATGTGACAGTACGATTATTATAGAAGTATTAGAGTATATTACACCCCCCCCCCCAAAGTGCCTGGGGGATGTCGAGAGACATGTGGCCAGGACTAGCAGTATTGGTGTTGTTACGAGAACTTGCTGTCTTAACAGTTTATGTCAACTTCAGACCAGCAGAAGCAGGTTCTCATTGTCATTGATGTTCAATCTTGCAATTGCTGCTGATTCCGCTGTTATCATCAATAATTACTCTTGTTATTCATCGTACATTATTGTCGTTGCCACTTTCTTATAACCGCTGCTCGCAGTAGCAAGTTACAATCAGTGCCAGTCTTGCTGCCGTCCTCCTCACCGCCGCTGCCGCCCCTCACCATCGCCACAACCACCACCTTAACCACCACGACAGCTACTATCGTTACCACCACGAACTACGTACTTCTGCTGCTCCTGCTACTGCTACGGCTACTACTGCTACTACAAATAGTACTACGACGACGACTGCTGCTTTTCTACTGCTGCTGGTACTGACTCTGCTAGTAGGACTACAGCTAGTGCCAGTTCATCGCCATCGTCATCATCACGGTTGTTGTCAGCGGCTATCACCGTCATCTCACCATCGTCATCGTGCTTGTTATCGTCATCGTCATTGTGAGCATTGTCATCGCCATCGTCATCACGATACATCACTAGCATTATCGTCGTCTTTGTCTTCATGTTCTCTTCAGGATCTTCATCATCATCATAGTCTCAGCTTTTCTGCCATTCCCTAGAGTGAGATTGCCCGTGTTACCCACTTTTTTAAACTCCTGCAATTTTGGACTTACTTTGCTCTGATGGCAAACCTCGTTCTGTTTTCATTTTCCTACATGGATCACTGTGCGTTCAGTGCTGGTCCTGCCTTCGCCTGCCTTCCTTGTCTCGGTAGGCTGCGCTGGCGCCACTTTCGTGACCAATCAGTTCTGGTGCTCGCTGATGTTTGCACCCAACGTCGCCAGAGCTTGTTTCATATGGACGTGTTTTCCTTCTTTTGCATGTTTCAGGCCCCAAAGAGCATGTAAACCGGTCTTTAACAACTGCAGGTTGTTGGCACGGCCAACGCCACTGCGGCCGGTTGGGGCAACCTGGGAGGCGGCGTGACCCAGCAGCTTGCACGGGCTTCACAAGCTTTTCCGCGCTTTGTTGTTGAATGCGGACATTGGTTGTGATACTTACTATATTTAAGTGTCTGAGGATTTTTATGATGTCGGTACTTTTCAACCCTATGGTGGCCTCGGGGATGGAGCCGAATGTCGCTTGGCGTGTCTCCATGGTGGTGCCAGCGATCATGTTCGTGATTTGCGCCATCTGCATGAAGCTCATGATGCTTGGCCGATTGTTAAGATGTGTTTGCTTAGGTTTGGCCGAGGTTATTCGATAAACTTGGCTGAACAGAAGCATCCGTTTTCAGGGCCAAGCCAAGGTGCTGGGATATGCCCACGGCACGCAACTACGATCCGACCGTGACCGGCAAGACACAAAAGCCTTCCATGTGGGACTATGTCGAGGTGCTCCGGGACGTTCGCGTCCTGGTCATGATCTTCCAATATTCCGCGTGCTTCGGCACGGATCCCCGTCTGCTCAATTTACATATTTCCGAGAACATATTTGTGCAAGTGTAGCCGTATCGAAGTAGTGCAAGATTTCACACCGTTGTTCTAGAATGGAAAGTGGGAGCACACCTGCAACCCTACGTTGAAGAGTGGCTTTGCGTGTGTAATTATGTGTTAAGACTGTTAAGAACTCGCAAAAAGTGCTTGAGCTTAGGGCCGATACTTGGCTTAATGTTCTGCACGGATCACACGCGGGCTCCTGTCGCTGCAAGTTTGCCGCATGTGAGGAACTCGCAATGAACAATCAGTTGGCTACGCATTTTCGGACGTACTTCCAGATGGATGCAGGCGCATGCGGTATGGGCAGTAATTAGTTTGGAGTCCGCTTCTCGAGGCGCATGGACATAGACTCCAATGTCGAAACCTTGAGCGGCAGGTGATGCCAGCGCCCTGGCTGGTGCTTTCGGCCTGATGAACCTTTTTGCGAGATCACTTGGAGGCTGTGTTTTGAACTCAAGTCATGAGCGACTGTTAAGCCTTTTAAGCTTGTGCTGTGGTTTCGGAGGCATCAGCAGCGACATTTGCTTCAAGTACTTCGGCTTCCGCGGCCGCATCTCGGCCCCATCTGGTCACATGTTTGAGTGCAGAAGCGGAAGCTGCGGTCTTTCGACGAGACGAGGTATCTGGGCTCAGTTCCTGGCACTCTTCTTTGAAGCTATCTTCTTGTTCAGCTTCGGAAAGGCCTGGCCCAAGACAAAATTTGGGTGCTTCTGATGATTACGGTGATTGTGATGAGGATGATGATGACGGTTCAGGTGGACAATTCGCAGCCTTGGTACGTGGCTTTGGCAGTCTTGGTTTGCTTCTCGCTCTTTGTGCAGATGGCTGAGGCGGGACCTGCTCAGCAAACCTTGATGTGTGCTGTTAGAATGATAACTTTCGTGGGAATAGCCTCGACTAGCCTGTGAGGGCACCTCCTACGGCATCGTGCCCTTTATGAACCGGAAACTTGGATCAATGCATGGATGATGGTACTTGCCACCTGTGCTCATGGCAACAACTCGTCTCCGTATTTGTTCGTAGGAGGTGGCGATGTGCACACACTGTGCACACATCAGGAAGCAACTCGCAGTGGTGTCCGCGCTTGTGGGTGCCGGTGGAAACCTCGGGGCAGTGACACCCGGCGGCAGGCATTTCTGTAATTGAACGGACGGGGGCGTTTTGATGAGGCGGGTGATTCCGAGAGATAAATCATTTTGTTGTCTCCCAGATGAGGCCCTCTCTGTCTCTCAAGAGGATTGATTGCTCAAGTCTGCCATGTAGAATCGCATCTCCCCGCATTGCAAATAAGACCGGGATAAGACTGGATCAGGATGATCAAGAACATAGAGTGTCAGCAGTGCAGAGCTGGAGCCCAGGATTGCAGGCTTCTGCTTCTACAAGCCGATCCAGGATGCCCTGCTGCCTTTCCAGGCAGGGTCGAAGTTCAAGCCCGATGTTCGTCTTGGGGTTACTTGTAGGGGTTTGATCCAGGGTCGCCGGTAAGTGTTCAACGTCATTCATAAGCGACGCAATGCCGCGCACCGTCACTTGTGCCCTGGTGCAGCCTCGAAGTTGGCGTTTAGACCCGTATAGAAGCATCAGGCCCTTGTTTTGTTCGCGGACACTGTTCAATCTAGACACCCAGCGCTGCTTTAACAATCGTAGGAAGGGCATCGTTGTAGCCAGATAGGCTTAACTTGACTCTTGTGAATCGTTAGTCGGGGCCCTTAGGTTGGGCTCCTTCGTTGGACAGGTCCATGCGGGCTATGTCATGTTTTGGGCGCTGCTGAGCCCCTGCTACTACTGGTCCGAGATGGGGGGGATGTTTCACGGACCGGCACAGAGCGTCGAGAAGGCCAAGGGACTCAAGACCAAAGCGGATCCTTCGGTTCTCTTTCGAGTTGAAGATTGGCTCGCAACATACATAGGAGTCTGAGCATGGAGCTTCATGATCGTGGGTTCATGGTATGTGGAGATTCGTCACCATTTTCTTTCGGCAAGGAGTTAGGGCAGGGGCACACGGGAACCAAACAGTTTGGAGACGTAGGTACGTGGGCTGTCAGGGTTGAGTGGGCAGTGATGCAGTGGCAGCTGGAAGTCTGAGCTTTGCAGGGCAAGACCGGCGACTACGAGTCTCACGCGGTGTCCGAGGCCACCACTGCAGCCACCACTGAGACGAGCGTGTGAACTTTACAGGAGGCAATCTGACCCTCGAGGTAAAAATCATTATGCTAATTCGATTGCTCGAGCCAATTTTGTGTGGTCGGCCGGTGCTTTAGCATGGAGTGCAATGCACCGGCGAGTTCGGACAAGCCCGCCACTTGGCAACCGCCGTGCGCCGGGCCTGCCATCTCTGCATAATGAGTGCCAAGCACATGACTTGGCGCGACAAGCAAACAGACGCGGTAAATCTTCATATGCACCCTGCTGTGTAGCTTTAAGTCGAGGGAACCCGCCGTTCGAAATCCTGTGGGTTTCCAGCCCTCTGCTGCTCATCAGACTTGTGAACACATGTTTGCCCCGATTTTCCTGCATCGACGCGTATTGTCCGTAACTAGTCACGGGGATTACTGATGACACGAGTTGTGAACATGTTCTTCGTCGCGATCGTCAGCCCTCGAATTCCGGTGGTTCTCAAGACATGCCAGCGCGTGCCCACTGATGACCTGATGTTTGAACATGTTTGTCCAGACCCGCAATTCTCGTTCTCGGTATTGCATTTGAGAGCGATCGTCAGCCGGTGACTTCCTGTATCTAATTATGGTATTAACTATCGATACTCAAGGAGTTTACTGGAAACCGGGTTTGTGAACACACAATGGTTTTGTCCTGCTGACTCCAGCTACTCGAGACCGGAGTAGCCACCCAGAATCCCCACACCTCGGATTCCAAAGCGTAAAACTCTCCAGTCCCAAAGCCCTAGTATAAGATGAAGTTAAACCCTAAACCGTTGCTCAAAACCAAAAACCCTAGTCTCATAGACTTGAGTTCCATCTGGGAAGGCCTGGCCTCCCTCACTTTCATACGTTTCTCGAGGGAATCTCGTGCAGTGGGGGGTTGGGTGTTTTCTACTGGGTTTAGGGGTTTAGGGTTTAGGGCATACCCTTTATAGGCCGCCATCTTGGTCCACGATAAGTTAATTATATGTCCCAGTACCCTATTCCGATTCTTAATGCCCCCTAAACCCTAAACCCTAAACCCCAACGTCCCACTTTCCGCAGGCAGTCAGCTCCCGAACAGTCGTCCAGCGACACATCTAGGAGAAAGCTCCGGTCCGGAGGCAGTCGCAGGGTTTAAGGTTTAGGGTTTAGGGGGTTTTGCTGGGCTTCTTCGGTCGGGTTCACGTGGCTGGTGCAGGCTACTCCTGAGCACGGCTCATGATGGTTGGATAGCTGTTGACAGTTTGGTTCCATCACGCAGTGTGTATGTGAATGTGTGTATACACATATATACAATGATGTGTGTGTGTGTGTGCATTTGTAAAGATGTATATATATATATAAAGATATATATATATGTATGTATGTATGTATGTATGTATGTATGTATGTATGTATGTATGTATGTGAACGCATATATATATATATAGAATGGATACATATGTACAAGTCTACAATGTTGTCTGCAGAAGTCAGACCTTAGCCCCCCCCCCCCCTTCACTCTCGAACTGTCACTTTTGGGCACCTTGAACTCCAAGATTCCCCTGTCATCCCCTTCTATCTTTGAGGCCTCCGGTTTCTTAGTGGCTTCGGGTTCGAGATCCATCTTAGCCGAAACCGTAAACCGAAACCCTAAACCCCTAAAAACCAAACCCATATTCCAAATGCCGCCGGAGTCGCTCAGGCTCCTACAACCTTTCTGGACCCCTTGTCACACAGTAACCCAAACTCCCAGATCAACTCGGGGAGCTGCGGTCTGTTGAGGGTGCCGGTGCTGAGGCTGACTGTTTCAGCAGTTTCTGGGAAGTCAAGCGACGGAGTAAGCAGTGTTTGTGATCTATTTGGTTTTAGGCCTCGGGCAGAGTTGTTTTTGCCTAGGTGTCTATGATATTTGGGCGTTCGGCGAGGAAGCCTGAAACCCTAAACCCTAAGGTAAGTTTGGTGCAAAAAAGCCCCTGCATCGCTCACAAACGGCCCTTCGCTTCGAACGACTTCGGATTTGTTTAGGGTCTATTAGTCTTAGGGTTTAGGGTGTATGAGGGTCTTGGGGTTTAGGGTTTATGAGGGTCTTAGGGTTTCGGGGCCCTTCAACAACCGCCTCAGTAGTTTGACACCGCGCCCGAAAACCCACACCGTACAACTCCAAACCTAGCTGCTTATAGCCTTGTACAGCCTAAACCGAAAGACCCTCATAAACCCTCAACCCTAAACCCTAAGACCCTTATATACCCCTGCGGAAATCTGCATTCCCGTCTGTCAGGAGTTTCGCATGCCTTGCTTTGTAAATTTGTGCACTGAGAACTTATGCTCGAGCACAGAAGGACCGCATGCATGTATAGGATCGAACTCAGCCTAGACAGGGCTTACGATCAGAGCATTCACAGGTCTGTTGCGAGTAAAACAAGTTCGATTGCAGCTCCTGTGGAGCACATGTGTGGCCGGCGCTGATTTATTGTCTGCATAAGTCCGACCTCTACCCCAATTCGAAGTTCAATAGGTTATGGATGCCCAAGATGCTACCGCTAGCTCCGCTGCAGCACGAAGTGAAGATCGGGCAGTCCGTAATGAACAAGTGTTGGTGAATGGAGTTGAAAGGCCTCAGGGATCAGCTGTGCCAACTCGATCTGGTGAAGAGAATCCAAACTTGCTGGATGTACCACCGAGAACTACGGCAGCGGATTTCCTGGGCGCTACGACACCACGTGTCACCGGACCGGGCGCGAGCGAACCGCCGTATGATACGGCACCGGATATGGGCGCGAACGTATTGACAGGCCAGGCGTTACCGATGCAGGCTACCCCACGGCGAGCAACTATAGCATCGTCACCACCTACGGGATCTACTGTACGTGTACAAGAGTTTTATTCAGCTACAAGTGGCGCTTCAGGGAATGAACAAGGAGGTGTTCGTTGGGTTACAAGAATGACGGAGTTTCTGCGGACAGCGGCAACCAGGGGAGCAAGTAATGTGGATAGGATGCTTGACAACCTTGGAATACCTGCGCTGAACCCTGGGAGCAACGGCTTCGTCAATCAACCCAGGGCTTCCACATCGAGACCCTTCAACATGTCGCCTCCTGAGGAGCTTCCGGATAGAACCACAGGTGCAATGGTCCCAGCGGTGCCAACATCATGGGCGCCTGCAGGGAGTCAACAGGCTCTTTTCAGTGACGAGCAGCTTGCAAGGCTGAGACAGTCTCAGAGGGACTTTCCTCAGCTATATGGGCCCATCTCCGACGGGGGTGGAAGTGAACACTCCTCACGACTTCAAGCCGAGGTCCAACGCCAGATGGAAGAGTACATGCAACGACATCAAGGAGAAGTGTTAAGGCTGCAGCAGGAAGTTCAGATGTTGAGGACTGAGAGGGAGAGGTTTCTTCAAGGGGATCATCCGGTAGTACAACCTGGTCCCTGTGCGCCTCAAGGGAATCCTTCTCAGCTACCACAAGGGGGTCATGCCAGCGTACCACCAGGTCCATGTGCGCCTCAAGGGAATCCTTCTCAGCTACCACAAGGGGGTCATGCCAGTGTACCACCAGGTCCGAGTGTGCCTCAAGGGAATCCAGCTCAGCTACCACAAGGGAGTCATGCCAGTGTACCACCAGGTCCGAGTGTGCCTCAAGGGAATCCAGCTCAGCTACCACAAGGGAGTCATGCCAGTGTACCACCAGGTCCGTGTGCGCCTCAAGGGAATTCAGCTCAGCTACCACAAGGGGTCCCTCGTCCTATGCCTACAGAACCGGAAGGCATCCAGTCACAGAGTCGTAACGTACAACAGGGCACAGAAGGTGAGGAACCCCGTATACCAAGTGGCATACCAGAGGGAACAGTTCATCCTGAGTCGTCTTCAGCTAGTGGCCCGACCCCTCAACAATGGCTTGGAGGAACAGCACAACAAGATCAGATGGCTCTCCTGGCAGGAGGAATGGCGCAGCTCCAAGCGGTGATGTTGAAGCAGATGACCGCTGAAAAGGGCAAGGAGGAAGACAAGAGTCCGGAACATGTCAAGCCGGGCACCACTACACTGCCTACCTTACCGCCTATGAGAGTGGAGTCGGCGTCTGTGGACATAATGGACTGGTTGGAGATGCTTGGAGCTCCAATGAGTGACCTGAGTGACGGAAGTGGCTCTTGGTGGGAAAAGGTGAAGTCGGCGGCTACGAAGAGCTATGTGGAGTGGGCCAAGGCAAGCCCGATCGAGCGGTTGAAGATCGCACCACCCAAGGACGAGGAGCTGGAAAGTGGAAAGTGGAGCAGAGTCAATTCCAGAGCTTCAAGTATGTTGATGTTGGCTTTGGCAGATGGGGTGAGGAGTGAAATGGTTGCAAGAAGGCTGACGGGCTCGGTTACATCCATACTTTTCCGGTTGATGACACTCTACCAGCCAGGAGGAGAAGAGGAGAAGGTGCGAATACTACGCAACTTGCAGGAACCTCCTCAAGAAGGTGATCCTCAACGTGCCCTGGAAGCTCTTCGCAGCTGGGAGCGTTGGCTTCGCCGATGCCGCGAGCTCGATGTGACCGCACCGGACCCAGCCCTGTTAGCCAGAGGACTGAACTCTATGGTCAAGAAGCTGATGGACCGTTTTCCTGAGGCTAGCTTCCGAACGAGTTTGGTGAAGTCCACTCTTTTGGTGGATACGAGACCAACAATGGAAACGGTGGAGAGCTACTACCGCCACCTGTTGGCGGAATGTGAAACCTTGGCCGTGGCGACTTCCTCAACTACAACCCCTGCTCCAAGTACCAATCCAAGGCCTGAACCAAAGATAAAGCCGATGAAGCCCGAGGTGACGCCGCCTACTCCAACGCCTCCTCCGCTCCCGCCGAGGACTCCTTCGCAGACCACATCTGTTTCGGGAGGCGAAGAGGGTGACAAGGAGAAAAGGGCAACTACACCGTGTCGCTACTTCGGGAAGACCTACAAAGGATGTGCTCGTGGTTCAAAGTGCCCCTTCCAACATACGTGGGAAGGAAATGAGAAAGAGAAGGCGCAGCGGTGCTGGACCTGTGGAGGAAAACACCTCACAAAGCAGTGCCCCACTTTGAAGACGACTCCAACTTCAACGACTACCACTCCTCCTACTACCAAGGCTCCACCTGCGGCGCCGAAGGCTCCACCGACTACTACCACTTCGGGAACAACAACAAAGTCGGTTCGGATCGATGAAGTCCCAGAGGTGGAACAGTTCTCTACGACTCCGGCGACCTCAAGTGCAGATGCTCGAACTGCCCAGACTACGGAACCCATACCGGATATCAAGGAGATGCTGGCGGATGTTGGAAAAATGCTCAAGCAGATGACGGCTGCCAATGTGAAGAAGGCCGTGGTGATGGAAGTGGGCTTTGAGCAGAAGCTTCAGGAGGTTGAGGCGTCTATGAAGGTGGCGAAGATTGGAGACAATGGACAGAGTTCTCTGGATGGTCTGCTGGACAGCGGTGCGAGCCATGCTATGAGGTTAGCGGAGGGCAATGAGTACCAAGAGGGCAATGCTGTCCAGGTCACTCTTGCCGGGGAAGATGTTCGCGAAATGAGACAAAATCTCCAAGGAACGGTTCTTGTGGAAAACGACGGAACCACCAAGGTACAACCTATCGTTCCCCTCGGTGCTGTCATTGAGGAACTTGGGTGTCGCTTACAATGGCGAAAAGGATCCTTTCAGCTACGTCATCCTGTGATGGGTGTCATTGCCGTGAACATGGTGAACAACTGCCCTGAGATAAAGGCCAGAGATGCTCTAGCTCTTATCAGAGAGTTGGAAAAGAAGCATATGGTGACCCTCAACAAACAAGTGGAGTCCCTAAAGGCGCGGCTGGAGGTCATGAAGAAGGAGGAGAAGCGACAATGGGATGATGTTTTGCGAGAGTATGGCAAGACCGGCTCTCAGTCGCTGTTGTTGAGGGCAGTGCTACTGTGCCCCTTCACAAAGGACCTCCCGTATGACGTGCAGGCGATGTTGGCCGAGGGCTTCAATGAGGACGAGGGAATGGCCTACTTAAAGGGGCTTCCTTTGACGAGGCGGAAGAGAAAGTTGTTAATGGCTTCAAGTCAATGGGTTGTGAAGTTTTCCCACCATGAAGAAGAAGACGGTGCCGAGGACCTCCCAGTGGCGTCGAAAGACGGCAAGGTCTTCCTGGACGTGAATGTGGCGAGATCAAAGCTATGGGACCTACACCGGCGAGGAGGAGTATATCAACTCCTAATGTGGGCCGCCTCGAAAGGAAAAATCTCGGATGTTTTGGGAACACCTCCGCACTCAACGTGGCCAACCTCTATGGCTCCAGATCGAGGCGCACGGGCAATCCCATGGAGAACCCGAGCTCAACCCTACGGACATGATCAACTACCACCGCTTAAGCTTCAGAGGATCTACAACGAAACTGCCGCGGCCGCTAAGCAACTGTTGGTTTGGACTATGGCTACTGTGGCGGGAAAGGGCAATGTGGGCTTCCTCATGGACCAGCCGGCCGACAAGGAGCGACTACGAGATGATGATCCACAATGGGCGTCCTTGTGGGCAACCGAAATGTGGAAGGCGTTCAAGTCGGTTAGTGGAATGGGAATGTCTTCGTTCTACATGGGTGGCCTGGGACATAAAGGCAAACGCCCCACAACCATTGCCACAAACTATGCTCGACTACTGCAGTTGGAGGGCATGTACGACTTTGCGGATACATGCGTGCCTCGTTCATTGGTGAGTGACCGCGAGATGAATACGTGGTCCAAAGGTTTTCGGGAGATTGTCATGAAGGCGGTTTCCGAGTTTCACGAGGGCACGATGGCTTCCGAAGAAGAGTTAGCAGAGTTGGGTGTGAGGCTGTCAAAGTTGACAAAAGAGCAAAAAGAAGCCTGGCAACGACATCTTCTCAACGACCATCAACCATATAGAGCCGACTGCTCTGTGTGCATCAATGCCCAGGCCACGGGTTATCAACACCGACGCCGAGCTCACCCGAGCCTTTTCACAATGGCTCTGGACCTTGCGGGTCCCTTCAAGCAGAAGGGAAGAGACATGGAGCACGATGACTACAAGTACGTAATGGTTGCTGCGTACCGGTGCCCAAGGGAGTACATGAGTGCAAAGGCGATTTCGGACGTCAACGCTGAGCTCTATGTTCCAGATGACCCTCCTGATGAAGGTGATGATCCTTTGGCTCTGGATGATGAAATCCTTCCTGAAGATGAAGAACCTGGTAAAGAGTCAGGAGGAGAAGAAGACGTAGCTCCTTATGGACCAGAGTCTCTTGATGATGCTGTGGAAGGGATGATAAAGCCGGAGGAGGTTGCGACAATCTATATCACCCGTCCTCTGAGGAGAAGAACTACAGCACATGTGCTGCAGGCAGCAAAGGAGATCACGCTCCAACTTCGGCAAACGGGACTACATCTCGCCGGAGTACACAGTGATCGCGCGAGAGAGTTCAAAGCCAAGGCTTTCAAGGAGTGGACAGTCGATGCAAAGCTGAGACATACTAAGACGGCCGGAGGAGATCCAGCCGGGAACTCGACGGCGGAGCTCGGGATCAAGTGGGCGAAGTCAAGGATGAGAGCTTTACTGAAGGGTTCCGGGGCTCCAGCGAGAGAATGGCCTATGGCGGTGGCACATGCATCTTCTACGTTGTGGTCGAGAGCTTTCCCAGACAGCCCATGGTTTCATCCACCATCAACTACGTTTGGAAATGAGGTATGGTTTCGAGCAAAGAACTACAAAGGCGCGAAGGAGAAGAAGCATGAGGCTGCGGGGACAAGATGGAAGAAGGGCTGGTACCGAGGTCCAGCAATGGATGTGAACCGGGGACACCTAATCGCACGAGAAGACGGAGGTTTGACTGTGGCGAAGGGGGTGAAGTTCAATGTGGTTGATGTTCTCCATGATCCGGAACTACGTGATTTACTACCACCTGGAGTTGCAGATGAAGTTCTTGATGATGGGGGAGATGTGACGCCTTCTACGAGGACCCAGCTTCAGGAGGA
This sequence comes from Symbiodinium sp. CCMP2592, assembly GCA_905221615.1. NCBI lineage: Eukaryota > Dinophyceae > Suessiales > Symbiodiniaceae > Symbiodinium > Symbiodinium sp. CCMP2592. The sequence goes on along the minus strand of CAJNDT010000280.1, from coordinate 134,122 downwards.
GGTTGAGTTTCAGTCCCGAGTGGCCTTGGAAAGGGGAACATTTACCATTGATGAAGTCCTGGACTTGTACAACAAGCTTGAAAAGCTCGGGGACACGGACCGGAGGCTCAAAGGAAAGTCCGAACTGAATTCTTGGTTCACAGGTGCTTTCGTGTATGGCGGCAAGGCTGGTTGTCGGAACAATGTGGACAAGTACCCCTACACAAGCAAGTTCCTCGTCGCCTTTGCGAAGAAGCATGCCAATGGACAGAGTTTTTCGACCCTGGGGATTACCAGAAATGCCCAGTTGGGAATGCATCGGGATGTGCACAACTACAGAAACTCTCTCAACCATGTGGTTCCGCTCACGAACTTTGAGAATGGCCACATTTGGGTCCAGGACAATGAGGTGAGTGACGAACAATGTGTGACCAAGAGGCTACCCAATGGGAAGCAAGTGAAGGGCCGAATCATGGAACTTAAAAGGGGACATCCTACTTCTTTTTCGCCACGGATATGGCATGAAGTTCAACCATGGGAAGGAGACAGAGTTATGCTGCTGATGTTTACTCCCCGAGCGACAAAGTTGACTGAGGAGAACGCACAGAAACTACGCAGTGTTGGTTTTGAGGTGGACCCAAGTTCGATGACCTACCACGAGGATGATGAGTCTTCGGAAGATGAAGATTCTTTGAGTGTCCCAAGGTTGCGAACGGCAAGGACAGCGTCTTCAGGGTCAACGGCTATGATGTTTGAGGAAGTTTCAGATCAAGATCTACTACCACAGGGAGATCCTCAGTTGTGCTTTCCACGGGAAGAAGGGCGTGATCAGGGACCACCGAAGAAGCTCCTTAAAAAGGCTGAAGTTCAATACACTCCCGACATAGAGGACATCCTCAAGAACCTGAAGGAGAAGAAACTTCCGCTCCAAGTGACCCACACAGTGAGCCTTCAAGATGTTAAGAACAACCTTGATGAATGGAAGCCGTCGGCAATGAAGGAGTTCGAGAACCTAACAAAAGGAAAAAATGCTTTGGAAGTGACAAAACGTCATCTACTACCTCCTGGATGCCGATTGGTCCCCTGCAAAGGGGTATACACTGTGAAACCAGACAAAGGAGATATGGGTTTCCGGAGAAAAACGAGATTTGTGGCATGTGGAAATCATGTACCGGAAGGCGAGACCACCTTTGACCTCTTTGCGGCGGGGCTGGATGCTACTTCACTGAGGACAATGTTGGCTTTCACTTCCGGAAGAAGTTCATGGAGATGGGGGGTCACGGACATCCGGCAAGCCTTTGTGCTTGCAAAGTGGCTGGGTGGCCCAGTTGCTTTACAGCCCCCTGCGATTGCCTACCAAATGGGATTGGCAGAAGAAGGAGATGTCTGGCTTGTGAGACAAGCCATATACGGCTTGAGGGAGTCACCGGCAATGTGGAGCCAGTTCAGAGATTCCCAGCTACGCCTGGCACGGTGGACTGTTGAGATTGACGGCAACCCGGTTGTGATGAAGCTGGAACAACTCATAACAGATAACCAAGTTTGGCGTATCGTTCGGGAAGATGGTTTGGGAGATCCTCAAGGATATCTGTTGGTGTACATCGACGATATGTTGGTAAACGCAGAGGAGAAAACTATGTGGGGATTTTTCAACTGGTTGTCGGCCAAGTGGGAGGTTGATGAGCTGGACGTCATGGACTATGACCACCCGATCAAGTTCTTGGGAACAGAACTACACCGAGTACCTGGAGGGGTGGAAATGGGTCAAGAAGGCTTCGTCAAGGAGCTCCTGAGAAGCTACCACCACAATGGGAACAAGTCCAAAGTCCAAGGACCCAAAGAAACTTTGATATTGTCCGACGAAGAGGAAAGGGCTTTGATAGATGCACAGCCACATGACCTCACCGGCAAGGAGGAGATCATCAAGGAGGCGCAGAAACGTGTAGGTGAGTTGCTATGGCTCATGGGTCGTTCAAGACCGGACCTCCAACATACAGTTTCGATCATGTCTGCGAGGATTACCAGGTGTCCTGAATTGGTCAATAAAATTGGCGAAAGACTCTTGGACTACCTGAGCGAAACTGTGAGCTACCGCTTGAGCTTCATCCACCACGAGGGCAAGGAGTTTGATTTGGATATTTTTACGGATAGTTCATTTGCTCCAAGCGGGGGAAGGTCTCATGGATCATGCGCCGTCTTCTACAACGATTGTGCAGTAGCCTGGAGATCAGCAAGACAGCAGTTATGTACATTGTCAACGGCAGAGTCGGAACTACTGGAGGCCGTCGAAGGTGTTGTTCTGGGACGCGCAACCAAAGGTTTACTAGACGAACTTACAGGACGAGACCTGCGCATGAACTTGCTGGTCGACAATGCCGCGGCAGTAACACTGCTGGCTTCGTTATCGGGTTCTTGGCGGACTCGACACTTACGCCTACGCTCAAACTGGCTACGGGAACTCATTCAGAACAAGGCAGTGAACCTCCGTCACCAACCAGGTGAAGGACAGCGGGCTGATATTGGGACGAAACCGTTCTCAAAGGTGAGGTTGGAACAGCTGGTGAAGCTGTGGGGAATTGTTGATCGGCGAGCTACTACCACGACGACGGCGAGATCAGCGAGGGTTAATCCTACCTGGTTGACAACAATGCTGATGCTTTGTCAGGTTTGTGGTTCCCTGGGGCAAAAGGAAGATCTACAAACAGAAGTTCCTTGGGACCTCTATGTCATCATTCTGATCCTCGCAGTCGCGGTCATTGGGCTTTGGGAAGGAGGGAAGAGTTGCTTGAAGTCAAGAGGACCACAAGTGCGAGCCCTACGTGCCAAAGCAGATACAGCTATTGCAACCCGTGGGAAGCTTACGAGGAACGAGCTTAAAGAGCTTCAAAGAATGCTGATGGTAGAGCCAAGTGATTTGAGTGATGAACAAAAGATTCGTTTGGTGGAACTTCAAGACAAGTTCAACGAGACTATGCCAGAGGGAACCTCACCCGTACCGAGATACCCCGCAGAGCTGTTCCAAGGATTTGCGGAATCCTCTTCTTCATCTACGGCAACTTCATCAAGGACTCCCGCGCCGTCAAGTTACAACAAGCAGCCCAAGGGCAAGGAGATGAAAAGTGTCGAAACCCAGACCGACCATGTTCCAGCTTTCACGAGAGTTGAACCACCACCACCGCCAATGATCCGCACCTACGCAGGCCCTTTTTATCAAGTACCCGGAGGAGATAAATTTCATGTTTTCCCCAACTGTTGGGGACTGCGGAATGCATCGCGGACAAACTCAATCGAAGTCTGTAGATGCTGTGCTGAGAATGGTGGTAAAAGGATCTATTGAAACGAGAATGCCGATCACAATGATCCGAAGATCCAGTGGTGCTTCTGCTCTATTGATGGAAGCAAGGAGGAGTGCGGAAATCTGCATTCCCGTCTGTCAGGAGTTTCGCATGCCTTGCTTTGTAAAGTTGTGCACTGAGAACTTATGCTCGAGCACAGAAGGACCGCATGCATGTATAGGATCGAACTCAGCCTAGACAGGGCTTACGATCAGAGCATTCACAGGTCTGTTGCGAGTAAAACAAGTTCGATTGCAGCTCCTGTGGAGCACATGTGTGGCCGGCGCTGATTTATTGTCTGCATAAGTCCGACCTCTACCCCAATTCGAAGTTCAATAACCCCATAAGCCCTACGACCCTCAAGACCCAAACCTGAAGACACTCATAAACCCTATATACCCTAAACCCTAAGACCCATATCAACCCTAATAGACCCTAAACCCTAAGACACTCATAAACCCTGTATACCCTAAACCCTAAGACCCCTATAAACCCTAATAGAGCCTCAACCCTAAGACCCCTACCTGCAGAACCCAATACCCTTAATTAAGGCCTTAAGTAATAGGGGGCTTAGTATTATGTTTTAAGGTATATAAGGGGTATTGGGTTATCTGGGTATAAACCCTATAGGCCTGAAAGCATGGAAGCATAGGCCACAAGAATGCCTCCGATCACCTGGGAGCGCGCGGGTTTCCTTGGTTCCGCTGGCGCCGGCGGAGAAACAACACGGAGGCCGGGGTCTCGGGGTTTAAGGGTTCGGGGTTTGAGGTTTTAAGGTTTAGGGGTTAGAGGTTTGGGGTTTAGGGTTCAGGGTTGGATTTGTATCAAGGGTTTAGGGCTACTTGTACAGGGTTTCAGGGTTGTCAGGGTTCTATAGGGTCTAGAGTTGTCATCTACAGTTGGTTGTTTTGGAATTCTGATATTGAGTTGAGTGGATCTGAAGTTTAGACTCGACAAGATTTGGGGCCTAAATCCGTATCAGCCTTTCTGATCTTGTCGTTGTTCTTTGGTTTTGGCTTTGGTGTTCCAATGCCCCCTGCTTGGGGCATCTTTATAGGAGCCAGAAAGTTAGTATGCGTTTGACTAGTTGAGTTATACCCAGTGTAAGGGCCTTAATTTATGCAATAGGGTTTGGTGGCCTATTATACTCTAATGGTGATAAGGAACCCCCAAAATAGTCTTGGTAGTTGTTTAGGCCCTGATATCATACCCTTATAGATCCCTTATAGTAACCCTTGTAGACCCTTTTAAAGGAACCCCCCCCCCCTCCCGCAGCCTAATCCCTAATCTCTACGGGCTCGCCCAGGCGGTTCAAGCTTCGGCCCCTCACAAGCCTTCAATCCAAAACTCTGCCCAGAGAACCAACCCAATACTTCTTAGTTTAGGAATAGATCATAAATTATACAGGCCCTAATATTATGATTAAGGGTATATTCCTTACTTAAGGGGTATTGGGATTCTGGGTGATTGCTATCAACCGCAAACTATTTTCCGACAATGTTAACACCCGGTCCCCAAAGCAGAATGAGCCCAAAGGGTCCCAAGTACTGTTATGGGGGATACTTCCCTAAGTCATCATAGTAATTCCTAATATAGGAAACCCTACATTCTACTATATCGGTACATAGGACCCTTTGGGGAAAGCAGGTTGCCCCAGAGGTGCTCTTGTGACCTGGCTTGAGTGAGGGAATTGGGATTTCGGGTCTAGGAAATGTTTCAGAGTCAGAGATGTATTGGGTTTCGGAGCTTGGGTTAAACCACCGCCTGTTCTTGATTTTCCAGGCTGTTCACTGTTTTAGGCTGCGGGCTCAAAGGTGGGCTTGTTCTTTCGATTTGAGTGCTGCAAGCTTCCCGAGAAATGGGTTATTTGTTCTGCTAATACGGTTTGGGCATTCAGCACTCTTGCAACTCGGCATTTAGTGATCTGTGTTTTCCCCAGCTGGTGGGAATTGAGCTGCCCAATGTGCTCTAGCAGCCCAAAATTGAAAAGCGCTCCACCCAAGCAGAACCATATCTCAAGCTGATCCACCGGAGATTCCCACTTCCAGACCCAAAGTGTCCAAAGTACCTACATAGTAGGATGTAGGGTTTTTATATTGGGACTTACTATTATGATTTGGGAAAGTGTCCCGCATAGCAATACCTAGGACCCGTTGGGATAATCAGCTGATGATCATGCCTCACCTTCACTTATCACGCCAGAAAGATGCAAACCGCACGCATCTCAATTGTGAAGGCTTGCTCACGAGGATTTTAAGAACGGGTTTTTGCGTCTCGTGCTGAGATACTGCCGATGGCAATGCTAACCGCGCCAGTTTGCAGGTTGATGCTTGTATGTAGTATACGTATATAGCACATGTATGGTAAGTCCTCACTACCCAAAGGCCTCAAAGTAGTTCCTTTTCGGGGGTCTTCTTTAGAAATCTATAAGGTAATCCCAAAAAGGAACTACTTTGGGGCCTATGGGAATTGTTTAATTAAGGGGTATACTGGGTTCTCTGGGTATTTGTTGCACCCGGAGATGGCTCTCCTGAGGCAGTTCGACGCGCAGGGAGCCCAGGGGGGATTTTCGACAACACATGCGTAAATGATAGCCGCAACCCATAGGCTCCATAGTGGTTCTTTGTGGGGGCTCATATTTAGAATCCTATAAGGTAATCCCCAAAATAGTAACTACTATGGAGCCTGTGGGTAATGACTAGACTATGGCTATACGATATCACACCAAAGTGCACACCAAATTGCCGTATTTCTGTGATTCCGGCCCCGGCTTTACATAGCAAGCTTCCCCATTCCGAGCAGCGACGTGGGGACGCCCGTGCAGGGACAAAGCAGCACTTGTGCATGCAGGGTGATAGGGTGTAGGTTTCAGTTCTCCAGCAGCAGCTGCGATGATAACGACAAGCGACCATGCAGCAAAAAAGAAGTAACAAATAACATAAGGATTATACTGCCGATTGATTGAGACGAACATCCGTGAAAGTAAAAGCACTCGTGATAAACCCGCCCAAAGCCGAACTGCGTGAATCTGTTTTCCTTTGCCACGAGGCCGAGTCTGCCAGTATTTGCCGGCCTAAGCCTAACCCACCACTACCTTAGCCTACCAAACCCTACTTTTTTGGTAGGTTCTTATTATGAACCCTAATATGGAGTTTATAGGGACCCTACAAACAAGTAGGGTTTGGTAGGTTAAGGTTAGCCTTAAGCACCCTTCCCCAACCTGTGTACTCCAGAGGCTGCCAACTGAGATGGCAAAGAAAACACCATCCCACCCGAAGGCCGGGTTGAGAATGTTACGGATCAGGGCTGAAGTCCATAGTCTCCTTAGGAATTATTGTCTATGTTTGTTTATAAAACCCAAGAGAACATTTAAAAGCTGCATTTTTAACATGGTTCTAAGGGGGGGTATAGAAGTCACTGCAAGGATTTTTGGGGTCAAGGGTTTATAGGATCCAGGATTCAATTTCATGCAAAGGTGTTGGGGTTCGTAGTCATGGGCATCAGTGGGAGGTCGGGCCTGGAGTTCAAGAATGGATCTAGCTCAACGATACCTCAAGGAATCAAGGGTCTCATTTCGAGGCAGTGTTGCAACTCCTGAAACTGGGTCCTTGTTCTGTTAAGAACCTAGCAGACTTAGCGTAAGTTCCCGTAATGGGAAACATCGTACGTGCAATTTCGCTGAACATGGTAGCTTGAACTACGTAGGAGGTACTGTATTTGGGATACGTTCCAACTTCTCTTGTGGTCATTTGGATGTGCCTATTCATATGTAGATTTGGGTGCCCTTTAAGAAGTTGCATCCTCCTGATGCAGAAGAGTACTATACAGCACGCTAAACCTTAAAGCCCTACACATGGACCCCAAGATTTCAGGATAGGATGGCTTGATTTATCTGAACTCCTCGTCACGACTCTGCTTCTGCTGGATGCATACTTCGGCCGCATGGCCAGGAAATAGTTTCGGGGGATGTGCGGTGAAGCTTTTTGTGCCGGCAGTGCTGCTCCAAGTCAGCCGACGTACCCGGCAAATGGAATGAGTTGCTTCACAGCATGACGACGTTAGGCAAACAACGTCCTCCCTCACTCCCATCAAGGCTAGCATCATGTCGATGTCAGTCCATGTCGGCCTACTGAGTGGGCATTCTTGTGTTGTGGACACAGACGCCGCACAGTCGGTCGGGGAGCTAAGACGAAAGGTGCAGCAGAAGCTGCGCATTGGGGTCAGTGCCTTCGTAGATGACTCGGGACAGATGTTGCCAGAACATCAGTCCCTCAGTGAGGCCGGCATACAGGATGGTTGCAGAGTGACTGCGGCCGCAAGCCACATCCAGGTACTTGGCAGCCGCATGTGCAAAGCCTTTGCCTTGATCCGCCCCGAAGGTTCCGTGCTCACTTGGGGAGCTGCAGGTGAGCTTTGTCGTGCAGAGAAGCTGCGGAATGTACAGCAGATCGCTGCTTCAGTCGCTGCCTTTGCAGCCGTACAAGCAGATGGCAAGGTGGTCTGTTTTGGCGAGCCATGGGCTGGAAGCGACTGCTCTTCCGTTTCTGAGCAGCTACGGCACGTAAAGACTGTGAGAGCCTCCAGCACCGCCTTCGCTGCTCTTACCGAACTCGGCTCTGTCGTCACATGGGGTTCGAAGAGTTCCTTTGTCATAGTTGGGTAACCTTTTAATTTTTTATGGGTACTTAAACCCAATAAGGAATAATAAAGTTAAATTTGTAATCCTATCCCAACCATGAAGCTAGGCTCCGGGGGAGACAGCCAGCCTGTGGCCGAGCAACTTATAGGCTGGGACTTGGAGTACCATACGTTAATACTCCTTTAGGGACCTGTTACTGAAAGGGAACCAGTATGAAGTAAAAGTCTATACTTTTTTCTCCCTGGTTACTTCAAAATTCCGGTAGGCGTGGTGGACATTGTGTCTTCCTGGTCAGCTTTCGCTGCCATAAGAGAGGATGGCTCTCTGGTGACCTGGGGGGATCTCTATCGTGGTGGGGATAGCCGGCCGGTGCAGAAAGAGCTGCGAAATGTGTGCCATGTGGCGGCCACCTTGATGTCCTTTGCAGCACTTCGCAAAGATGGTTCTGTAGTGACATGGGGCGAGGAGTGGTCTGGAGGAGACAACACGGTGGTCACGGATGCACTCGAGGGCGTGCAAACGATCGTTGCATCTTCCAGGGCGTTTGCTGCTACCACGGGGCACGGAGGAGTCGTCACCTGGGGAGATGTAGACAGTGGCGGATGTTGCAACTCTATCCAGCCGGAGCTTTTCAACGTTTCTCAAGTTTGTGCAACGGACAGGGCATTTGCTGCCTTGCGTACAGACGGTCGCGTGATTTGCTGGGGGAATGCTGAGTCAGGTGGCTGCTGTGATCAGGTTCAATCACAGCTGAACAACATCCGGCAGATTGCAGGTTCCAGCTGTGCTTTTGCCGCGTTGCGCTCAGACGGGACAGTTGTTGCCTGGGGTGATCCGCGCTGTGGCGGCGACAGCAGCGAGGTGGAGCCGCATCTTGTGGATGTGGTGCAGATCTATGCTTCCTTGTCGACTGGATGCACTTGGAAGTGCTAATTAATTACTAGGGCTACAACAGCTGGATAACGGTTCTGTGGACTGTGTATGCTATGGTAACGGTATGTTTCTTCTATGTATGTACACATAGACATATATGTATACATGCGTGAATATGTAGGTCGTACTAGCATCAGTCATTTGAGGTGCGCCTTTTCTGCCCTACTGGCGAATGGCGATGTGATCACCTGGGGGCAGCTTTACCATGGTGGTGGTGACTCTGCGAGTGAATATCGCTGGCAGCGGCTCACAGATGTACATAGTCTTCAGGTTGCCCCTGATCTGCTTCGGCACTAGAGCCGGGTCCAGGCTATGGTTCAGAGGTTAGGGCTTCGGGCATGCCATCGCTTCGTACTTCAGAAAAATCAAGCTTCCAAGCTTGTGGTCCTGTGACACCACCCAGCATGTCGTCTGCACCTCTATCAAACCTGATTCGGATCCACTGACATGCCCCAGGCCAGCATCATACCCCCCCTCCAAAAAAAAAACAGAAATTGCGATTGTGATTGCAAGGATCCCAAACAAAAGCCCGTACATGAAGCCCGTTTTGGAGGCTGGCTTACAGAATGTCAGCATCAAGCTGTCGCTTCCCAATGCGACGCGACCGCCGCGGTGGCTACGCGGCTCGGCCATCCGAGTGGGTTAGGGGTTTAGGAGTTTAGGGTTCAGGGTTGGGGCTTAGGGTTGTTCAGGAGTTCGAATTTTAGGGATTAAGGCGGTTTTAGTGTTTAGGCACCTGCATCCAGATGTGCGGCTCTGTTCAGGCCTGACTACCCAGGGGCCCCAAAGTAGTTCCTTTTTGGGTAGTATATTAGAGTCCCTAATCAAAAAAGAGGACACACCCAAAAAGGAACTACTTTGGGGCCCCTGGCTAATTATGCACTAGTATTCCTTGAGGTTCTTACTTTACTTACAGTTGCATTATAAGGGCAACTCAGGCAACTAAGGCGACTAGAAGTACAAGGTGCAGCATAAGGGGCCTACATGTTGGGGAAGCTGATAGCTGAGCACACTGTCATGCGTCCTATGAAACCCCAAGGCCCTAAACCCCTAAATCAAAAGGTCTTGAACCAGAAATCTTTGAGGCTTCTTGCTAAGGGATCTGTATACTATTTGGGGGGGATCCATAGTCCCATCGTAGTATAATGGCCCCCAAACCCTAGAGGCTTCTGGAGTCTGAGAACACGTCCTAGCGCAGTCTCTGAGTCTCTCTACACAGAACTCATGAGTGTAGATTGAAGTTCTTGGTATATATAAACAGAGAATAAGAACGAAGCTGCGAGGTCGTCCTCACAAGCGAGCGCAGCACAATGAGCTTCTCGGAAGCAGGTTCCCAAAGTTCATCGGAACCCTCCACCCGAAACCCCTCCTTTTGTCAGGTCTCCAGTCCAGCCTGTGTTCTGGAGCTTCGCCCCTCATCCTTAAATCCTGAAACCCAAACTCTAGCCTCTAAACATCCCACAAAAGCCAAACCCTAACTTCTGCCCTTCACTTGGGCCAGGTTTGTTTCAGGAGAGGCCTGGCTTAGAAGGCTTGACGGGACCTGCTGAGAGAATCCATTAAACATTGCTATCAAGAGGCCTTGAGAATCATGGATAGAAGAAAGGTTTGGGGTTTTCTTATTTGGGAGTTTCCGAAAATAGGGGACCCGAATATAGGTACCCTAAATAGTAGGATCCTATTTTCGGAAACTCCCATATAATTGTAATTCCAGGCGACCTCATTAGTTAGAGCATGGCTCTGGGGTTGGCTATCATAGACGGGACTGTAAGGCAATGCAAGCATGATTGTTAAATGGGGGTTTCCGAAAATTAGGGGTACCTTAATTTGTGGTCTTTATAATAAGGATCCTACTATTTAGGGTGCTATATTAGGGTCCCCCCATATTCGGAAACTTCCAAATCGCCTTACTCCCCAAGTTGCAAGGAGCGCTCATGCTGGCTCTCGGGCAACATCTGCGATCATGCATCCCGGAGTCGAGTTTATAAGTGCTACGGAAGTTGAGCGGTCGCTCTAAGCGGTTTGGGTTTAGGGTTTATAGGGGTTTTTAATTTTGTAAACACTTCGATAAGGGCACAAGGCTTCAGGACCACAGAGTCGAAATCAGCTGGCTTTCTTCAAAACCTACGTCTAGCAAATGAATCTGTGGCCGCTGTTTTGCTGAATGTTATGAAGGGTGCATTGCCGGTTCCGTTCAGTTGTGTCCTACCATCTTGAAACCCTCAACCGGGGCCACGGCACGCTCAACAAGCAGGATTTGGCTTGAGCGAAGCCCAAGGTGGACGCAGCACAAAGTGTGCAACGTGCCCTTGGATCTTAAAGATAACAAGTAACTTCAGCATTGGCAGCATCAGCATGGGCTCCAGACTACCGCCGTTGGGCTGTCAGAGTGTGTTCGAGGCTGCCTATCGCACTCAGAGGGTAATCCAGTGACGCAAGACTCAGCTCAATTCTCCAAACTATAAGTTTGTCCCTAAATCTGCAAAGTTCTAAACCCTTCCAAAATCCTACAAGCCGTGAACAAACCTACTCCAGGCAAAGCACGGTCGATTACTGGCTCGACTGTTGGGCCCGTTGGGCGGAACGCCTCGGCCTGCGGGAAGAGCTGATGAAGGAGACCGTCTCAGGCTTAGATCATGGAGTTCACGGCCTTAACAAAGTGGCCTTAACAACATGAATCATCATTAGCATCAGAATAGCTACCTAACACCTAATTTACAGTATGATACTACCAATATTTAGTAATGGGCATGTGGGACACGTTATAGCAGACCTGTAGCGCCCCTTTGTCAGAGAAGGCGATCCTTTAGTCTCGAGTGCTGCCTCCAGAACTTGGGAATTGGAGCAATGAAGTCTGGTTTCCTGGCTAGTACCCTTCTGCCCTGCTTTGTTTTTTGAGTTTTGGGTTCCCTCATCAAACTCGAACAGTACAAAAAAGCAATCAAATACGACTTCACTGAGACCCCGGTCGCACAGCTTGAGCCCAAAAGTCAAGTCCTCAGCAAAACCCTTGTGCAACCCGGCTCTACGGTTTCAGTTTATGCTGTAGGGTTCAGAGTTTCCTTAGGGGAATAGTTCAAAGAATACCCCCGGTAGTCCATAGAGTCCACTCAGCCTAGTAGCTGAGTGGATACACTTTACATTTTTTGGGATAGTACTACCTATAAGAAAGAAAGTGTGAACTTTTTGGTTCTTATGAACTCAGCAACTGAGTCAAGGACTCAAAGCTCTTGTATCAGGACCCTGTGGTGGAGCTCCTCCGATCTGCCGCACCGACCGAAGAAGAACGCGACTCGCCTGCGCCTGCGCACTCTGCTTAGAGGTTCATGGTACTTAGGAACTAGGGTTCTACTAAGGTAGCTATATTTTTAATTGGTTATATCCCCAGTTAAGGTACTTATAACTGTACTTACTATGTCCCATGAATCTCCAAGTTGGGTGTCGGATTGAGGGTTTAATAGGGTTGAGGGGGCTTCCAGGTTTCGACTCGGTTGCGGTTATCAGGTTCCACTTGGAGGTTCATGGGTAGTTATACGTAGACTTGTAAGTAGGGTAACTGTACTTATAACCCATATCAGGGGACTTGTAACCCTACTTACAACTACCCATGAACCTCCGAGCAACTTCTGAGCAGCATGGCTTCCGGTGTTTACGATTCGAGTAGCTTTCAAACGAAAGCCTCAGTTGCAGGAACTGGGCCGAACTTAAAGCCGAAGCGTTTCCGAGACTCTGCGCTTCAGGTTTCGAGCCTTTAGAGTATTAGGATTTGAGGTATTAGGGTTTAGGGTATTATCTTTAGATAGGGTTTGAGGTATTAGGGTTTAGGGTATTAGGGTTTAGGGTTTAGGGTTCAGGGTTTTTATAGGGTCTTTCGAGATCAGCCCAGGAAAGCAGCTGCAGTACCAGCGAGAGCCGCGCGGTCGCAGGTTTCAGATTCTTCGTGTGTTTCTTGTTCGCCGTCTCAGGCCGCAGTACCTATATAGGGATCACTTTAAGGCCAAAGTAGGACATGGGTACCGCGGACCCTGAAACCTCTAAACCCTGCTTGGAGGTTCATGGGTAGTTATATGTGGAGTTATACGTCCCCTATTATAGGTTATAATTATGGTTACCCTACTTATGACCCCACTTCTAACTACCCATGAACCTTTAATTTAAGTAGTTCCTGTCTTCGAACTAGTTCCGTTATGTTGCCCTTACAAGGAACCCTTTAACGGAGCCCTAAACCCTGAACCCGTAAGCCCTTGGAAAGGGAAGGATTCGGGGCAGGGGCTAGTGTAATGGGTTATTCGATTGAGGAGTCCTTCCCGTACCACCCCTCCGTCGTTGCAGGCATTCCAGACTCCCTTTGGGCAGACGGAAAAGAGGGTTCCAAAACAAAAATAAACCCTACCTGAGGTGGTACTACCACGACAGCAGCGTCTTCTATGTGATGCTCACGGTACGACTTGGCTTGCTGACCTTCATTCTGGCCCTACTCGGCTTCGCACCTTTGCCTCATGAAAAAGGCCTTAATCAGTAGAATAGGGTTCCTTGAAAGCGATATTATACTATAGATATAGTAAGAAATCCCTAAATAGACTCATGAAAGGGTAACGGTATGTCCTATAAGTGTTACTATGGCGGGTACCATAAGGGTAATATTTTGCAGTTTGAGGGCCCTGTTTCGAGAAACCTCTAGGGATCCCGTCTGGTTTCGATGCAAATCCTTCGATCCTCGTTCCTGGTGTGTTTTCTCCAGCAGCCATCGCAGTCTATGCAACCACAAGATTCAATCCACCACCCCACAAGAACTTGCACTATGCAGCTCGGAACTCACGGTGCTGTCTTTCGCCCGAGGCCCGCTGATACTTCTGTTGCCATTTTACTGCTCTCAGGAGTTGCTGTTGCAGGGCTGGCTTTGTGGCGAGGTTGGCCAGGCGACGGGCATAACAGTTTGAGAGCTTCACGGCTGTGCATGCTCTCCTTTCCGCACGTAATCTTGTTGAGATTCGGGGCTCACGGATGAAGCTTTTCGGAAACCTGTTTGTTGTCAGGTATCTTGAGTAACCGCAATGCTGTGACACGGCCACATGAACTCATTCTCTCTCTGTCTCTCGCTCTCTGTCTCTCTCTCTCTCTCTCTCTCTCTCCCTCTCTCTCTCTGTCTCTCCTCTCTCTCTCTCTTCTCTCTCTCTCTCTCTCTCTATCTCTCTCTCTCTCTCTCTCTCTCTCTCTCTCTCTCTCTCTCTCTCTCTCTCTCTCTCTCTCTCTCTCTCTCTCTCTCTCTCTCTCTCTCTCTCTCTTCCTCTGTTTCACACATCGGCTTACATGCGCCCAGCTAGCCAAGCGCCTGTCATCGTCACGGTTGTGGTAGCAACAGCAGCAAACGGTGACAGCATCAGTCGCCCTAGAAGCAGGGGGCTTATTTCAAGCCGGTGTCGAAGTGGTTGTAAGCGTCCTCGCAGTGCTTGTAGAAGGCCGTTCTGTGCGGCCGTTTTTGTTTTTCTTTAGCAGATGTTGTTGCTGCAACTCTTTGGCTTGAGGTTCTAATGTTCTTCATCTCATGTAGATGTTGCACAATGGCTAGCGCGTCAACTCTTATCTGTTATCTGTAACAAATCCGTAACCTGTAGTATGTATATGCATTCCTGACATATCGTTCGGCCTCCAAGAATCTAATTTTCAAGAACCCGGAATTGCAAAGACTGTAGGCTTGCAAGCAGGCGTCTAAGCATCTATGGAGTCTATGCATCTATGCATGCATGTCTGAATGCCTGTCTGTCCGGTCTGTTTGGTCTCGCTCCATCTGTCTGATTGTATGTATGTATGCATGCATGTATGTATGTATGCGTGCATGCACGTTACACTTCACTATGTGTATGCAGGGTGTAGTTGCGTTACATAGCACCGATGCACTGATGCATCCTGCAGGCCTTGGCTGTCCCGCGGCTCTTCTTCTCGCCTGCAAAAGCGGCAGAGCTGAGCTTCCAGGTGCCTCGTGGATTGTAGGGTTTGCTTTTGTGTTTTCTTCGGGGGTCCTATCCGGCTTACTAGTACAGTAGGGATTGCCGTGAAGGTTTAGGGTTTAAGGGTTTTGGGGCAGTTTGAGGGTTGGGTCTTATGTCTTATGGTCTATAGGTGTTCTAAGTCTAATGCTTTTTGGGATGAGGTTTGTAGTGTAGAGCTTGATTCCGGGCGCTGGGTTTAGATTTGGGGGGGGCCTTACTGTTGCGGCCTCGGAGTTTCGGGACTTGTGGGTGGGCGTTTAGGGTTTAGGGCTTGCGGATATTGGGTTGAGGGGACCATGATGCAGTGTTGATGGTTATCAGGTTCACTTGCATGCGGATTTTCAGGTGTGGTGTTTTCTTTGCTTGCTTCTAGATGCTTTCCTGCGCCGGGTTAAGGTGTGTGTTATAATATTTTATGGTGTTGTGCTCTACAGCCTATAGAACCTTATGACATTTCAATCGGCTACATAGATCGCGCTTTCATTTTACCCTTTCTTGTGCTTCGCTGGTTTCGCTGTTACCTAGTAGACTTAGCATTGGTTAAACTGGCGTGAGTACCTTGCAACAACCACACAATGTCGTTAGTTGTTGCTGGTGTTGTTCACGATGATCTCCTTGGGTAGTGAGCAAGATGTTAACTAATGGGAAAGAAGAAGGAACACCTGCTGTTGCAGGCATCAGGATAGTTTTTCGGCTTGTTGATGTTGTCGCCACTGTGGTTGTCTATTCGGTTGTTGCTGTGCTTGAGGCATGTTGCCGCTGTTAAGCGTCGCTGCAGCCAGGGCTTCGCGACTTCTGGAACCACGCCCACAACTGTGCACCCACAGCGTGCCTTGGCCAACTGGATAGTGTCGAAGTCTCGAAGCGATTTGACGGATAAGAAGAAACGAGCTTCCTGGCAGTGTCTTGAAATTCTGCTGAGCAGCAATCTTGTGTAATTAAGCATGAGATCCAGGGTGCAGCCTGCACAGAGATAACTTTCTTGTTTGGTTTTATGGGCTTGCTCTCTGTTGAATTAGACCGGGCGAGTGGTAAGCAGGCGCCTGGGAGCCGACATGTGCTTAGAGCTTCTTTCCTCAAAAGGGGTACGAACTTGGCAGCATGGCTTGTGTTGACCTGGGCCGGTGTATGACACGATGTAGCTGCCTGAGAAGTTGATGTGCCGCAATCTAACGGCTCTTACTAATTACCTTTTTACTGGGCCTCAGAGCCCTACTTTAATTACTAAGGCCCCTATATTATAGTGCCCTCATAGATCCCTTACAAAGAAACCTTATTTTAATTGTTAAGACCCCATATTAGTGTCAACTGCTCCCCGTCTCAAAAATGAACCCTATAAACCAGAAGCCCTAAATCCCTAAACCCTAAACCCGAGGTGGCTCGAAGCGCGAGACGCTGCGGCGTCTGGTTACCGGTCAAGTGAGCTGCAGGCCCCAGGGATCCCAATAACCCCTTAAAGGAATACCTAGGGTTCCTTTAAGGGATCTATAAGGGATCTATAGGGTTCAGGGTTTTTCGGGATTCTAATACCCCTTAGTTAAGAAATATATACACCTCAAATACTAGGGGCCTTAGTTTTATGATTTAAGGTATATTCCTTAACTAAGGGGTAGTGGGATCTCTCTGCAGGCCAGCGCATTGAAATACTCAGGATGGTGATGTAGGCGTTGTTGTGAGCCTGCTATAGATGGTTTAGGGTTTAGGGTTCATTCAGGGTTTAGGAAGATGAAGAAGATGAAGCAGTTG
>CAJNDT010000280.1:100000-112500 GCA_905221615.1 Symbiodinium sp. CCMP2592 | reverse complement strand
GGGTATACTCCGGTTCCGGCTGCAAGGCATGACCAGAGTCAACACAGCTTCGTTCGGAGTGAGTCGATGGCCCACTTGGTTGCGGCTTCTCTCTGTCTTGAGAGGCTGTGGCTGGTGGTGCCAACGGCCTATCTTTGCAACCTAGCGCTGTGCGGCTTGCTGTGGAAGGATACCCTCTTTGCTGGGAGATATAGGGCAAGGAATGAGGGAATTACAGCTTGATTCCAGGGTTCGCAAGTCATAAGGCCACGTCCAACTATCCACTCACCGGTGTCATTGCTGAACACGCGGCTTGTCCAAGCTTGTCGATTCTGACCATGAAATGGCGACTATCCCCGAGGGTCCAAAGGACCCAATAGATAGGTACTCGGTTTAGTAGTTCTGTAGATTACTATTTTGGAGAGTACCTGTAGTCTCCATTGTAGTTCCTTTTTTTGGTTTATCAGTTTTATGGTTAGGACCCTATAATAGAGATTTTGGTTAACCAAAAAAAGGAACTACGGTGGAGACTATAGGTATATGATAGTTAGGTACTTGGATCCTTAGGGCTATGTCCCATTTGTGCCTACATGCAGGTACAACCCACGACGAAGGCTGGCGATGCTGTTTCTTATACTTCTCCTCCTTCCTCCTACCTAATACTGCTACTACAATACCACTGCTACGACGACGACTACTACTACTCCTCCTACTACTACTGCTACTACTACAGTACTACTACTACTACTGCTACTACTACTACTACTACTACTACTACTACTACTACTCCTACTACTACTACTACCACTGCCACTACCACTGCCACTGCCACTACTGCTCCCACTACTATTACTACTACCACTACAACTACCACTACTCCTGCTGCTACTGCTGCTCCTGCTCCTGCTCCTGCTTCTCCTCCTGCTGCTTGCTCCAGCTCCTACTCCTGCTCCTGCCGCAGCCGCTGCCGCTGTCTCAGCTCATCATTACTTCTCAAGACCTGGCAGGAGTACGAGCATTTCGTGAAGCTCCGTCGCAGCTGGCTTGGCGGCGATGTGCAGGAACCGTCCTAGATCTGCCACCTTGCTCAGTGAAAGTTGCCGGCAGGCATCGTTTCTGTCGGTTGTTTGCATTCTGAGCTTCAGCCTTCCGTTTGCGACAGTTGCTGCAGTGGTAAGTCTTGTAAGTTGATCATACGAAGCTTTGCTGAAAAACATGCAGGGCAGCAACGAAGAATTGCTCGAACAAAACATAGTCAGCGAAAATCCTGATCACGAGTGCAAAGTTACTGGAGAAGCAACAGCTGAAACGTCCTCCCTCATCATGCCGTAAACTGAAACCGTAAACCCTAGGTGTCCTCAGCCTTCGTACCTCAAACGCCTCTCGGCTTCCTGACCGTATTTGCGTGCGGCAGGGGCGCAGGGGGAGCTGCTCCAGTCTGGGGCGACAATTTTTCAGGGTGTCTGGTGAGTCCAGAATGGGATCCGAATTCAGAGAACTACTTAAACCCTGAACCCTAAAGCCTGAACCCCTAAACCCTAAGCCCTGAATGAGAAACCCCCCGCCCTTTGGTACTCAATCCCGAGCGCTTGGAGACTCCTGTGGAGGATGGCCTGCAGTCCATAGATGCCACAATAGACGCCGCCTACGATGCAGGACCTGGATGTGCACATCTACATATATATATATACATATATATATATATATATATATATATATACATATATATATATATACATATATATATATATATATATACATATATATATATATACATATGTATAGGTATACACACAATGCCTATATATATATATATATATATATATGTATATACTCACCGTATGCATATAAACATATGTATATACTATATACAACACGCTCTCGTTGGATCCGCGGTGTCTTGCACATACGACAGAGCCAGGTCTGCGCCAAGGCTTTATCGGCTACCCATCAAGAACACAGGGCTCTGTAGACCATTACGGTAAGGGGATACGGAGCTGCATACTGTTGGGACTTTGCAAGTGGTTTGTGAGTAGTGAGCTACTGCTTGGGCAACTGGAGACCAACGGTGCAGCGGCAGTGTCTGTAGGTGGTTTCACTTGATCATATTCTTGAGTGTTCCGAATTGCGTGCACAGCGATCGTCGGGGGCTCAGCTTTGCCTATGGGAAAAACGCAATTATCAGGGCAAGAGCCAGTGTCATATAGTGTCATCACGGTGCATGTATCCGTGCATATTTAGCCCACCCTAATCGCCCCAAGCACAACATCCGGGAGTCACTAAACCGAAGGCCACCCTCCAAAATAGCCAGTCAGGAAATACTTCAGTCTGTACCGGGCAACAGCTGCCACAAGAACAGTTTTATGTCCTGCTTGCCGCCGCTACTACTAAAGCCAAGCAATACTTGAAAGTATCAGTAAAGCGCAAAAGCAGCGACAAGACTAGTATTCGTAAGGCTACACCCCTAAACCCCGAGCCGCTACTAGGTTCATGGGTACTTGTACGTGGGGTCATATGTAGGGTCACCATAATCATAACTGACAATAGGGGACTTGTAACTCCACTTTTCGCGACCCATCAACCCCCAAGTAGACAACAACGCCCAGATCTTGAGCTGGAAGACCATGACTCGCTACCCTCACAATGACCTACAGCAATCCGGCTGATGATAAAAATCCTGCATTACCTCAAGGACCCTAAACTATGGGAATTATGGTATCTTCCTTATTATGGGTCATGCAGGATTTATATCATCAACCGTCCCACCACCTAAACCATTCAACGTCTTAGACCCTAAAACCAACACCCAAACCCTGGAAAGCCGAGAACCAGAACAACTTTTAACCCTCTAAGCCCTATAAGCCGCAAAGACATGAAGCTTCTGAAAGGATCGCGGCACCTGCAAACAGCTGCACGCACAGAACTCAGAGACGGGGATCCAACGATCCGAGGATGCGGTTCTGATTTTTGGATTTAGGGCTTAGAGCTTCCTCGACTGTGAGTTGACCCCACGCAAAGGCCTAAAGTCAGAACCCTCAAATCTTTGCTGCTCTTAGCCACTATGCTTTTATTTTCTTACACTGAAAGTTTAGGGGACAAGTAGTGTATTCTGGTTCTAAAGGCGGCTAAGCAATTGCACCTTCACTCCACAGCCCTGACCCTTCAAGATTTCCCTAAACCTTAAACCCTAAAACCCTAAACCCTCAACCCCTGCACCCTAAACCCCTAAACCCCTAAGCCCTAAACCACCGAGGTCGTGCTTTCTCGAGCCCGAGCCTGGCACCGCAGCCGAACCGGACGATCGGACCAATAGCAGCTTGGCAGTGTTAGGGTTTTTCGGGGTGGGTTTAGGGTTTAGGGTTTCTCTGGTATTGGCAGCCATGTGGCTTTAAATTGACTAGTCGGAAGAATCCTAATGATGGTGACTACAAAGAAGCAGCAGGAGTGGTCATGCTCAGTAATGTTTAGCATCTATGAACGATGGTCAGATGATTGCGCCAAGCAGCTAGCATTGATGCAGATATGTCATTATGAGGCTGTAGAACCTATGAAGAGCAGCTTCGGTTGCTGCTTTACAACCCTAGGCTGTCCGTTTTTGTTGGCACCCTCTGTGCTGGCTGAGCTTTGTCTTGGCTGGGAGAGAACCTCATCCTCCTTACACCCAAAGCCTCGCGGCTTGAAGCGACCTTGGACCCAGAGAACCCAAGGGACCTCTTAATTAAGGAATATACCTTAAATAGTAGAGGGCTTGATAATATGATTTAAGGTATATTCCTTAATTAAGGGGTATTGGGATCTGTGGGGATACTGGCAGTTGCGTGAACCTTCGAGTACAACCTTGCGCAATCGCGACATTGGCAAGAGCTGGATGCAGGAATTGGTGTATCACAATGCAGCTTCATGAACTCAGGACCATGCGGCTTTATGAACCCAGGATGGAATCTCTGAGCGTTCCAATAAATTAGCAGTATATGCGTACATCCTGATGCCTGACAGGTGGGCAACATGGTGATGACTCCGCGGCAGTACGCTGCAGCACCGCGGGCTGCAGCAAGACCTGCCAGTGCTTAACCCAGCAGGTGAAGTCTTATCGTGGCCCTGCACCAGTATTGCTAACAGGACTGGACTGACTCTGCTGTATCCATCCCAAACTCTCATCTAATCATTTTGACAAGGCTAAACGGCCTGACAACCTACGCACCAAAATCATATCTAAACCTGCAGCACCCCATAGACACGACAATGTTACCGACCTAAGCCTCAGCCCGAAACCCTTTTTCGGTCAACTCACTAGACCGAGCGTTTCAAATAGCCTGGGCCTGAGGCTTTATTGTGGTCGGCATAGCCCGAAAAGGCAGGTGCCCTCGAACCCCAGCTTGCCGCTATGATGAAGCTTGAATGTCCGCTGACGTATGGAATCTGAAAGTTTCGACCAACCCTGAAATGCACGAACACTCCTCCGAAGCCCTGAACCTTGAATCCTCACCCTAAACCCTAAGATCGCGGTCAAGTCCCTGAGCCCCATAAGCCTTAAACCCTACTTACATCCACCCTAAACCAGAAGCCCAGGAAAATCCGCAGAACCCCAACTTCTCGCCTCCTCTCCGGCCCGGCCGGGATCTCGGTCCTGCCTGCATGCCTAGGGTTTAGGGTTTAGGGTATCCTAAGGCCCCATAGTTGTTCCTTTTTCGGGGTTCATATTTTTGAACCCTATAAGGTAATCCCAAAATGGAACTACTTTGGGGCTTCTAGGTAGTCTCCATTGTAGTTCCTTCCTGTTTTAACCAAAAACTATATGATAGGATCCTAACCATAGAACTGGTTCACCAAAAAATGGAACTACAATGGAGACGGAGACTATAGGTAGTGCCGGAGTTCTTAGTTGCGGGACCCTGAACCCTAGACGCTAAGGCTGTAATTATAGGGCTTCGAAACCTGAACCCTATAAACTCTAAGGATTCAGGGTTCCGGGCTGGGGGTTCCTAAACCTTGAAAACCCTATACACTCTACGGTTGTTTGTTGGGTTTAGGGGGCTTGGAAATCTTAGGGTTTATCTTGTTATTTGCGTTTTAGGATTAGAGGTAGTTTGAGTCTCTAGGAAGTAGGAAGAGAATTACAGCTGAGCTTGAAGACCGCGGGGGTGGGGCTTGCAGAAACATACCCAAAGGCCCCAAAGTAGCTCCTTTTTGGGGTTCATATGGGACTGTATAATAACCCCGTGCTGTTAAGTTTAGTCTTGACATGTGCGTGTTCGGTTTTGATTGTTTTCCGTGGAAAACGATAAGAAGAAAATGAAACGATAGCAAAACATAACGAAACGGTAACGCATCTTTCGTTGTAAAACGATAAGTAGAAAATAAAACGATAACAACACTCAGGGATAAGGATTTTTATACGGGGTTATTATACAATCCCAGATGTAGAATTCTATAAGGTAATCCCAAAAACGAACTACTTTGGGGCCTGTGGGTAGAGTCATCAAACCAAGCAACAACCAAATTCAGTGGCTGAGGGGTGTACAAGTTCCTGAAACGTGCGAGTACCCTTCGAAAACGTTGTTTGCACCCAGGCTTTCGATTCAACGCTTTCTGGGCGGGTGATGAGCTCGATTTGCCTCAGACCCATATGGATATGTCGCACTCGCTCTTCCAATCACCTCACTGTTGCGAGCTATACATGGGTGGTTGTCAAAATTATGGTCCCTGTTTGGTTACCCTAAATATTAGTTGCCGTATATTATAATATAAGGACCCAAAAAGGGATCCTAATTTTGACAACCACCCAAGTGGTACCTCTACGGCACAGTTATGTCAGCGCAGCCTAGAACCCGCAAATTCCGAACTCGAGGTCCGAAACCCAAAACCGCAACTACTACACCCGGCCGCAAAAACCCTACAAGACAAGCCCCTTAGACCCTAAACCCTTTGGGGTTTAGGCTTTAGGGTTAAGCCCTACACCCTTAGACCCTATAAACCCTTAGACCCTAAGCCCTTAAACACTAAGCCCCTAGACCCTAATTCGTTGATCTTAGGGTGGAGCCCCAGCTTCGGGGGCACCCCCAGAGAGCCCCACTCGCCGCACGTGGCCTCGGACTTAGTGCCTTTTGAAAGGGGCTTCCTGGGGGGTTTAGGGTTTAAGGTTTAGGGTTTAGGGTTTGGGGTGTAAGCCTATAAGTTAGAAGCTGCCCCCACCCTGTAATAGTGACTATAAGGATTATATTAGGGCCCTATTATAGTATACCACTATTACAGGGTGGGGGCAGCTTCTAGCCTATAAGCCCTGAGCCGTATGATGCCGGCTTCTGGCATTTTAGGGGCCATGAGCGAGCTTGCAAGGGTTTTCCCCGGTTCAACCCGAACCCAAGCCCTGTAGTTCCTCGAGTTTGCCCCCAAATCTCAAATCCCAGTAAATCCCAAATTACAACTTCCACGCCTATCTGCTCGCAATACCCATCACGACCCCAACTTATAATACACCTCGGCTAGTGCCGTATCTCTAGCCTGTCCTCAAACGCTCAATCATACGAGCCTTGCGAGCCCTCACGCCATGTTGCCTTCAAAGATTTCCCAACTACCCAACACTATCCAAACACCCCAGAGTGTGTTCCGTATTGTGAGGGAATAGGCGAACGAAACGACAAAGTGTTACCCCAACTTCGTTTAACCTGCCGCTGACACTGCGGGAAGTTTGGCAGAAGCTTTTATATAGATCCCATGTATGCTTTCACCAATCTGCCCACCCGCAGACCGCTCCCCGCCATTGTTTCGATCTCGCAGGGCACCACCTGTGACAGGAGGGGGGTCGTGTTACTTGTGTCAGAACAAAAGGGTCGCACACATGGTATGAGTGTCCAGTCAATAAATCCGTTCTGACAATATTCTATAACGAGTGTTGAACAACTGTCGGGTTTTTCTGTTCGGGGAGCACTTCGCCCGGAATGCTCACGAAGACTAATTTCCAAGGGCCGCGGCTACGGCACAATTCGGGCCGACTAGGGAGACACTAGTGATCGTCCTGGACATTAAACACTTAACCTGTATCGAAGCTATCTCTCGCTTGCTGTCTCTCTGTCTCTCAGAGCTTAGGTTAAGGAATTTATCCAAGCATCCGAAACTTTACGATGGCAAGACCGAGTGTGTATTACAACGTGTTGGTTGGGTTTAGGATTCTTTTGGAGCTGCATGTGGCCCGAAGGAACATGAGACTGCTGCAAGGTGCAGCAACCGCAAGAACGTAGGATTGCACTTGCAAAGATCAAACCGAACCGATGTTCAAAGCGGGCATGGAGTGCTACACGTCTGTTTTGAGTGCAGGACTTGCGCTTGTTCATGTTCTTGGGTATAGCCCTTTAACAGTTCGCTGTTAAAAGCTTGATCAAAGCCTGCACTTTTGCACTCTGTCGGAAGAACATGCTATTTGGCCTGCCCTTTGAGCTTCGGGCCACTCTTTCTTTGAAACGAGTGCTTTTTCCAAGCCATCTCTTTGCAGCTTGGGATACCGTGAACATCCGTGAACAGAAAGGTTCGAAGACTTGAGAATCTACACCTTGCGAGCATGGTGACCGCCACCCCGTTCTGTAAGGACATCAACAGCATCCAGATCAACTGGAGCCGTGGGGTGACACCGCCACGCCTGCTGTGCGGAGGCTCTGCCCGAGCGGTACTTTGATCTGGGTGTCCCTTCAGATGGATTGGGCCCGGATTCTTACTAACCTTTGCAAACGGAATGGAAGAATGGTAGTAATAGTAGTTATTCTTGTACCCCTTTCCTCCATTCCCTGCTAACCGAAGGTAAGCGTTTCAGACGATAACCAAACTTGCAACTGCCAACCTATCAGATCTATCAGCCAAACAGTCAGCTTGCAGCCAGGAGCCTTCTACCTTTTCGCCCGTGTGAACTGCACTCGTGATTAAATCTACTAGGTTGGATTTTGGGACATTTTTTATTTTCCTTATTTGGGTTTATAAGCGACCCTATCTATAAATATTTTTCAGGGTGTTTAAAGGCCAACCCAGTCTAGTCTAGGAATCCGGGGTCCTGTACGGGTCGTTCGGATTACAAGCCCGCCGCCGCCTCCTTTCCGCCAGCACATTGCATGCATGAATGCATGAGATCCGCAAGTTGTCAACACTTGAATGGCATGTTGAGACGGAACTTACTCCGGAAGCCCAAAACGTGCAAACAGGGATTGGTTCTGGTTTACATGGCATGGGTGGGGGGGTGGGTTGGTTCACGGCAGGATCCTCATTATCCGAGCCTTTACGACAGACCTGCTTGACAAATCAAACTCTCGTCTGCGAGGTGACCCCATCAGCTGCATTCCCTCTGGCGCATGCTCGCCGCTGCCCCCGCTGAACCTTGCGGGGCTTCAGGCCGTGCGCCCGGGGTTTTGATCGCCCCATAAAAGGACGCAAGAAGATGTCTACTAATAGTAAGACATTTCCAAGTTTAAGTGTTGCTGGCAAGTCTTGCTGGCAGCGACAAAGCCAACAACAACACATAATGGTGTTTCGTCTGTGGCAGGCCCAGCCGCCGCAGCCTTACGTCCAGGTCAGTATGGACATGATCCGCGAGCAGGCCGTTTCTCATTCAGGGCCTTGTGTAACGGCTCGAGGTACAGAACCGTCTTTCATAAAATGTTGAGATCTCGAGTTTAGGTCTTGTAACGTTGCAGGCCCGCGAAAAATGTTGCCCTCAATCCCAATTTCCATGCTCCATACATGCCCCAACAGGAAGAGAAGCCGAGGCCCAAGCTACCCATAGGCCCCGTAGTAGTCCTTTTGAGGACTACCTCACAGGATTCTATATACAAACCTTAAAAGGAACTACTTTGGGGCCTTTGGGTAGATGCTTAATATGTTGAGGGTTCCTTATTATAGCTATGGTCGAATATACCCCAAAACGCTATTCTAATTATTGAGGCCCCTATATAAGATGCTTCGATGATGTTCGATGGCAGGCGCGGCGGTCGGTGCTGTTGGAGCGCGTGCCGCCGCAGCTGCGCGACCCAGGCAGCGGGGTAGGAACCTTTCGTGCAGGATGCTCAACCCTGCACTACCCATAGGCCCCAAAGTAATTCCTTTTTTGGATTACCTTATAGGATTCTAAATATGAACCACAAAAAGGAACTACTATGGGGCCTCAGGGTAGCTCTAGCTTGCCATCAGAGAACAAACACCACACCCCCAAGCAGTCTTCAACAACGGACCCTCCAGTCTCTTGAACAACAGCTTGACAGCTCACTATAGCCCGGCAGCCTGAAACGAGTATGTTCGTTGGCCCCGCCGGCCTGGAAAAAGGAATGCGGAGCATCACGAAAAAACACAAGGTCAAGTTCCGAGGACCCGTACCGAGTCCTCACAATGGCCCTTGCAGGATCCTCGTATGATCTCGCATCTATACCTACATCTTTATACCTCTATCTCTATACATCTATATCTATGTTTATAATTGTTCAGTCCCCTCCGTGAGGCGCCCTGCGCATGCTGCTGGAAGAGCTGTTGGGCCCCGGTGCGCCCACTCAGGGCAGGGGAGATCGGGACAGATGTGGGGCGCCATAGAAGCCCGAAGACTCACTAACCTAGACCCTTCATCTACCCTCTAGAAAGACCCTATATGCCCCTGATTTGGGACTATATACATATATATATATATATATGTATATAGATAGGTAGATAGATATATACATACATATAGATGTATATTTATGTATGTGTGTTTATATATATATATATGTTTTTATTTATATTTGAGTCATTTGAGCATACAAGGAGGGTCCCGTTTGCCCCTTGATGGATGGATGGATGGATGGATGGATGGATGCATGCATGCATGCATGCATGCATGCATGCATGGATGGATGGATGGATGGATGGATGCATGGATGGATGGATGGATGGATCGTGATTTCGTGTATGACACCCTCTGTTTTTGTCAATTCAGGCTTCAGCTTACTTTAGTTTTCATCGACGAGGAGCCCGGGTTTGGAGTTTAGGCCGGGGCTTGCGGAGTGGAGGGCTTGAGAAGCTGGGGCATGTAGGTAACTGGTCGGATGCATGTCCATGCATTCTGTCGATGCTGCTGTACACCCTCCCTTATCTTCCAAGCAAGCGATCACAGTCGCTCCTACATTCCGACGGGGCCTTCTAAAGATCCAATCGGCAGGCTAGACCACGTAGGGCATGCAAACTATATATGTATAAATATATGAACAGATACATGATATAACATGTATATGTACATACATATAGATATATATATATAGAGAGAGAGAGAGAGAGAGAGAGAGAGAGAGAGAGAGAGAGAGAGAGAGAGAGAGAGAGAGAGAGAGAGAGAGAGAGAGAGAGAGAGAGAGAGAGAGAGAGAGAGAGAGAGAGAGCGAGGGAGCGAGGGAGCGAGGGAGCGAGGGAGCGAGGGAGCGAGGGAGCGAGGGAGCGAGGGAGCGAGGGAGCGAGGGAGCGAGGGAGCGAGGGAGCGAGGGAGCGAGGGAGCGAGGGAGCGAGGGAGCGAGGGAAAGAGGGAGAGAGGGAGAGAGGGAGAGAGGGAGAGAGGGAGAGGCCTAACCAGAGGCCTAACCAGCCCCTTACGCCCTAGCGAAGAAGAGACAAACAGAGAGAGCGCAAATCCCAAGCCCAGGCAGTGTTGTCTGCGTGGCGTTTGCGCCCGGGGATGCGCGGCGTTTGCCCGGAGCCCAGGTCAGTTCAGCACTGTACTTGACAGGTATTATAGGGTTTCACGGTTTTGTGTTTGGGCTTTGTTTACGGTTTGAGCTTGTTGGCTTAGGGATTCAAGGGCGGCTTTTGTGATCTTACATGTGGGCTACCGCTATGTAGGTTCCATGCGGCATAGTAGGGATGTTCATGACTCAAGCATGGGTTGGAGCCTAAGCCTAAGCCTTATATAAACCAACGTCCTGGAATCTGAAGTCGATGGCCCCAGCCCTCAATTCCAAGCCCTGACCTGAACCCAACAAATACGACATGGCTTGTGGGCAAGGTCCTCGTAGCCGGATGTGGAGTTCCAGTATGGACCATATAAAATGACAGGGTTTTGATCTCCCTACCAGCACCCTACGAAACCGAATGGAATGATAATCCCTGAAAGCCCGTTCAAGGCGCGGACAACACAATAAAACCGCAAGCCCGAAGCCCTAGCAACGCCTTGACAACGCCCTATCAAACCTTCAGCCCGAGACTCTGAAACTACCCAGGGGCCCAAAAGTAGTTCCTTTTTGGGTGTGTCCTCTTTTTTGATTAGGGACTCTAATATACTACCCAAAAAGAAACTACTTTGGGGCCCCTGGGTAGAAGAGAAGTTTGAAGCCTTTCACATGCGAGCCCTAAACCCTGAAGCGACCAAAGCAAGACAAACAAGCCCGGCCCCTCCGCTTGGAGGGTCGGGGGACGTAGTAACTGGTTATTTTAGTGACTTATAAGTACCATAACCCCAATGGGGGTCCCTTTTAGGGTACTTATAAGTCTACTTACTAGCTACCAATATTACGGTCCCTTTTAGGGTACTTATAAGTCTACTTACTAACTACTTACTAAGTCCCCCGATCCCCCTCCAATCACCGAAAGGTCCGAACTCCAGGAGGAACGCAGTGCCCTTGCGCAGGCGGCAGGATGATCCGGGTAAGTGCGGGCGAGTCTCACGGATTAGGGTTTCTTGAGGGTTTAGGGTTCAATTCAAGGGTTTAGGGATCAATTCAAGGGTTTAAGGTTTAGGGTTCAATTCAAGGGTTTAGGGTTTAGAGTTCACTTCAAGGGTTTAGGGTGCGTAGGGTCGGACTTTGCTGTTGTCTCCAGGGCCTGGACACCCAAGAATATTAGGGCATTCGGTCCTAAGTCCTCTGTTAGGACCCAGAGTAAGCCCTTATTCCCTTTTTTGGGGATCAGGTTCCCTTATAAACCCCCTTTTAACCAAAAAGGGCACCCTTTTTATTACCAGGTTACTCCGGGGTCTAGTCTGTAAGCCACTTCGACGCTCTTTGTTCTCAACGGACTTAGTGCCCATTCGCTAGTCTAGTATCTGTCGGTTCTAGTTCCTTAGCCTCAAGGCCCCAAGCCTTACACCCCTCCTCATATGTATTGTACACTACCCAGGGGCCCCAAAGTAGTTCCTTTTTGGGTGTGTCCTCTTTTTTGACTAGGGACTCTAATATACTACCCAAAAAGGAACTACTTTGGGGCCCCTGGGTATATTGTGGTTTGGAACGCCCACAACCCTAGCCAAACGGAGCCCTAATAAGCCTAAACCCTAAACCCTAGCCAACTACCTGGAGCCGTGACGTAGAACCTGTACCATTTTTGGGGGGTTCCTCATTATGCTTATAGTATTGTGGGCCCCAAAACCCTATTCTAAGAATTAAAGCCCCTATGTTATAGTACCTTTGTAGATCCCTTATAGCAACCCTTTAATATCCTAATCATTAAGGCCCCTTTTACTTGGAGCCTTGACTTAACCCTAAACCCTAAACTGACTTAGAACTTCAACGCCGATTGCCAAAGCACAGAGCGCC